>KN837192.1:207801-252943 GCA_000827215.1 Sphaerobolus stellatus SS14 | reverse complement strand
TTGTATATTCTGAAGTGTTATGAATCAAAACTATATTCAAGTGGTTATGGAATTATTTAGAGTCCCCCTATAATGAAAAATATTGAAGTAGCACTCACCCCCTATCTCATTGAAATGAAGCTTTAACTTAACTTTTAGGCTCCTCTTAGAACAAAGTAAAAAAAAGAGCCGCAAAACCCCAGGTCCGCATTCGCGGACCTGGGGTTTGTGGCTTGTCTATAATACAATGCGCATGCCATTTCTTATGTAATGCTTATGTCATTATTATATAAGTGTTGTCCCCTGCGCCCTCCTGAGGGGTGCATGTCCATGTTTAATGTCCCTGTGCAGCTCAATAAATTATGTAAATTCATATAAAATTTCCCAAAGACTGAAAACAATACAGGGATGTTTTTCGCACTTTTGCCATGTGTCATTATTATGTAAGCATCCTCCCTCACACCTTCCTGAGGGTGCATGTCCATGTTTAATGTCCCTGAACAGCTCAATAAATTATGTAAAATCATATAAAAATTCCCAAAGGCTGAAAATAACACAAGTATGTTTTTTGCACTTTTTCCATGTGTTTTCCTTCCACTCTGGCCACTCTCACACACTTCCTCTTCCTACCACTGTCACCCACCACCTCTCAGAACCTCCCTCATCTTATATCTGCTCCCAATTTACTTCTGATGTTTTAACAAATTATTGCAGGTTTTGGTGCCTTTTCTGTGCTTTTTTATTTATTTATAGCAAAAATAGCTGAAAATTAAAAATTAAAAATAAAACAAAAATTTGACCATATAACTATGTGAGTCTGTCATTTTGTTTTAGTACTCTGCTATGCTAATGCAGACTTAGGAAGCCAGTCATCCCTGAACACATTTGTGGTCAGAACTGGGCTGCTGAGCAGAATGCAAGGAATGAAATGATACCTCAGACAGAAAGAAGAGAATGTATTGCTCACCAAAGGGATAATTCTCACCATTCTGCACATTCAGTTGGTAGGGTGGACAATGATCCATTTGTTGTGGACCCTGCTCCTGAATCTTATTGAGAAGCACTTAACCAGATTCAGAATCAACTTGCTGATATACAACATCGTTACAGGCTGATCCAAACAATAGCTTCTGAAGTGTGACCAAAGTAACAGTGAGGTCAAACTAAGGAAGGAGAAGTTGACACTGAAGGACTTGCCTTCAACATGCATGGATTGCACCTATACAAAATGTACATGTCCTTAATTTGGAATGGATTAGAGCCAACAATATAAGAGCAAAGTTGAATACTGAAGTTCTGAGCAAAGGGTATGACTTTGTGTTAAGCTCTGTGCAGAACTAAGGTTAAGATACATCAGAGATGTATGAATAGGACTTGGCTTCAGCTTCTATGCTGTGCCACTATTGCAAGTCACATCCTAATTTCAAGTCAGTCAGGTCCAATTGGGTTTGGATGGTAGCGGTCAAGATAGAGTTGTTGGAGATGTCAGAGGAGTCAAGACCAAGGGTCAGGACTATAATGTGGTAAGGCAATGTTGAACCAGAGGTTGGTCGGAAGATGTCAGAGAGGAAGTCTGAGATGAAGTCAAAGACAATGAACGAGAATATAACAGAGGATAAACTAAGTTGATTTCTGGATAGGGAACTACCTAAGAATATACATGTTCTTTTATACTCAAGACAGAGGTAGACTTGATGGAGATAGTAAAGATAATGGGGAGGTCAGAAAGGGTCAGAGAGCAGGGTAGGTCAGAAGGAGTAATAACAAGGGGAATGACAGGCACAAGCAGGGGGATCGGATAAGGATGGGACTAAGATACAGGATACAAGTTCAACATGATTATGGTCATAGCCTATAGTAAATAAAGGCATGACAGTATGAAGATAAGAGAAGTAGCCAATGAAGGTGGAGGTGAGGAACAAGGTCAGTGATCGTTGGTGACAATGAAGACATAGTATGTGGTCGGAGATGTCAGGTGGGCATTATACCTGTCAGGGAGTGGTTGGGTTAGTGACACCAGGGTAGCACTGGAGACATCATAACATTTCCTGAGTCTAAAAGTCCCAGGAAATCTTATGCCTCTGGCAAATAGTATTAGCATTTCTTGGGGCAATAATTGACAGGAAATGTTGATTACTTTGAAGATTTCCTGAAGCATGAAAAATTGAATTGAGTTAGCATTTCCTGAAATTGGAAAACTTGCATGCATTCAGAGTTTTCACAAGATTTCCTGAGATCAGAAATGTTGGTAAAATTAACTGTATTTACCTAGCTTTCTAAATACACAAATGTATAGAAAATAATGGGTTTGTTCAAGATTTCCTGGCTAAGATTATCATGGGGAAAGATCAAATCACTTTAGAATTTTCTGAATATATAAACAGCACAGAAACTTTGTATTTGTCCAAGATTCCTGGTCAACAATACCCTGAGGAAATGCTGAATTACATTAGAATTTCCTGATTACACAAACATTGGAGAAACTCTGGATTTAGCTAAGATTTCCTGATGCACAAACATTAAGGAAATGTTGAATAATATCAAGATTTCCTGAGCAAGATTACTGTCAGAAAAATCATCATTTTCCCAAAAAAATCCCCATTCTCAAATTTCCATATCCAGGAAATTTTGGGAAAATGATGATTTTTCTGACAGTAATCTTGCTTAGGAAATCTTGATATTATTCAACATTTTGCAGATCAGGAAATCTTAGCTAAATCCAAAGTTTCTCCAATGTTTGTGTACTCAGGAAATTTTAATGTAATTCAGCATTTCCTCAGGGTATTGTTGACCAGGAAATCTTGGACAAATACAAAATCTCTATGCTGTTTATATATTCAGAAAATTCTAAAGTGATTTGATTTTTCCCCATGATAATCTTAGCCAGGAAATCTTGAACAAACCCATGATTTTCTGTACATTTGTGTATTTAGAAAGCTAGGTAGATACATTTAATTCTACCAACATCTCTGACCTCAGGAAATCCTGTGAGAGCTCTGAATGCATGCAAGTTTTTGAATTTCAGGAAATGCTAACTCAATTCAATTTTTCATGCTTCAGGAATCTTCAATGTAATCAACATTTCCTGTCAATTTCTGCCCCAAGAAATGCTAACTCTATTTGCCAGAGGGATAAGATTTGTTGGGACTTTTAGGCTCAGGAGATCTTATGATGTCTCCAGTGTAGGGTGTAACACTTTGGGACAGAACCAAAGGTTCAGGAAAATGTTTGTAAATCATTCTGAGGTTTCATAAAGTTCTTCAGAGGCTTTCAGAGGGACAGAGGCATATAGAGAGAAGAGTTCAAGGCTCAAGTGTAGGATTTGATACAATATCTGAACTAGAGAAACTAACTAAGGATACAGGCCTTTATATACTACAAGGCAATAGACAAAAAAGGAAATGAATGTTACGAATAAGTAGGGATTTCAAAGTTCAGAGCAAAGCACAACAAGACAACAAGTATATGTGTACTGTTGAATAGCAGGGGTTCAGAAAAATTAGTAATCAGCATACAAACAGGGTCAAGTTGTTTACAAAAGATAAAGTGAGTAAACAAACATGTATTATGGAATAAATATCATAATAAAAGATAAGCAAATGAAATCTATGGTGTGATATAGGATAAGCAAACAGAAAGAAACATAAGCAAATGGAAAGGGATGGATGAAGTGTCAGATGACATATTAAGAATTCACCAAGGACCAGTTGGATACTATCACCTCACAGGAAGTGGCACGGCCCTCGGGAAGTGGCACACCCTTCTGTACTCCCATTGCATTGAATAATTGTCATTTTGAGTATGGGTGATTTTTTCGTTGATTTATTATGTAATTTCCAAATACTTGACAAGACAAACATTCAAAGTTTTAAGGGTGTGTCACTTCCTGAGGGCCGTGCCACTTCCTGTGAGGTGATAGTAAGGACTGAAGATGATTGATAATATCCTCAAGGATACCATGAGGCAGATAATATGATAACTGAAGTAGATGGGCAAAGGCTTCACTGAAGTGATTCAATAAGATAGAGAAAGCATTGGTGCATGAAAGTCTGATTAAGCCTTGGTTGGCAAGATTCAGATTAAGCATTGGTTGGCAAAATTCGGATTCAGCCTTGCCAGCGTTTGCGTAGCAAACTCGAGCTTGCTCGTAAACTTACAGGGTGCCAATGCGGGATCCACCAGGTCTATTGGACAGTATGGTGGTGGTATGACTCTAAGTTGCAACACACAGAGTCATATTGGCGCTGATATTGTTCAAAGCAGCGGAGTTGGTGAATTTCAGAGTAGCGAGCCTAGCGAGGGTTAGCGAGTCTTCATTTCCACTGCAACTTCATCAGCAAAGCTTGCAAAATGTATATAGCACTAGATAGCCTACCTAGTTCACCTAGAGGAGACGCCCGTGGTAGGCGAGGTAGGCTATTGCGGATTCGCTAAATACGATATATAGCACTATCTACGACTAGATACCTCTATCTACTGCTCATACCGCCCCCTACCGCCGGCGCTAAGACGCGCCCGTGCCAGGTTTCCTGATGTTGTTAGCTCTCTGTAGGGCCATGCTACGAGAATAGCGAGAATAGCGAAGGCTAGCGACTCTTTAGCGGCATAGTAGTTAATACCGTCTGTAGGAAGCGTGGGACGCTATGGAAAAAATAAGCGCCGTTGGCAGATTTCGTGATGTGGTGTTGGGTGGAAGCTCCCCAAGACGACATTGGCCCCAGAAGGCGACAGCTGCCACTGCGAACATTGGGGCATCCTTTGGCGAGGCTAAATCTAGATGTGTATACAGGGGGCGTAACATGTCCCTAGTAACTGGAGGTCGTGGTGCGTGTTTGGATAAGGGTGGTGCAAGATTTGCCACGCCATTAATAACATAGGATAGCCGAGAGCTAATGCAAGGAAAATTAGACTGGCGGATGCTTGCTGCGCTTCACTTGGCCGAAATCGACCATTGTACAAGGTTCTCTCGGTATCATTGTGATTAGATACTGGAGAACATGTTTGCCGAACTTCAGTAGGTAAAGTGTGAGATGCTTACACGGTATCCAGTCACCAGTATAGATAATTAACGGTGATGATTCTATTCGTGAAATAAGAGGGGATGTCCAGTCACCTTGCAAAGTAAAGTTCAGGTTGGGCATAACCCACGAGTGAAGGAGAGCAGTAGTGAATGTGGAGAAACAAAGCTTAGTGGTACTTTAACGTGATGCCGTTATGCCATGAGTGTAGACTAAGAATGTGGAATAGGATATGCGAACGCACGTTCCCCTATCTTTTGATGATAGGAACATACCTCGCGTAGGAATAAATTACTGATAAAAATAATGATAAAGTAGACAGGCAATGTCGAACAGTACATTCGCATTTGGTAAGGCATCGTCCCCTTCTCACACGGTTGCCAACGAGCAAGTTCGTTGAGTGTGCCGACGTCCCGCCAACGCGTGCGATGTTTTATTTACGTAAACTATAAGAAAATTCAAGCTCCTTAGGTTCAAAAGGGGATATTTGGCTTGCTCAGGCTCCTGACGTTTACCCAACCCGTGGTTAGTATTGGTGGTACACATAATCCTTGTTCTTTCGGGTAACCTCCAGGGCATAAATACTCTGCATAGTATGGCTCTAAAAGCATCCCAGCCCTGAGTTCAAGCTCACGGAAGATAGTACCAAGATTTATGAACCATCACATAAATGGAAAAGGTGAATGACTTCGGCCGGAATTGGACCACCAGCTTGCAAGGAGAACAGGCGCTTGGCACTCGCGCAACCGTAAATGTACGCTAGGCACTCCGCACCGAAACAAGCGCTGGGCACTCGAGCAATCTTGAATTTCTTCCACGTGTGTCCCGCTTACCGTACATTTCTTCGAAAAATGCCATTGCCGGGTGCAAGAACTGAAATCGATCGGGCCGGGCGCCAAGTAAAGAAGTGAGCAAAAGTTTATCGCTGGGCGTGGGCCGCAATAAATCGTTAGAAAGAAGGTGAGTTATTGGTGAAGATGGAGAAGGAGTGGAGTCAGCTGCGTGAGCTGGGCCTCAGGCGGCTCGGCTCGGCGTTGGCCTGGCTTCTAAGGCTCGGGTTGGGTCAGCTCAGGACTTCTAGCCGGGCCCGCAAATCACTAGAGCAGATATGTACAGCCAGAACGGCGATGCACTGTAAACAAGAGAGGATGTACCCTTCATGGAGAAATTGATAGGAAATTATTTCATTTGACATGAAGATGACATGGAAGAGGGTGGTGAGATATTTCCGCCGGTTGGAGTGATGGAGAATTCTAAGTGTTAGCCCCAGACTTCTTCGGCATGTGCTCTGTCAATTTTAAAATTCAAAGTCAGTGTGGGGTCAAAGACCTACCCAACTTCGTTGATCGACCGCCATCTAACTATTGGAGGACGGTGGGAAAATAATATGGTTCAATAACTGCAATATAGTTTTACCGTTTGCTTGGAAGTTTATTCCTGCAACATCCAGTCACGTTGAGATTCTGGACGGGGCTGAGAAATACGAAATATGGTTCAATATGAAATCATCTGAAATATATTTGGATGAGATGAGAGGTCAACGTTAACCTCGAACCAAGAAAAAGACGGGAAAGAATCACACGGGAGAAACCGCCGACGGACATTCAGAAGTTGTGTTGTCATGAGATGAATCCTTGACCTGGCAAGGATGATGGCTCTCTCTCCATCGTTTGCAAAAGAGATAATACCAAGTAAATCAATCCTTGATCTCGCAAGGATTTAGGCTTTATCTCCGTCGTTCGCAAAAGAGATGAGACCGACTAAATCAAATCTTGGCCTCGCAAGGATAATGAATTTTCTTCCGTCGCTCACAAAAGATATAAGACCGACTAAATCTATGGCGCACCGTTTGCACAAAAAAATAGCTGCTCCGGTAAAATTTGAAGAACGTGACAACTTGCTCCGAAAAATTTGACAATGCCAGAGCTCCGACAAAGTTGTGAGGATTCACCGGCTCTCCAATAACGATATCCTGTCTTCCAATATGCCATAGCTTTGGGCCGTCTGGCATGGCGCCTGACCACCCGCGCCCACCGGCCCGCCCTCATCACCGCCGTTTGTCACGGCTCCCTCACTGCCGGTAAGCCAAAAGAAAAAACGAAAAATTCGTAGAAAATAGAATAAACTCGGCAAAGATACTGGAAAATAAAAAATAAGGATACTGTAAGGGAGCGATGCTTCCTACACAGCGATTTAAGATAAGACTAGGTTGTCTATCTTTGATTTGCCTCCGCTTCCTTTCTCAGAGCGTGTCCTGTCATCATGCTCCTTGATCCTTCCTTTATGTGTCCTTATATTACTTCCTCCACTTTGTTTCTTTTGTTTTTTTACCTTTTGCTTCGTAATATTGTGGCATTTCTTATTAATCATTGTACGTATTCCTTTACGTGCTAGTTTCCGCTTACGCTGCCTTTGTTTCCGGGTTCCGTTCACTCCGATGGACTCAATTTTTATGTATTCGCGGAATCTCTATAAAAACATGTAATTCTTAATGATAATAATCAGCTTGTCATTTCCCTCTATTCCATCGCTTTGACCTAGACTCGCTCACAGTCCATCGTAACTCTCTCTCTCTCTCCATCTCCATCTCCATCTCTCTATCTCTATCTTTAAGATTGTCGGTAACTGTCGATCTCTGTTTCGCACAGAGTCAGCCAGTACTTACAATACACTTGGGTATGCGTAGTCACTTGCTGACCTTGACTTGGTATGAGGATTGTCGTATGACTATCAATGACTCTTGATCCCGTTGTACTCCCTTTAGATATAGAGGCTGCATATCCTTATCATCTTTAGTTCTCCCTTAATTTATTGATCCTGGTTCAAAATGCAGTGATTTAAAGAACACAGGAAGCACTGGGGGATTTTCTGCCAAGAAAAAAATTAAGAAAATCTTAGAAGTCAACCCCATTTCTTCAGCATTTTCCCAAACATTGAAGGAAGACCAAAAGAAAACCAGCATTTATTAAGGTTTTAACACAATTCATGGGAAAATACTGAAGAAATGGGGTGCACTTTTAAGGTTTTCCCAATGTTTTCCTCTAGGAAAACCCCTCAATGCCTCCAGTGGAAGTAAATCAAATGCTATTAACCCTTTGAGAGGACATGATGCTAATACTGTAGGCAACAATAGTTCTGAAATGAACGAATGTAGGAATTCAAAAATGACAGTGTAAGCTAGAGATGGAAAGAAAGAAAAAAAAACTATCAGGGTTTATGAAAAACTATGGTGCCTTCTAGATCCTTAATATGAACCAAAGTGCTTCCAATAATCTCCTCCTCTTTCCCAAATATGTTGATTTCTTGAATGTGACGTATGGCTGCGTGCCACTGCTCAGGCGTGACATCTGGTATTGGCATATTTTCCAACTTTGTTAACACTTCTTTGGACCCCATGTGAATATCAGGATGAAGATAATGAGGGGCAAACCCTAGTCTCCAATCAGCAGACTATTTATTCTGACAGAAAGAATATTCAGGGCCAGTTGATCTGCATGTTGAGTGATACATTAGCCTGTATGGCCTGATTCTGACAAGAAGATGATGATGTTGAATAGCCTGCTGAGACTCAGAGTGACTGGCCACATCTTTCAGTCTTTAACTTCAGTAAATGGGTGATAATTCTGAGTCTTTATATGCAATTGAAGGTGCATTAATCAGTGCATAGGAGTTAGTACTAGTACTGCGACATTGACTCTTAGTATGTACTACTAGTATATATTGAACTAAACACACTATTTCTTTTTGTACACTATGCAGCAGTCAAGGCAGCTCTTATTAGCAATCTGAAGACTCAACCCAGAATTTTTGTGGCAGATGCCAGTGGGATGTGTATCTATCCTGTATGAAGAGAGCTGAATAGGTTCAGCACAGACTGGCATGGCACCTGAGTGCACAATACTCATGGAGGTCTTGGCATAAGGCTAGGGAGCTGAAGATGAAGACACCTACCTTAAATTTGGAGTGGGATTGATCCAAATGTGGTCTTGCTTGACAACACTGAGATTGAATGTAACCTGAGATGGTATGAAGAGGCAATATGGTCTACAATTTGTGAGCTGAAAGGCTATACAGTATGCAATGTGTGAGCTGAAAAGGCTTGGTATTCTCAATGACGAAGAATAGCTTCAACTTTATAGCTTCCTTGCACATTTAGTGTAGTAGCTTTAACTTGTGAATAGATACCTGGTGGCCATGTACACTCATTTGTTCAGGTTAATTTGCTCACTTCAATTTTTTTAACCTGCCTGTATTGCCAGTTGACTGGTATAATTCCTTGAATCTCAAACTTTGTTCTTTTCATACATATTTAAGTTCACTACTGAGTACAAACTTCTACTTGCCAAGTTTGCATGCCTACTGAAGCTGAGTCAGCAACACTACAGTTGAATTGCCAGGCAAACAACAGCGATATGCATTCTTCTCCTATGCTCAACAACTGCCATCATTCCCCAACATCTCATTGAAGACTGAGGGACAAAGTACTACTAGTATCTGCAAGCTGTTACTACTACACATTCATGAGTTATCCAGTCAATTACAAGTTCTTGCTGTCACTTGTTCATCTCTACCGAATACTGTTTAATTTCCATCAGGAAACTCTTAGAAATCACAGATTGTCCACAACTGCCTGCTTTCCATTCCATCTTTTATCCTGATCGAAAGATGGTTTATTGAAATTTAACTTGCATGTGGTGTTTCAAGTTGAAGATAAGAATTTGAAATCATTCTCAAGGTCTGTTCATCTGTTCTGTAACTGCAACTCTGTACACAAGTTATTGAAAATGTAACAGCACAAGTGCATCTTGCAGCTCAAGATAGGAGCTTGAAGCTGAACTGAAGGTATGTTAATACATGTCTCAACCAAGGCTTCAAAGTCCTCTTGCTAACATTGTCATTCATATGTCTCCTCCTCCTGGTATCCCACACATGTATCCCACACATGATCAACCTGCCCAACCCTTCCTGTAATAAGGATGCGAACAGCCCGAACAGAGGTTCCCACAAGCACAACAATTCAGGCAGGGACGATGATGACAACTACCAGCCTGATGAGACCCAGACAGGACACGAGAATGACAGCAATATTGATGAATCAGCAGAAGGCAATGCACAGGAGGGAAATGCAGAGCTGAAGTCAATATATGGTTGTCATACAGGGAACCTTCTCCTAACTTTACCTATACAATAGTGTTGACCATTTCTCATCAATAACTACTTAAACAAGCTTGCTGAAGATCCGAAGCATGCCAAAAAGATCGAAAGATTTTATTATGACTCATTGCTACAGAAGTTAAGGAATGACCAAAATGGGGTGTGCAGCGAAGACATGAACACTTGCAAGGACCAAATTATTTTAAATCTCTTTTCCTGTGATCCTGTTCGAGTGGAAGGCCTCAAAATGGATGTCAAGAATAATTGCAGTTTTAGTCATGATTATACAGGCTGACTGTTGTGCCTGATTGACTTTGACTGGGATGACAAAAAGTGAGTAATCCATGTATACTGGAACATGGTAACTTATAGCATCCACATAGTTCAGAGTGGTCTCGAGGAAGGCACATTAGAGGTGGGTATGGAAGAATGGCCATGCTTCCTTTGTGAAGATTTTGGAAGCACCTATGACCCCAACGATCCCGTTGCTCACATTTTCAAGAGTACATTACTGCTCCAGGTGAGTATCTATACTTCAATCGTTTCATTGACCCATGCATTTTATCATAGGTATATCCCTCAATATACTGTGGCACGAAAACAAGGATGACAGGAGCGACAGAGCAAAGCAAGTGCAAATTGAAGGGTACTGCTGCAAATCTGCAATCTGTGAGTGGGCGGACAATCACATACATTGCCACACATGTAAGTTTGTTTATCCATTAAATTCAATTTGCAATGATGATCATCTCTGTGTCAAAGATCTACCCTCTCGTTGTCATCCTAAGTGAGAAGGAGGAGAAAATGATGTTCAAAGTTTCTATTGGTAGATTGTATCCTTCTTTGAGGACTAAGAGTTGGAGAGCGAGGTTACTATGATTTTAGCATGCATCAGGAAACTTGGTAAAAACCGGTGCCTAATGGCTCAGCAAGGCATTTTGGTTATTCCTATGGAATGACACAGGGATATCCTTTTTTTTGTTGAGAACCTGGTTTATATGATCTATAATCCTCTCATGACAAAAACCTGGGGCCACCTATACGGTCTGCATCGAGATATTGCCTGTGCAAATTTTGCTATGGAAATGTACATAAACTATAGTAGGATTGGGGATTAGGGATTAAGGATTAGGGATTAGGGATTAGGGATTAGGAATAGGGATTAAGGAATTAGGATTGGGGATTAGGGATTAGGATTGAGGATTAGGGATTAGGGATTGGGGATTAGGGATTAGGGATTGGGATTAGGGATTAGGGATTGGGGATTAGGGATTAGGATTGGGAATTAGGGATTAAGGATTAGGGATTAGGGATTAGGGATTAGGATTGAGGATTAGGGATTGGCATTAGGGATTAGGGAGTAGGGATTGGCATTAGGCATTAGGGATTAGGAATAGAGATTAAGGATTAAGGGTTAGGGATTAGGATTGGGGATTAGGATTGGGGATTAGCAGTTCAGGATTAGAATTGGGGATTTAGGGATGAGGAATAGGGATTAAGGGATTATAACCCTTAATCCCTATTCCTAATTCCTAATTCCTAATCCCAATCCCTAATCCCTAATCCCTAATCCTTAATTCCTAAACCTAATCCCTAATTCCCAATCCCCAATCCCAATCCCTAATCCTTAATCCCTAATCCCCAATCCTAATCCCTAATCCTAATCCCGAACTGCTAATACTAATCCATACTAACCTCGAACTGCTAATCCCCAATCCTTAATCCCTAATCCTCAATCCTAATCTCTAATCCCCAATCCTATTCCCTAATCCCTTTCCTAATCCTCAATCCCATTCCCTAATCCCCTTCCTAATCCCCAATCCTATTCCCTAATCCCCAATCTCCAATCCCTAACCCTAATCCTTAATCCCCAATCCCAATCCCTAATCCCTAATCCCTTTCCTAATCCCTAATCCCTAATCCTAATCCCTAATCCCCAATCCCCAATCCTAATCCCTAATCCCTAATTCCTAATCCCTAATTCCCAATCCCCAATCCTAATCCCTAATCCCCAATCCCTAATCCCTAACCCTAATCCCTAATCCTAATCCCTAATCCCCAATCCCCAATCGTAATCCCTAATCCCCAATCCCCAATCCCTAATCCCAATCCCTAATCCCTAATCCCTAATCCTAATTCCTAATTCCTAATTCCTAATCCCTAATCCTAATTCCTAATTCCTAATTCCTAATTCCTAATCCCTAATCCCCAATCCCCAATCCTAATCCCTAATCCCCAATCCCTAATCCCTAACCCTAATCCCTAATCCTAATCCCTAATCCCCAATTCCTAATTCCTAATTCCTAATTCCTAATCCCTAATCCCCAATACCCAATCCTAATCCCTAATCCCCAATCCCTAATCCCTAACCCTAATCCCTAATCCTAATCCCTAATCCCCAATCCCCAATCCCTAATCCCAATCCCTAATCCCTAATCCCTAATCCCTAATCCTAATCCCTAATCCCTAATCCCTAATCCCCAATCCTAATCCCTAGGCCCCAATCCTAATCCCGAACTGCTAATCCCCAATCCCTAATCCTAATCCCTAATCCCTAATCCCCAATCCTAATCCCTAATCCCTAATCTCTAATCCTTAATCCTTAATCCCTATTCCTAATCCCTAATCCCTAATCCTTAATCCCTAATCCCCAATCCTAATCCCTAATCCCCAATCCCAATCCCTAATCCCAATCCCCAATCCTAATCTCAAACTGCTAATCCCCAATCCCCAATCCCTAATCCCCAATCCTATTTCCTAATCCCTAATCCCAAATCCCTAATCCCCAATCCTAATTCCTAATCCTTAATCCCTAATCCCTAATCCCTAACCCTAATCCCTAATCCCTAGGCCCCAATCCTAATCCCGAACTGCTAATCCCCAATCCCCAATCCTAATCCCTAATCCCTAATTTTTAATCCTTAATCCCTAATCCCTTAATCCCTATTCCTATTCCTAATCCCTAATCCCTAATACTAATCCCTAATCCCCAATCCCCAATCCTAATCCTTAATCCCTAATCCCTTAATCCCTATTCCTATTCCTAATCCCTAATCCCTACTCCTAATCCCCAATCCTAATCCCTAATCCCTAATCCTTAATCCCTAATCCCTTAATCCCTATTCCTATCCCTATTCCCTAATCCCTATTCCTATTCCTAATCCCTAATCCCTAATCCTAATCCCTAATAATTAATCCCTAATCCCTAATTATTAATCCTTAATCCCTATTCCCTAATCCCCAATCCCTAATCCCTAATCCCTAATCCCCAATCCTAATCCCTAATCCTGGACCACTAATACTAATCCTGAGCTGCTAATCCCCAATCCCTATTCCTCATTCCTAATCCCTAATCCCTATTCCTAATCCCTAATCCTAAACCGCTAATACTAATCCCAAACTGCTAATCCCTATTCCTAATCCCTAATCCCTATTCCTAATCCCTAATTCTAAACTGCTAATACTAATCCCAAACCCCTAATCCCTAGTCCCTAATCCTTCCCTAATCCTTAAGCCCTAATCCTAATCTCAAATCACTAATACTAATCTCAAACTCCTAATCCCTAATTCCTAATCCTAATCCATAATCCCGAACGACTGATTCCTAGTTCCTAATCCTTAACCCCCCATCCCTATTTCTAATTACTAATTCCCAATCCCTCATCCTTAATCCCTAATCTGAATCCTGAAGCCCTAATCTAATCCCTAATCCCCAATCCTTAATCCTGAACCATTAATACTAATCCCAAGTCACTAAAGGACTGCTAATCCCAATTTTAGGTTGTCAATCCTAATTCCAATCCCAATCTCAATCTCAACACTAATCCTGCTTCCAAACTGCCTCATCAATCCATCCATGTCCTAATGCTAACCCTGCAACCAAATGAAAATGCTTCACAAATCCTAAAGCATTATTACAATTCCTTCATCTTTTTACACTATTTCCTCACAGAATACCATTGTGAAAACACTTGAAAAAACTTAGGAATTTTTTAATCAGTCTCCAAGATGTTCATAGTTTAATTCTTAGATTTTAACATGGGAAAAACCTTGATAAACCCATGTTAAATCATTGTCAGAAGTCTAGCACCCTTGCAAGATTCCTGTTAAAGATCTCTAAAGTTTTTTGGGCAAGAAAACATTGAAAAAAACCTATCCAGAACTTTGGTGAAAACTCAACTACACTCCAGGATTTTCCTCATGTATCTATATTGTTTTTCCTCTTGAAAATCTTGATAAACCCTTGAAGAGATCATACTGGAAATTTATTCATTTCCTCATGTTTTCCTCCTGTATTTATGAGGTTTTATCCTCTAAAATTTTTGATTGAACAGAGCAAAAACTCTGATACAATTGATGCTTCCCTCAATGTTTTCTACCAATTCTTTCAATTTTTTTCATACCTGAGAACCACCATAAACCTGTGTCAAAATCTTGGTCAATTTCAGACTTTCTTCAAGTTTTTTTATGAATATTTTTAATGTTTTTCACCATAGAAAACATTGAAAAACATGTGTTACAGCTGTATGAAAATTATGTTTTCCAATAGTGTTTTTTCTTTTGAAAAACAATGAGAAAATGGGGCTGACCTTTAATGTTTTTCTCATGTTTTTGTTGGGCAAAAATCTCTCAATGCTGCCAGTGAAGACGCAAGCACAGCAGATCATGTTGGGCGTGTATAGTCAAATCACCGTACGTCGCAGTCTCCTCATACCCCGCCCTTCCTATCATTTATTCCTCGTTAAAACGGGATTTATTCACAGGGCATCTTCCCTGCCCTAATAAAAGGCCTTGTTCTGCTCGACAGTGTTCCCAGCAATCGCATTAAGAAGAGCTACACGGACATGATGGAGAGTAAATCCATATCCAGAACAAGGATTTTTGTTTCTGGGTACACTACCACTACTGCGTCTGTCGTCAAGTCAATCACTATAAAACCACTGTTCAAACAATGAAAAGGATCTCACATATTTATCATTGTTAGCTCCATGATCCAATCAAATTAAAGGCACTATTTTGTCACTGTTTGTAACTGGGATTTTTTGATTACAAACAGTGAATTGCCTGTAGTGACCACCTCCACACTCTTTTCTTCCTCACCCTCCTCTTCACCCTCAACACTCAACTCCATAACCTGCCATCCTAAGAATCCTTCTATACTCTATTCCTATCCCAACCCCATACACCCCCTCCCTCACTCATCTCCCTCTCATCTGACCCCATGCATAGACATCATCTCAGTCTTCACCTTCACCCCCTCCACATCATCCTCCCTCTCACCACCCCATGCATCGACAGTGCCACCCTCTTACTCATGCCCTTCTGAGCGCAGGTTATTCCACCATTGATGGTATGATTCACTGTCAAGTCTTACATCAGAAAAACATCTTGGTTCTGTTTTTCCCTGATAAGCACTTGTGTAAATTGAAACACTGGTAATATCTCCTCACTAGTTATAGGTGCTTGGCATGGCACACTGACATCGAGCTATGGTGAGCCAGCCTGGTTCAATAAGGGATCCTGGCATATTCTTGATGCACCTGCTGTTGACTGGTATTCAATTGTAAGTTGGGCTTGGAGTGGGAGTTAACCTGGCAGGAGCCTATTTCTTTGCTCAGTTAGCTATATTATATAAAGGTTTAGTGGATAATATGCAGTGTTGATTGCTAATTTGACAGCTTGCTTAATAAAAGTCCAGGCCTGTGATGACCCCTCCAGGCAATGACTTCTGCTTTGAGAGATCACTTCATAAAGTGTTGATGTGTGTCTTTTAGGAGACCTTTGAAAATGTGCAAATTTCAGGCCAAGGATAGTTACAATTCTCAGAGTGTGCACTATGTAATGGCTTGTGCAGAGCAATGCAGTGTACCTCATAATTGTCCTGGATACTCCCCATCAAGGTCAATTTCTTCCCCAGATTGCTCCCCCAGATCCCTCCACAATCTCACTGGCTGCCCTGGGAACATTAGTTTATAAATATTGAATATGAAATGCTTACTTGGTGTTTCGCCTGCAGGCCTCCAACATGGCCACTTGCTCAAGGTTGAGCTTCATGAGAAAGCTGAGCTCAAGATTGCGTAAGCTTTCTGGGTGACAGATGTGTTACATACCTTGTCACATCCTGTCATCCATTCATCCTCACCCAAGCTGAAGGCATTGGCCTTCATTTTCTTAACCTGTGTTTGCAATTCATTGGGGTCAACAAAGGCTTGCCTATAAGCAGTTGGGTGCACTAGTGCTACTGTAATATACATGAGGCTGTAGCAAAGAGATAATGCAATATCTTGGGGAGAAGAGTCACATCTGTACCCTGCTGGGGCGGGGAGTGGTGGCATGGTTATAACCTATCATGTGTCATGGTCTGGTTGCAGCCTGGAACTTTGTCTCTTGCCGCATATAGGAATCCCACCTGCATTATCCATGGAGTGTGGGCAAAACTCCCCATGCCACCAATGTACTCTGGTCCTTATGATGGGTTGCAGAATCTATAAGAGATGGTTTGGTCCTGGGTTGCTGCTGGGTGGGGCATTTGCAGGTTGACTGGAGTGCTAGGCTGGGGAGGTGCATGGGTGTTTGAACCTGGGTTGTGTGAGTGCCTTGACAGCAATAGGCCAGCAGGGGTCTTTGTGACCTTCATAGAAACCTGGGCATGAGGGGATGTTGAGTGCAATGTTAGATGATGGTAGGAGAGGGAAAAGGTGCTTAGCATCACTTGTGGTCATCATCAATAGCCACATCTGTGTAATTCCGGAATCTCCTCATAGCTGCAATGTAACACAAGGTGCAGTGTGGATTCTTTGGGTCATTGAGGAGCCTGGGGACGGAGTTGGCTACTTTACCAGCTTTGGCCTTGAGGATGTGCTGTTGCAGATGATACTTCCTGCAGTGCAGCAGGTAGTGGGTGATGGTCTCAGGCTTTTTGCAGTGGGGACACAGTGCCATCTGTGAGGCCTTGCACTTCTTCAGGAAACTGTTGAGGGCTATGTGCCCCATTCAGAATTGAGTGATGATGCTGGCGGACCATCGAGGAAGTTTGGATAACATTTTGTATGTCTGTGGGAATAGCATGTTACTGTCTATCTTAGAGAGTCATTTGAAGCGTGGTGAGGTGGTCCAGAGAGTGTGCCATCTAGGTACGATCATTTTCTTTCTCCCAGATTTAAGGGTGGCAGTGCTGATCAGGAGAGGTTGGTGTAGGATATAGGGAAGCTTCCATTGGGCTGATGTCTCTCCTCCTGCAGCTTTCTTCACCTCAGTGTCCACCAGCTCATTCCCTTCCACATCTTCTTGTCCAGGTACCCATTCTAGGTGGAGTTTCAGGTCTCTCCATCACCTCTTTAGATGGTGGATGCAATTGTGGATCTCTTCGAGGAGGTAGTGGCCAGGTTGGGGCATGTTGTTATGTAGGACACGGAGTGCAGCCTGATTGTTGAGAGCAATGAGTTCAGTTTTCATGTTGGGGGATTTATCGATGAGTTTGTAAGGGCAACCCTCGAAGCCGAGCGGACGTCATGCAGAGCTAGCAGAGGGGAAATCCAAAGAGAATAAGTAAACAAAATATATACACGCAAGGGAATCTCACCTAGCAGAGGGGAAATCCAAAGAGAAAGACTTGGATTGCCTCTGCCAGAGTGAGCCCACTATATACCATCCGGAAACGGGAAAGCAAACTCCGAAAGGAAAGTGAACAATGATCTGATGAACTCGGAAACAATAAGAAAGGGGAAATGAACCAATGAGAAGGAAGACAAAGGAAGCGGAAGCGAACGGAGAAACAACGGAACGATCCCCCAAGCTGATCAGCGCTAAACAACCCATCACTCATGCGCTATGACTATATGCGCATATACCCTCCACCAGACGACCATTGTCTCCAACCAAACCTCCCACTCTCCGGCCACAGGAGTCGATGAATGTGTTGAGGGTGAATCCCGCACGGAATCACTACTTGAGGGTGGTTGACGCGAGGGATAGTTCCGGACGGAAAGGTTCTGGGCGGAAATCTGGAGGCGTCCCCTGACAGAGTTCCAGTCTGAGGAGGATGCTGACAAGCTCACCCTCAAAGACAGTGTCCTCATCATCAGTACCAAGTTGATGAGGTAATTGATCATGTGTTGGGAGTGCTATAGCCACTGCCCCTATATTCCCTTCAATGCCAGAGCCATCGGAGAAGATGTGAAGGTCGTCCATTCAAGCCCTTATTGAGATCGTCGCTGCCTTCCTATCTTCCGCTATATGAGTCATGAACTCAGGTTGCCAGCTGGGGTGTCTATGGATATGGTTGATATTTTCAATGGTGGAGGGGTTGAGTTGGAAGTGTCGGAAAAGTAGATGTATAGGGTCGAGGTGGTAGTGGGGTTGACATTTGGAGGCAGACTTCACTATGGGGTGGAGTGGGTGGAGTTGGGAGAGGGAGATGAGTCTGACTGTTTCATGGAAGCAGCTGTTGTCCAGATGGATGTCGATCAGTGGTAGGAATGCATGGAGGTCGAGTACATCAGTGGTGATGCATCTGAAGGCTCCAGTTATTATCTTGCAACTGAGTTGCTGTACCTTAGTCCTTTCCCTGGTATGATGAACAGAGCCACTTCTTCTACCTGTGTTTTTATTTAGCTGTATGGGAGTGTACCATACCAGGAGTGCGTATTCCATCTTCAGTAAGACCATTGTAGTGAAGAGCTGTTTGACTTGGATTGTGGGCAGGCCAAAAGAGGGTCAGGTCAACCTGGATATGGCCAGAGTAAGGTCAGTCACCTTCTTCATGGCAGATGAGGCTTGAGGGTGCCATTGTAAGTTCTCGTTGAGTAAGACTCCTAGAAGTTTGGTCACCAATACACAGTTGATTACCTCCCCTGTGGGTCTTCTGAAGGCTGTTCTTGTTAGTCCAGTCTTCCAAGTGAGACGCAAGCATTGAAACTTGGAGACTTCTGCCTTGGAGTTGTGGGTTCAGGACCAGGTCTCCTGTTTGTCAAGCATGTTATTCAGGATTTCATTGCATTCTTTGAAGGTGTCAGTGGTCGCCATGAAGAAGGTGTTGTCAACATAGGCCCCTCCATTCTGGTTTGGGCCTTCGGGGATGGAGACAAGCAGGTGGTTGTAGATTAGGTATAGTAACATAGAGCCTGTTTCACCTTGACCAATGCTGTTATCAATGGTGAGAGTTTCAGATGTGAAATTGTCGAAGCGTAGGCGGGTCGAGTGATCCATTAGGAGGGTGCAGAAGAAGTGGTTGATTTCCTGAAGGTAGTGTAGTCTTTCCATGTTCCTAAGCAGTCTGTCAGTCACAGCATTGGGGAGGGCATCTGTGATGTCAAGGAAGATGATGGTTGCCACATGTTTGCATCTCCAGGTATCCTTGATCTTGTGGGTGAGGTAGAGTAGTGGTAATGCATGAACATGTCATGGTCAATGAAACTATTCTAATACGAGTAATATAAGTGTTGAAAGTGAGTGTATGCTTACCGGTTAACATAATGATGCAGGTAGTCCATATCAGTATCAGTTCTATTGTGGCCTACTGATCCCTGTTTCAATAGATCACCCTGCCCACAATGAAAGGCAGGAATGAGGTGGCATCCCCAGGGGATATTAGCTGGGTCAATAAACCCAAACATATCTGTATCATTATCTTGGGTTATGAAGCCTACTTGGTCAAGGAAATGTGGGTTTATGGCAGCCCTGACATGAGTTTCTGATCATCCTAACCACCTGATCCAGAGAAAATGTATCTCTTGGAACTCTGGTTGGTTACAAAGCCTGGCGAGACAATGGTAAATGCCTATCACCCTGGCATACCAATAGGGATGATACCCAGGGTTGGACAAGTCATTGTGTGCATGGAGCATGATGTCACGGTGTGATGTGGAGGGATTGATCATATTTTGCAAGTGCTGCATGTCATAAGTTGTGAAGTTGATATGGCAGGTTTGGTGACTGTACATCACTCAGTGAAGTATCAAAACCTCATCTCATTGTCCCTGGGTGATTTCAACTTTATCATCTTTGGCCATTAGGTTTGTGAGACACCCATATAGGTGGTCTTTCAACATGTCATAAAATCCCTAGATGTTTGTAATCAGTTGATATACTCATAATTAATGATACTGGCCTATGATACCTCAGTGGCTATGTCATCAACATGGGCATGTAGCCAGGGATCTATGTGGATAGGTTGTTTATGACTTGAGGAGATGATGTATCTTGCTTTTGGGTCATTATGAGGTAGCATCTCCTGTTCCAGTGATGTGGTCTGTACAGTATTGGTCTGAGACTGCTTCAAAACATTACTTCTGATGGTCTGCATGTTGGTTTCCTGTTGGTCCAGTCTTGTCATCCCAAAGACTGGGGTAGCCTTGCTCACACAAGGATATCTTTGCTTGGCTTTGCAGTGGGCTCTCTCACTCTGTGACATGCAGTTTTAATTCTTATGTTCCATGAGCTCTGGCAGAAACAAAACAATTTACCATTTGGGTAGAATAGCCTGTTGTAGATCCCATCCACCTAATAGTTGGGGCATAATCTCTGAGCAAATGGAACTTAGGGGTTTGAAGATTAAATGACTTTTTCTTTTTGCTCATGGTAGTGGCAGTGCATGGAACATTCTTGGGATCTTGGTTCTTGAGATGATGTTTACATGCTTTGAATTCCTGCGCAAGTTCCTCAGTGTTACAGTTCCAGAAGGAGGCATGACTGACGGTTAACCATCCTTTTGAAACCAGTGAGCATTTTGGCGTGTTTTTTACCCACAGTCAGATTTATCCTACGTTCATACATTCCCATGACTACTTCTTCTGTCACCGAACTCATGCGCAGTTCATAGTACCTCCCCCTGTGAACCGTGTCGTTATCGATCTTGGGTGTGCTCAAGAACACAACTAAAGGAATGTATATTAATTTTCGCATGATTTTAGGGTGCACTATTCATTTCCTACTGCAATATTTCTCTTTTTTGCGACTTTTCTCGCTATTGCCGGCATCTCGGCATCGACGACACGCATGGCCTTCAAGAGGCATGAAGACCTTGCGTTGTTGTCGTCATCAACCATCCACTCCAGTAACACATCCATGCCATTCCAAACATCGAAAACATGCTAATAAATAGAACGCAGTATAGTTATTACAAGTTTACAACCGTTTTGAATACCAATGCGGATTCTCACAGTCACGTGATTCCATGCAAAATGACAACTAGGGCTCAGCACTGCGCAGTATACAGATACGGCTGTACACTTTACGGGTATTTACGGAGGTTACAGCAGCGTAACTGTACCGTATAATGGTCACTCACAGGCTTGACGGTACAGATACGGTACAGATATGGTCCGTATACGGCCATATACTGCTTATTACCATGTATGAAGATGATAAAAATCAAATTAAAGTTCTATTTTGAATATTTCTCAATGAATATAACTATTTACAACTTAAACAAATGTACTGCTTGACAAGCATTAAGATCCGGATGGTCTCTTGGACAATTAGCTCTGGCATGGATTTGTTCCTTAGGACCTCATATGTTACCTATTCCAGTATCATTGTGTGTTCCACATCAACCTCCAACTTATTAATATCATGATATGTCCAGGAAAACAATGCATACTTTGGAGAATATAGGGGCATGTTATACTATGCTCATGCCAGATAAGAAGGCGGAGATTGTCAATGGTATCTTGAATTCATTCACGGTGAAGGGAGCTTGCTATACTGCTGCAACACCTTTATTATGGGGATAATAGAAGTTACGGAAATCTTTTGATTACTTATGCATGGATGAATTGTGGAGAGGGTATACTACTTGAGTGGTAACTGGTTTTCAGTTCTGGTCTGGCCTTCAGAAGTCAGTAATCATCGTCTCCAAATGTATTTGCAAAAGTATGTACTGAAACTATAGGGAGATGGTATTCCAGTTGATACTCATCGTGAAGTTATGTTCTGAGGATAGGGTTTGGCTACAAAGTTCATGACCAAATTTGCTGAAGGTGACATGCATGACCTTATTGAACACAGGCCATGCTCCTTCCTCAGCTGTAAACTCGAGGTTGATTTGTGGAGGTAAGTTGGAGGTGGATGGGTGATCGGGAAGGGAGCTTGGAAGGGAGCTGAAAAGCTGGAAAAGGGTGTCGTATTCAGCCTGGAGAAGCATAATGGCTGTGAGGAGCAGTGAGGGACTTACAGAGGTCCTTAGCTCCCGGAAAAAATCCTTCAAAAATCATATCACTGTATCGTCACCATATAGAAACCTCTGGAAAGTCATAGATCCATTCTAATACCTGCAATCGAGTTGCAAGGGATGAAAAAATCCAGTGATCGACTGTGATAGTGCTAAGGACGGTCTTGGTGATGATCATTGATGACAGACTTGATAACAGCCGCTGTCAATTCCAAACTCTGTATGTATGTCCGTATATGGGAGATACGGCCAGTAATTTACCCATTCCGTAATACGGTAGAGTCGACGAAAATCTTCAACGGTACGTGTACGGCACCCGTATTATGGTGCCGTAAATATGGTGTATACAGGTATGGTGCTGAGTCCTAATAATGTCGTTGAAAGATCCTGCTGTATCAGCATGAATTCTGCGAATTAAGGTCTGGATTTTTGTAGAATTAGGTTTTAGAAACCGGGGAAGAGAAATATATACTCAGAAAACTTCTAAAATCAACATGGTTTATTCTTAAGAAAATAGCTGAAAATGTGCTCTTGCAGCATTTCTGAACCAGTAACATTGGGTCAGTATGTGGAAATAGTGTCAAAAATTCTCTAATATATCTGGCTTGAAAGTATACTACTTGCTCTGTTGTAATAAGAGCAGGATTGTGGAGAACCGGAATCCATCCAGGCTAGCCTGTCCAAGTGACTATGTTCCAGTAGCTTTACCTACTTGCAGGCACTTCCAATGACCCACATTTTTTTAGGATAATGTTTAGACATGAAGTAAGTCAAAATCAAGGTCAAAATTTCCTTGATGCTCTCTTGGAGACCTGCCTTGAATTTTGAGGCAAATTGGGAAATACAGGTGATTTTTGCTTCAGGAAGTATAAAAGTAACAGTTTCTGAGTTGATGCATGACCTAAGAAGTTCTCTTCTGTTTTGATTCAATGGATAGGCTCCTAAGCAAATAAACCTGCAGGACCATGGGTACCAGGGCTGGCCAGCCTGGATGAATTTTATTTCCCCATTCCTGCTAATATACTTTTAAGAGGAATATATTAGAGAATTTCCAACACTATTTCCACATATTAACCCAATGTTACTGGTTCAGAAATGCTGCAAGAGCATGTTTTCAGCGATTTTCTTAAGAAATAAACTGGGTTAATTTTAGCAAAATTCTGAGTATACAGTCTTCTCCATTGTCTAAAGCCTAAGTCTACAAAAATCCAGACCTTAATTTCCAGAGTTCATGCAGATACAGCAGGATCTTTTGATGTTGTTATTTTGTGCTAAATCACATGACTGTAAGAATCCACCATTGGTACCTGAAACTGCTGTAAACTGTCCTTTTGTAATACTTAACTTCAAATTCACTTCCCTTCACCTCCAAGCTGGTCTTGTGGCAAGACAGTGTCAGCTGATGGAGCAGAAACTGAGGACTTGGGGGTATGATAATATATAGTTAGGTATGTGTAGTATATCCTCTGTTCTCTATAAGCATTCAAATGATTATTCTCTGGCCTTTGTTCACCAACCATCGCTTCTAGGAAGACTTCTGTACAATCAGTCTGTATATATTCCCTTCTTTTCACAACCCACATGTTTGACACCCATTCATCAGCATTTAGAGACTTCATCCTTTCCTGGAAGCCTCCCATTCTTTGTTGCCCATTCTCAATGTTGTGTTGTCCATGCAGAACTCCCCTGTAACCTACAACATGTCCTCAGGATCATTTAAAGCCAAGCGACTATGATGGCTTGCAATCACATTGCTATCCTCTCGCAACCAGCTACATTTGACAATTTTTGAAGGTTCTCAAAGTTGCTCACTCGACTTGTGCCAATGGACTCCAGTGGGGAATCTTCAATCACTGACAGCTGAGTCTTGAGTGTTGTGGTGATTCTGGTTCCTGCATTATACTCATAAGAATTGGTATTATTGTATACATCACTATTTGCTATACAACATATCCTCTCAACTCTGCAGCCACTTTATCAGTTGGCAAGCACCATTCTGACACTTCAAGTGTACTGTCTTTATTACTTGACCAATTCAATCCATGTGGCCCTTCCCAATAACCCAACCCCTTTGTCAACAAAATAAGTTTGTTTCCATCATAATTACACTTTCATTGCCTCATATATATCATAGATTTACATTATCTTCAATGATCTGTCACAGTGTTCATTATCAAGTGCTGGCTGCACTAAGCGCACACCCTATGATCTATGCTGCTAGTAAAAGTCCATATGTTTTATTTAAATAAGTATGTGTTTAATGCAATTAGATAAATATTTTAGACAAATGGTATTTTAGACTGAATGATTTTACAGCTCACTGGACAAATTAGATATACAGTGTCGAGACTTGACTTGACTTGCAACAAGTCAACTCAGCTTCTCTGAATTTCAATAAATACACAGAACTGTAAATGCCGTGTGTTGCAACGGCCCAATAGGTTTATCAAATTGTGGACACGTCACCACTGCAATCTTGCGAACAATGGTGCCAAGACTGCTGGTGGCTGACTCGAGGCATTCTAATGTGGCATTGGTATGCATCTGCAGTTTCATGAGCCCATGCCATTCACAAAGTGTAAACAACATCATTCGGATTATACCTTCATGGGGATCTTGGAACAACCCCTCAAAGATAGGCAAAGCACACTGAAGAGCTGTTTAACTTGTATTAGTAGAGGTGTGGAAGTGACTGGCACTTGCCTGGAGAATACCCTCAAAGTCTCTAGCTGCTAGTTTTTTTAATTCTGAGACATTTTGAAGGAAGCAGCATATGGTATCTCTTCCAAAGGTAGGGATTTGGCAATATCAGCATCCTTTGGTTAATAAATGAAACAATACTCAGAGAATGGACTATAGACTGACCTCCAATTGAACTCTTGCAGTACTTCCTGTCCAACTTTGGTCATTATTTGAATCAGATGTACTAGAATCACTTTCCAGACTCCAAGTTTGAATCATGTAACAAGTCAACCACAAACATTTGATACTTGTTGAAGCACTGTGAGGGTATTATTTCAGAGAAGGCATTCTGTAAAATTTGAGTGGTTCATATGATGTAGATATATGGTGTGTTACTTACAATAGTCATACATGAGAAGTTGGCTTCAGAATACCATCCACAGCTTCACTAGTAATCTTGAGTCCTCTTTGCCCATACAGTTTTAAACAAGCACTGCTGATTTTGTGATCTGTGGCATGGTCATTGTGTCACTTGAGTTTCTGATGCCTTTGTAGGTCTTGTTTCATTTCCATCTCATGAATCAGCTCCTTTGGGAGTACGCAGCGTGGGCACACAATTTCCTTGGTCACACAGGGAGAGCATTAACATCCTAAGCCCAAATATTGTGAGTTACTTCAATATATATAATATTAACAACACTTACTTCTCCGGATAATCAGCAGAGTACATGAACAATCTGATATACACACTGTGTAATTCCATCTGTGCATTTGACCATGATTCATTGTTTGTATGCTTTCTGGAAGTCTTTATCTAACAACAGATGCCAGATGCTCTGCACTAGCTCCCTCTTGCAATGTGTGAATAAAGTAGATGAACAGGCCTCCCCTGTCAGCTGGCAAATGAAATTGTGAATCTCAGCAGGAAGCTATGTGAACATGAGGTGTCAACATTAGTTGTGAATTGGAGTCCCAAGCAAATGTGAAGACTTACTGATGGAATGTATGCCCAATGCTCATCCAAGTTAGAGTGAGGACTTAAGTGAAAATTTGTGTTGATATTGCCAGGAAATGCATAAACAGGCCACAGACTCACTGTCCCAAATTGAGCCAGCTGTGTGGCATCTGATGCAGCCATGACTGCTGCAACTACTTTCTCCAATTTGCATCCAGGGACATCAAATTTAGGTTCTGTGTTAACTCTTTATGCGCCTGCATGAATGCATCTGAAGAAGATATGTCAGCATATATTCTCATGGGGGTCACATTATCCCCTGGCTTCCACCACAGCTCAAATGGGGTATAATGGACATTCTCGTTGGTTTCAAATCATATATGCACAATTTCCATTATTGATTTATGGTGAAGACCAGGAACTTGATAGGTTTGACCTTGAGGTGATGTCCAATTGGCCTTGCCTTCCAGAATTTGAATTGGAACTGTAATATTTCATTGTCAACCCCCTATTGCCACTATCTCATTGCCAAACCTATCCTCTTCATACAAGAACAATTCAAGGATGTTGTCTTGCTTGGTTGCATTGAAACCAACTATGTCACTTGGCTTGAAGGACAGATTCACCACAACATGGCATAACTCATTGAAATCCTTCACTGATCATCCACTACTACCTGGGCGAAAAAAATAAGCACTGAGATGATATGTGCTTTCATTAGGGAAGGGGTAGTAGGATGGTCAGGACAAGGCTTCAGGCACATCAGGCACATCAGGCGGCAATGATGAGGCACTTGAAATGGCTATGCAGTTGAGGGGTATTCCCAGGCCCCTTCCTTCGGCAACTTTCTCCTCCTTGCTGTGGTATGTTGGCAGATAATCATATCAACAATAAACTCCAAACTTATTAGGTTTGGTTTCTAGCATGTGGAATGCATGCACCTCAGGGTACAGTCTAGGGTTGCCCCTGCAAACATTATTGTTCTCTGCATGCCAGTCAGGTGGGTCTTCGATATCCACCAATTCATTGACAATAGTGGACTCAACCACTGGCAACAGATCTGTCACTCAATGGGGAAGGCACAATTGATGTGTTCAAGGGCATATAGGAAGACCAAATGTGGTGGCAAGGGATGCAGCTTGCAGAGGGTGATGGATGCTGCTGCAGCCCCAATGTAGTGACTGTCGCCTGGTATGGGTAGTATAGGTGAGTTTGAGATCTGTATCAGCACCTCTTGTTATTACAGACCCCTGTTTATAATGATATAGAGTAGTTACTTGCCTCCAGGGGATGTTGGCTGTCATGTGCAGAACTGGCATCCCAAATGTGCACACTTCCCATGGCCACTGAGGAAACTCTCTCTGATGGGGGATTCATATTGAGGCTTGAACCAGGTGTGTTGTAGTCACCCACATCATTACTGCCACTCATCAAAATCACAGCTTTTGAGGTCCCCACATTCCACAATATCACATCTTGGACATTGTTACAACACTTCACTGGACTTATAGGATGAAGCTGGATGATATGAGCTGCCTTCTGGGCCTGAACAATTCCATCAGTCCCAATCCATCATCATGCTTGCATCACAATGGTGTATTTTTCTTGTGACTATTGACAGTGGCTCTGTCTAACTCAAGCAAGGCTTGACAACTCTTCTGGTGATAGCTCAGACCTCTAGGAGTATCCCAGACCTGCTTACATGCCCTGCAGATGAAATTCTTCTCTGAAGACATGGGTACACAGGAGTCATTGAAGATGACAGGCACTCTGACACCGAGACATTGTACCCCTGTCCCTAACTGCACCTGCTTTTGACCCTAAACAAGTACAAACCCAAGGCAGGATGGTGTTCAAAAGTTCCATCCAGGTAAAAAAAAACCCTTGATCATTGACTTTGCCTCACTTTACATCCTCACCACCTCTGCAGAACCTGATGCCTTCACTTCCCATGCACCACTCTGGCAGCTGCACCGAGCCAGCACCTTCCACAAATAAGGAGAATCACCCCCCCCCCCAACAATGCTCCCAAAAAGGTCACAAACTGTATGTCTACCATGGGCAATGACCCACAGGAAGTACTGAGGGATTTTCTGCTGAGAAAAACATTAAGAAAATCTTAGAAGTCAACCCCATTTCTTCAGTGTTTTCCCAAACATTGAAGGAAAACCAAAGAAAACCAACATTTATTAAGGTTTTAACAGAATTCATAGGAAAACACTGAAGAAATGGGGTGCACTTTTAAGGTTTTCCCAGTGTTTTTCTCTAAGAAAACCCCTCAATGCCTCCAGTGACCCATTGACTCCCTCTCCTGCTCCTCATTTAGCTTCCCAAACCATGGGTCGATTATCCCAGCTGCCAGCACTCACAAAGTACCTCCCAAGTGCATTCATGAGCACATGGACATGGACATCAAACTGGAGGAAGAGCTAACGCAGCAGATGGATGGAGTGATGGCTGCATACAACCAAGGCATTGATGCTGTGTAAGGGACCATTATTTTACACCCTTGTACAAGTCACTTTAGACTTACTTGAGATGCATATATGCGTCTATTGTATATTTGTACATACTCTGAATTGACTTCATGTCAATTACTCTAAGTCCTTATGGACTCCTATAGGTGCATACATGCACCCCAGTAATTTCCCTAATATTATTACATAAAGTATATAGTTCTGGGTCAGCGACTAGTGCTGACCAGTTGATCACTTTACCTTGTACTATCTAGTAGCTGAATACATATTTGTAAACAGTCTGCTAGTGCAAGGTGTGATATAACTAACCCACTGTAAAGACAGCAGTCTTTACATGCTGCCACTGGCTCAGATGAAGATGTTGATATATTGCCACATCACCACAAAAAGAAGAAAAAGTAAGTCTAATGATGTTCTTAGCATATGGGACACTCTAATGACACATCTCTATACTGCAGTCATATCAACAACCCCACAGCACAACTTGCTATCGTCCAAGTCAACTGGGGCCACATCCTTGCCCATGTTGTTGACACCTTCAGCAATTCTGATTACTTTTGAGGCATGAGAAAAAGGTAAGCAGCCTTTTCCTTAGCTGCTGCAGGGGATTTTCACCCAAAATCACACAGTTACCTTTTCATTCCCACACTTTGAACATTTTGTGATCTTATGACAGCAGCTATGCTGTTGACCCTGGATTTAGTTATCCAGGTCACCATAAGTGCTACCATCCACAGCACAATTTTGATAGTCATTGGGAATAATGCAAATAAGAAAATTTCAATGCATGGGTAGGTAGTTCTATTTTTCTTCATATTTTTACAATTTTCTTCAGTGAGTTACCCATTTCGGTTTTTGTATCCATGGGAATATCATACTAAAGACACCACCTCAGCTCTTGTCTGCATTGCTGCCCCTTCTGCCCACCCCCTAAAGTTGCAGGTGGCTCCAAAAGGGTATTCCATCACTTTTCAACATCTTTCTGCACTTATCCCACTCCCCTATCGCTGGATGTGCCATCACCTCCTGCCTCCATGTTCCTGCCACTCCTGGCTGCCCCCTAATGTTGCTGGCAGCTTAAAATGCAGCTGATGACAGTGAATGGGTGTTTCAATTCTACATCCCACTGCCCTTATCACATCTCCTGTCACCAGATGTGCCACCTCCTCCCACCCCCACATTTCCCTGTCTCCCAGTCACCCCCTGATAGCACTGGCCACAGGAAACATAGTGGGACAGGCCTATCTGTAAGATATATGTATAGAGCTCTGGTCAATGGTCACAAGTCCCCCATGCATTTGGTGAGAAAAAACTACACAGTGCAGGAATTGAACCCATGATCTGTTACCATATAATACCACATTTTGCCACTACACCACAAAGCTGTTAGAACTTCCTCATTAGTTTACTAGTAGGGTTTCATTGCTAAATAAAATAATTATTAGTGGTGATATTTGTTATAAATAATAATAGAAATGGATAATATAACCTGTCTGAATATTTTCTATTCATTACAAGTGAAGATAACATTTTTGAGATAAGTATTTGATCTATTGTCTATCATTATAGTTTTTAATAACCATGATAGGTATAATGGCCAGTGTGGTTCAATGGTAAGTTGTGATAATTAATTGGTGTGAACTGTGTAATGTGTTAGTTCAATTCTCCTTATGTACAATCTTTTGTAGCTCTGACCATTATGCATTTGGCCATGGTCATACATTATACATTACATTATACATGTTGGCCATGCAAGGTCCTTGGATGGCCAACAACCAGTGACCATGTATTGCTCCTACTGAGAAAGGTGATGCGCCTCCTCCTCTCACCCTTGCATTCCCCCACATCCCACCTGCCCCTGGTTACTATGATCACTCTAAACTCAGCAGGAAACCTCCAGGGGGTGGTACACTTGAGTTTTGACACCTCCCTGCCCTTATCACGCCCCCTCATCGCCAGATACACTGCCACCTCCCCTCCTTGTGTTCCCACCCCTCCCACCCACTCCTTCAGGTCGCTGGCAGCTCCAAATGCTAATGGAAACTTTGGGGGAGTGTTGTGCTTGGGTTTCAATGCTGCCCCTGCTTTCATTGCACCCCCCACCCCCATTGGCAGTTGCACCATCTCCCGCCCCTGCATTCCCCTGCCTTCTGCCAACCCCCTGAGGTCTCTAGCGGCTCTAAACACTGCTGGTAATTCTCAGGAAGCATTATACATCCCTTTCAATGTTTCCCATCCTTTTACTGTATGTCTCTTGTTGTTTTCAGATATTGTCCGCATACCCAATATATAGCTATGTTCTCATAATAATGTAACTGAATAGTTGGCTGAGTGGTTAAAGCTGTTTGGATTCTGAATTAGACAATATTACTGAACCTGTGTGTTCAATTCTCAATGTAGTCATTTTATTTGATTGTGTTCTTTTTATTATTCCTGAGTACATGTAAAAAAAAAAAAAGTAATCAGACCTGCCACATGATAGCGCTGGCTTACTCCCTCAAGTTATAAAATGCATAGCATACTTCCATCCCCATCTATTACCCCCTCTCTACCATGCACACTTTAGCTATGCCTGCCACGGCTCATACAAGCTGCCCGGTCAATTATGAAACATCGACGGTGATATATCGCAGCTTCAAGCTTTGACTATGTCAGGTGTAACATATGTCGTAGCTGATTACAGACCACTGACTACGAGATTGGGCACGAAATCAGCCGCTCCTTCCATATCATCGGGCGATAATCTACACCACCAATGACCAACCGTCGAGGGCTCGGCCTCCCACACCCGTGCCACGTCCACTTCACCTTCCTGTAACTCCATTTCTCACTTCCCTTTTCACACCCACATGTCTTGTACTAAGTACTCCTTAATATCCTCTATCTTCCTAATTACTTATTTCAGCTGTCACGTCCCCTTTTCCTTTTCAAACGAACATTGTAATACCATCGGAGCTCCGAATCCTGAGAACATTCAATCATGGACGAATACTTTAGGAAAATGTTCTTGAATGTGGGCCACTTCGAATCTCACAGAAATTCATTCATTACTTGCATCAATGACAGGAATGACACGAACAGAATTACATAAACAATTGTTTCCTTCGAATATTCGACTTTATACCTATCCCATCCCAAGAACCCTTCCAACCTCTCACAAACGCTGCGAATAGTATGGATTCGAATACTTGCACGTCAATCCCATAGCACAGATCGTGCATCCATTGTACGTCTGGCAGCCACACTGGCCCCCGCATTGGCCGTATTTCGCGACGCTGCAGTTGGTTGGGGGGCGCGCATGGTTGTGGTTGTGCTGATGGGACCGCCGGGGAAGGAGGTAGTTGAGGAGGTCGTTAAGGAGGTCGTAGTGACGGAGTCATTACCGGCTGAAGGATGGTTGGGTCGTAGCGGGCTTTGATGGGTCGCACACGAATGCGCCGACGGGATAATCGGGATAATCGAGATATCACCCACACACAACCCCGTAACACCATACACCATCAAATTCGACGAAACGACACCCGCAAACTCTTGAGGCGCCATCGCAGTCGTGCAGCATGAATGCGCCGTCGACGAACCCATCGATCTTGCTGCAAAGTCTACGATTTTTTGGTCGGTGCTTACACTTGTCCCCGGGTTGCTTTCGAGTCTTTGACAGGGGTGAGTTGTTGCATGCTAGGTGCAGCCATCCATTTTCGGTAAAACTTGAGCATGGCGACCATGACCTCCGAGTCGCTAAGGTTGATGTTGGTGTTGTAGTCGATTGTGGCCTCGGCGTATTTGTCGGTGGGGTTGAGGGGGACAGTACCGCGGCTGAGGGGTTTTTCGAGGACGAGGGATGTACTCGCACCACAGTGTTGAAGGATGTAAGCCAAACAACGAAGGAATATGATAGAAAAATAATTACCCTTCCGTTGTTACCATTACTGCTGAGCATAGGTAGCGAATGATTGGTTAGTGTATAAAGAGGCCTGGTTGGGTGTAACATCCGTGCGATCTGTGGACCTCGATTAGTCCTCATCATTCCGAATGGCTTTATGGAGGACACCTACATTAGAACGCAGTACCAAATGATGGATGATCCTGTAAATTTCCTCCAACGCCCGGTAGATCCACTAAAACATTGATCCCCGCCTGCAGCAAAGGCCCATCCCACTCCGCTGCAAGATCTGCGGCGTTTGCAGCCACCCAGCACACAGTACAACCTCCTGCGCAGCCTTCACCGTGATCGTCGCACCGCCGTTTGCAGTTCCTCGAGCTTGAATCTTAACGCCTTGTGCACGTTTGTTGGTATCGAAGAGGATTTCGTTGACGCGGCAGCCTGTGAAGACTTTGAGGTTTTGACAGGATATGATGGGGTCGAAGTACGTGTTGCGGGCGTAGGAGCGGTGGTATTGTTGGTCGACGTTGGAGGGGACCCAGTATGCACCGTAGGCGTTTCCGGCGGCGCCTTCGTAGTTAATGGGGACGCCGACTTCGGACCAGGCTTTGAATTGGATTTCTGTGGGTAGGGTTAGGATGAAGTGAGAATCGGAATGGAATGGAGCGCCTTACTGACGCCTGGCCATTGCCAGTCCGGGAAGGTGATTTGGATTGGACCGTTTCCGTAGGCTGCGTCAATATTGTTGTAGTCGGCTGCGAGATCGGCTCTGGATGGAGTGACTTTAGTAGCCTACGAAAGAATAAACATACGGTCAGCAAAAGAACAGGAAATAATAACGAGAGCGATAGACACACCCTGAAATAAGGAAGCAAACCGTCCCATCTCCATCCTGGATTCCTAAATTTCTCCCAGACATTGTAATCATCTGCAGATCCACGGTCGACGAGCATTCCGTTGACGGCTGAGCCGCCGCCGATGACTGATGCGGCGTAGACGGCGCCGACTCTGTTACCAATGCGGGGCTGAGAGACCATGGTGGCGAGCTGGGTATGCGACTGCGCTGGAAGGTTCTAGTTGAGATGGGTTATCTTCGAAGTAGCCGTATTCCACGATTAGGACGGTTCCTGTGCAAAGGTAAGCATAATGGTAATTACAAATAAAGTGAGCTCACACTCACGGTTGTTTCGGATAAACGAGAACCAATAACGACACCGCTCTGTCCACCACCGACGATAATGCAGTCGTAGGCGGCAGCAAGTTGGCCTGCATTAATCTGGCGAGCACGAATGCCATTCTGGATTTCGATGAAGTCGTGGACGAGGCCTAGAAGCTGTGTGAGACCTAGTAAATCAGCCGTTAAGCGAATCACTTGGAGGACGGGAAACGAAGGTGCTGCTCGAGGGTCGACTTACCGGGTACCCAATTAATTTATATTCCCCTTAATTGTCCCAAAACCCTGCACTCCCTCGTAGAACGAAATAACCTTGAGCGGATGCAAACGAGCCCAGAAGCAATCGTGCTTTGACCAGTTTCAGATATGATGGATTCGCTGAAATCAGTGTTTAAAGTCAGCAGCCTAGATGCCAAGAGGGATTTGGAGCACGTACCAGGCGATGTCGTCGAATTTACGGGTTTCTGCTCATGGTGGGGAACCCCTCAGAGTGCAGCCTGATGGGTAGACTCGTGATCGCGTATAAACTCGCGGATATGGCGGAATATATCTGGAATAAGCAAGTTTGAATCATAAGTTTTCATGGACAGGTATGGATAGAAACTTACCTTCTAATGTCGTATTCGATTGGTCGTGAGTTGCTTAGGATCTTGCGGCGCTGAAATAGGACGTTAGGATCCCCAGAACATGTGTATCAAGTACACACAGTGTGGATGCTGGTGGCCTGATGGACCTGATGAGGGCGGAAGGAGATTTGATCCCCGACTCGGGTGCTGCTGACAGCTCACGTGATCCGCATGTGACGCTTCCTCTTCGAGCGAGGCGGAGCTTTCCTTCGAACCATGCATTCTAAACGACGAGAATCCTCGACGGAAGAATATTTAAGCTAGCATTGTTCGTCCGTCTTTATCCCGCGAATTCTGAAGATTACTGTGCCTGGCCTCAAGTCAAATACCATTGGCACGCCGGAGATATGTTTGGGAGGGAGTTTGAAATAGTGTCAGACGACGAGAGTATGAATACTGAGGCAGTTTATCCATTAGATGTTGACGAGGTTACTCGGAGGCTGTGTCCTCATTGAAATAAGCGAAGGTGCCTCATAAAGTGGAACAGCATGAGCTTGTTGTCGGTTTCTCGGTAAAACCTTCCGATGTCATTTGGTCAAAAGCCGCGAGAAAGAATGTGAAAAGAGGGAGCAGTCTGATGAAATTAGGAATTGGACAAAGAAAACTGGCAACTGGTAAATGTCATGCATCAGGAAACTTGGTAAAAACCGGCGCCTAATGGCTCGGTAACGAATTTTGGTTATTCCTTTAGAACCACACAAGGATATCATAACCTTTTTTTGAGAACTTGGTTTATATGATCTATAATCCTCTCATGACAAACACCTGGGGCCGCTTATACAGTCTGCGTCGAGATATTGCCCGTGAAAATTTTGCTAGGGAAATGTACATAAACTAGGATCACTAGCATAGTTGTCTATAGCTGATTATAGTTTATGTACATTTCCCTAGCAAAATTTGCATGGACATTACCTCAACACAAAATATATAGGTAGCCCCAGTTATTTGTCATGAGAGGGTAGCAGATCATATGAACCAGGTTCTCAAAAAAAAAATAGGATATCCCCATGTTGTTCCATAGGAATAACCAAAATTCGTTACTGAGCCATTAAGTGCCGGTTTTTACCACGTTTCCCGATGTGGCTGGTGATGGAGGGAACCATCAGCTCAGAAAGCAGCAACGACGCATGAGCGAAGTCAGCGCAAGCAGTGAGGGAGAGATGAGAGCTCGGGGAAAGGTGAAAGTGCGTATAAGGAAGAGAGGGAAGCCCTCGACCAAATGTACTGCGTAGGGGCACAGCTCGGGGAGAATGAGCTTCTTACTGTTTGAGAATTCTGGAGTCGGAGTATGTACGTGCTGATCATCGGTTTGAGGGTTTACGGAGTTACGAAATGCATCCGTAATTAAATCGAGGCATGGACAGACTGTATGCAGTTAATGTGCATAGCGAGGGATGAATTGTGTCCATGTGCTAGCATGTTCCAATGCGTTGGATTGAACAAGGTCTGAATAACATCAGTAAACTGGGTGCAGTGTTCCCGCGTGTCCGAGCCGATCCAACGCTGTCCAGGGCCTCTGAAACGCCCCAATGAATAGACAGTGTTCCCGGATCACTCAGGATCGGCCGGGACATCAAACCGAGTTTACTGATGAAGGTCATGTTCTTTGAAGGCGAGCACAACGTTATGCGCAGCATATGCAAACCCTCTTCTAAAGATATGGAGCTCACAAATACTAATACAAGGACTTTGTAACGCTGAAAGTCTGCTTCCAAATATGGGAGATGGACCTAGGAAGACACAGGATACATGGTGTTCACGAATACTAATACAAGGACGATACTGTAGTGCGGCTACCCTTCGTAACTTTCCCAGTTGCTGACTGAGCTCAGAAAGCCCACGTAGAAAACAGCAGGACAAGCCCAGTCGATTTCAAAATTATAGAACTTCCATTTCAATCGTCTTCTCCGACAGATCCGCGAAAAGAAGTATACTATTCCGAGCAGCAGCACAGGGGGACAGGTGCCAGAGAACTAGGTGTGTTTGCCGGGCCTTCTGTTCTAAAAGCACGCTCTAAATCGATCATTAAAGGCAGGTGATGTGACTGAAGATGGGACTACGGTTCTTCGTGCATACAGTGTTCTACCGGTCCTTGAACTAGAACATAGTGTTTACACCTGCCGTGACTGCACCGATATAGCTATGACTTCCAAATATTTTATACAGATTAATATACGGACTAATATACACTATCATAAGCTCGTATAAATATCTCATAGTGACCGGCATTCTGCTTGAAATTAGGAAAATTCTGACATTATGGTCACACAATGTCACGCTTTTCGAGTCCTTGAACCACTCGCACTTCCGTACCACTCTCTGAGCGGGACCCCATCTCTCTGTTTTTTTTTGCTTTCTTCACAGTCATGGATAGAACTCTACTAACTATATAGAAAAGGATTAAAGAATCAGAGCGTGTCAAACACGTCAAATGAGGTCGACGCGCCTAGATACAGAACACAGGCTGTCACGCTCAAAATACTGCCTTTCCCAGGGTACACAGCGCGGACGGAATTAGACTAGATCAATGGTCAATAATAGTTTTCAACATGCTGATTTCGATAAATTACGCCAGAAGGCTTACTTCGTTCCAGATGTTGCACAATTGAGCAATGTGATGCTGAATATGGGCCATTGGGCTTCATTACACCTGTAAACAGATATATTTCTTAAACGTTGAAAACATCCTGATTACATTCATAAATAATACGAAAAGATTCCAGAGCATAACTCTCAAAGCTGAATGACTTTCCTTTGAACTGACTCACGGAGTATCGCCGGCTCAAGGACCGGTAGAACACTACTGTTGAGAACCTGACTCAGATGCCGCTATCTTAGAAGTGCGAACGCCTCTGACATAAAGCTTCTGGAAGATCAGGATAGTAATTCAAATGTCAAAGCTTCACTGTCACGTTGACTCAGGTCAGTTATGGCTGGCAAGGTCCGCCGAGACGAGGTGAATTAGTGGCCTCAATCTGACTATTATTCTTTTATTCTTCTTCCAGTCTTAGTATCATACTGAAAAGAGCTGCAACTTAATGATTAATCACGCACTGGCATCTATCACTAATTAAATAATTATTTTTGAAGGTGATTGAACTGAATGATCAGAGGAAGGGGGTCAAGTTCGTGCATGTGCTTCAGTCGATCTGGTATGATGCCGAGGGGAAGATTAACGTCATCAAGCTTCAATAATTTTATGACTATAGTTTTTTATCTAGATCTGAAATATGTAGGGTGAAAAGTAGTGTTCACACTTCCTGATTCCAACCGACGACGACATGTCGTACGCAGTGCTGACTCCGCTTGATGTTGCCCACGGCTTGACCCGCCAAATTTTGACACGATCGCCTCTCGCGTTGTATCCACACTTTCTCCTCACAACCTGCGGCTTTTCAACATTTTCCTATATTCCTATATATACTTTTATTTTTTAGACCACCCGAACCAACATAGTCAGCCAACGAACAAACGGCTACTTCAAAAAAGCCTGCCGTAGCCGATTTTAGCCAGCCGTGGGCAACACTAACTCCGCTTACGTAAGCTGATCACCTGAGCCAAACTGAATTCCGGCATGGCAGAAGCCGATTATGCTTCTCTGGAACTCAAGTCTACGACAGCGGAGTGAGTTTAGAGCGCGCATGCTTGAACCTTTTCCAGAGACAGCACAGGGAAAAACTCCATGTTTGGGTATTGTATGCCCTCGGATCTTCTGACTCGATCGCGTAGAACGGCTTTTACAACACTTAGAAGGCGATAACCCTTCGCATCCTGATGGAGAGACTGCCAGAAGGGCGCTCAATCATCGGAGTGGAGGAGGATCTCGAAGCGAAGTCGAGAATTCAAATGTTGATTCAGGTACCGACGCTACTCTTCTTCACTAAGGATCATGATTATCAATTAGTGCGGCAGAAGAGCAGAAGCAAAATGGCGGACGCTCATAGTGTGGTGACACGAAAAAAAAAAGATATTTAAGACGTTGAAGCTCTCTACGCAAACTCAGGCAAATTTCCTTCTTATTTCCTTTCAGTTCCACCATGAAGTCCCCTATAAACCTTGCTTCTCTCGCTGTCTTCGCTGCCACTGTATCGGCACAAAGCCCCGTCAGCTTAGTGGCCCCCGCATTATTTGCCCCGGTCACTGCAGGAGTCCCATTCATCATTTCCCTCAAAGCGACAAGTAAGTTGCCTAAATGGTGACCTCATGAAGCCGTTTAAATAATTTTGGAAGTTCTTCCTAATTCATTCCATGAGCCTTTGAATTTCTACATCGGTCAACAGCCCTTCCCATCTAACAGTACAAACGGCGATGTTGGACCTCAACTGGCTGTGATTAGCACACCAACTTTTGCAGCAACGAGTGCAGGCCTTTTCCTGAACACTAGTGTCGTTCTCAACACTCTAGGAGAGACAGAAATCAGTGTTGTCGAGTTCTTTGTTGGTGGAGTACATATCTTTCGATTATATCTCTCTTTGGCACTACTCATCATTGAGCTGTTAGCCATCTTTGAATGCGCGGGTACCTGGCGCGACTCTTTTCCAGACTGTGGTCACAGTTGGCTAGGATGACGAACGAGATGCATGTGGGGTGGCACATTAAAGGGGCATCGCAGTGTCGTCGACGGGGTATATGCACTCAGATACGGTGGAATTGAGCAATAAAGTATAGCTGCTCAAAGTACACGACCATCGTAAAATTGTTAATAATCTAAGAATGACGGACAGCAGAAGCAGCCTCATTTAAGGGAAAGTTGTCGTTCAACAAACTCTTCAACTCTTGGACGGCCTCTCCATCCTTCGCCCTAGCTGCCTTCATGCGTTCTTTGATGGCCTCTGCATTTTTCGTTTTGTTAGTCGGTCACGCCCTCGTGCTTTACTTAGTATTTCGCGAGTTTCGCCCTAAATGGTAGCTGCAGTTCCTTCAGGGAATACATCACGCATTAGAGGCTTCAATCCAGCTTCTCCAGTACACGCCTCCGTTAGTTGATAGACTATGTTGAGCTTCAGCAAGAGAAGTACCGCATGGCCTGGTTGATCAGCAGACATGGGTCATGCAAATTTGCGGGTGCGAATTAGTGCACTCAGTCATTCTGAGGAGACTCGCAACTAACATAGGTACATCCCTCGCAAGGGACTCTACATTAACCATCCGGTAGCCTAAACTAGAGAATCTTAGCACATGTTCTCAAAGCACGCTGGGGTAAAACACCCTATGCCCCAGGATGAGTTGCTGAGGTGTCCACTTGGAGAAAGGACCGGTACCTGATTCTCGTATCTTGCTAGAAATATTTTTAGGGATGGATGCCAACGAAGAGGCATAAGCGAAGATCTGTGCCCATTTAAATCTAAGAAAATTATTTCGGGAAGATTGCACGTACGAATGGCATCTTCTCTTCAATTAATACTTCTACAAAGGCCGATAGTTGTGTATCATCTCGCCAGAACAGACTACCAAACAAAATCTGAGCAGCTAATATAATTAGCGCTCGAAAAACCTGACCACCTCGTCCAGATGAATAGTCGGTACATCATCTCCGGAGTCTACAATTGTTCCTGTCCTCTTGGAGCCTAGCAATTTCAAAATACAGAGGTTTTAAAGCGAGAGAATTCTGAGTTATCCAAACGGCTTATCTGGCCTGCTTTGAACACCTCGCTTAAAGACAAGCTGTCGACCGCTTTTTCATTACATCGGCCACAATGACCTCTGGAGATAACTACCATTCAGTTCGCTTTACCCTGTTTATTCTCAGTTTCAGGGATTGCGGGAAAAAGTACTCTGTTGAAGTTGCGTTCAATGGTAGTTCATTTGTACTCGTATTGTCCGAATTCCCTGGAGTCGCTTACCACACGAAATTTATGTTGATTATCGATAGATTTCCGCAAATTCGTTTTATCGGGGTCATTAGAGTCGCTAGAAATGACCACCATTCACGAAATCTTATATCGTGGTGTGATATCGCAAGTCCTGATCATATTTGGTTGAGGGACGTGGTTTGTAGTTGATTGTAAATCTTTTAAAATAGGTCCTTATTGTCATTCTCTGAATATATAGGCCTTTCTATGGAGATAAACGTCCTCTCTTGTAATCTTTACCATCAACTCCGACAACCCTGTGCCTCACATAGCGATGTTCGCATTTTCTATGCTGTACCAACTCGGTATCTCTGAACGCCTCCGATCTCCCTGATATGGAGTTCACTCTCAATAAATCATTTGAAGGACATTTCCAAGTCAGTCATTAGACAGGTTGTGCAGGAGCCACAGCGCCACCTGTGGCTCCAAAAATAAATAAAAAGTGACTAAAATAGCCACAGTGGAGCCATCGGTGGCGCTGTGGCTTTTTGCACAACCTCTCTATTGTCCCTAATTGTTCCTGACACTGGCATCGCGACTCATTACCGAACACCCTGTTCCTAAATGATGAAGTAGTGGCTGACAATGTTGAATTTTTGTAAGGGTTCACTAATAGAATTAGCTAATCCCTCGGTGAGGAGCCTGCTGAGTTTACAAGTCTTTCGACTAGCCTAGATAAATACATGAGTTGTACGGCTACATATTAGCTAGAGTAGTCAAAATGGGACCGAGATAGCCATTCTCACTAGCTCAGATTAGGTAGAATGACTCACTTTCGGGCTAACTGACTCACAAGTGAAGTAAACGAGCCAATAGCTCAGTACCTAATAGCTATAGATTTGAACACAAGTCACACAGTACAGACGGTGCCTCTTTGATCAATCAAAACCGCTGACAAGACTAATACCCCGTAACGGTCCGATCCGTTACAGTTCTCGGCAGCCGCAACGCGGGGCGACATCTCATGTTTGGTTGCTGTTGATAATGATTAATGCATTCATTTCCAGGATATAAAATACCGGAAAATAACAGTACAATCTTCAACACAATCTGCTGTCTTCCTTCATTTCCCTTAGAAAAATACCTGATAATGTCTTCTCTCAGTACTCCGACCACCCTTGGCGCTGTTGAAATCCGTAATCGTAAGTCGAGTTTCGTTGAGCGCTGCGTTGACTCAAAGTATTCCCGACAGGAAATGTCATGTCCGCATTGACACGGAGTCGTTCACTCCCAACGAACATTCCCAACGAGACAATGTGGAATATTATAAACAGCGTGCTCATGGAGGCGCAGGCTTCATTGTCACCGAGGGCACTCTCATCTGCCAACAATTCAATTAATTACCACGCTTATTGTAGAACCGAATGGCCACACACACCTGGTATTTACACAGCTGAACATGTCGCGGCATGGAGAAAGATCACAGACGTAGTTCATGCGGAAAGCGCCAAAATATTCTCTCAACTCTGGCACCGTACGTCCTTCCTATCTTTCTTAAACTTTGTAAGACACTGATGTACGCGTCAAATACAGTCGGTAGAGCCAACCATCCTGATATGCCTGAGCAAATCGTTTCAGGAGAGCTACGTTTAACTTGAGATATTCTCACGAGTTCTGATACCTAATAGTTTTGCTCAGCCTGTTTGGGCTCCTTCGACTATTGCCGCTCGTGGTGGAAAGTTTAGAACTCTTCCAGGCCAACCTGGTTACGCGACAGTGCGTTATTCAAATCTGCACGGTATTATTATATTCATCCATTGCCTTTGTTCTAGCCAACTGAGCTTCCGGATCCATGGTTCATTATCGAGCAATATAAGAAGGCTGCAATCAATGCGAAGGAAGCTGGTTTCGATGGCGTTGAATGTAGGTTGACCGGTTTTAATCCATATCCTTCCTCACCTCTGTTAACCCTCGGTAAGTTCATGGTGCCAACGGTTATCTTCCTCACCAATTCTTCGACTCGACCACAAACAAGCATACCGACATGTGGGGCGGTTCTATCGAGAACAGAATTCGTTTCATACGTGAAGCCGTAGAGGTTCTCATCTCAGTCTGAGCCCTTCTAGAGGGTATGGTGATATGGGAATCCCTCTGGAGGATACATTGGCCACCTTCAAACATGTTATCACCGAGTTGGACAGAATGAAACTGGTTTATATTGCTATCTTACAATGTTGCCGTACTGGATCCCGTTATCGACGGTAGGTATGCCCCGTTCTTTCTAATCAGACCGTTACTCATTATTAATACAGGAAAGCTCCGTGGAGCTCAACACGACGTCATCACCGCATATTAACCTTTGATTAAGAACAGCAAGCTTATTCTAAACGGTGGGCTTACACTCTCTGAGGCCGCTGATCTCATCCAGAGTGGTACAATCGATGCTGCTGCTTTCTGAATGCCCTGGATTTCTCATCCAGATATGCAGAAACGAGTTGAAGCTGGAAAGCGTTCATCAGGAAAGTTGACATGGGCGGCTAATTGGCTTTCTAGCTCGTTGGCTTGTTATATAGTGCTACGCAGGTCAGACTTGCTACAGATCGCTAAGGATCACTAGACGCTCACTCACTTTGCTCTGCCTTCACCTTTTCGTGCAGACTGCGCAGGGAAGGTTTGAACAAGTCACGTGCGGTTTTGACTGCCTGCGTCTTTCTAAGTGCAACCACCACCACATCGCACCTGCCTTCTCATCCTGCTCGAACTGCTGGGCCCGCTACACACTAGATCTCTTTCACAGATTCGTTCTGACATGTTAAATGGTATGACTACCATCTGGGCTGCTGGAACTGAATCCCTTCAGAAGTCCAGTGCTTCGAGAAATCTCACTCTGGCAGGCAACCTTCTTGGATGTGCACCTTACTCTGGCCTCCTTGTTTCTTGTCTTGCATCCTGTCTTATCTGTAAACTACGATACTACTGCTTCGTCTATTTAGTCTACTGGCAGCTTTCCTTCCTTACCTTGCTCATTATCGTGCAGTGATAGCATTTCGACTCTCACGGAATATCTTTTCGGAGGTCGCAGACAGGATGGTGTGTTGACATTGGGATACAGTGAGTTGTGTTTATACTTTGGCATATTGAGAAGTTCACTGATTTCATATTGGCAGATTGGTTGCTTGATCTACATTGTTGCCCTTGCCTGATGTTAATTATCTCAAGTACTAAACTCAGAGCAATAATCCATATGGTCTCTTACAATATTTACCTGATGTCTGAATGTAGTTATAGTAATTATTTGTAGTGTTTCTTGTATTTGATTTCGTGTATGTAGTGTAAAATTTCAGATAATATATTAAATTCCATCTAATCGAAAAATAGGTGATAATACTTATGTTTTAGTATATATCTTAATAAATCACTTATTTAAGAAATAAATTGGTATAGTGCTAGGCGGGCTATTCAAGCTATATAACACTCAGCTAGTCGGTCCTCGATGATGTTGGTATGTCGGCAAGTCATTGCTAGGCCTGCTATGGCTGCCTTTCTAGTGGCGGACACGCTAAAAACACTAAACGCGGTACGGATACTATATAGGCTATGTAGGGCTATGCCGCCCGTGTCAACTTTCCTGATGTTTGGATGAGCCCATCGACTTCAAAAATCTTTATTGGCATGAGGGAATCACGGTAGAGCAGGGCTATAGTGACTATGCTAGTGTAATCGCCTGAACATTTTTATGATCTAAACCTAGAGTGTGAACAGCCGCCCATAGAATATCTTCATTTGATAATCCCTTTCTGGTCAAACAGATGTTGTGGGAGTGTGGATTGCGACCCTTCTGGGCAGATTGCACCAACCATAGGCAGCTACAGGACGATGAACAAGGGTCGAGCGATGCGGAGTGGATACACATATCATGAACGTGATTATGTTCCCATATGAGATTCTTTGATCCTAAGACAGCGATAGGCGATCGTACGCGTACGGAATCAGGGCATGAAAGGCTCCTATCCGCGGCCTCTTAGACGATGTTGCGTTAGTCAGACCATTTACAACACAATTAAAAACGTGTATATCACTATTAGAAAGAAGATATGTTGATTCATTGTGGTAATAAGTGGGATAGTGGTGGTTGAGGTGTCAGTGAGAAAAATCCGATTATCTTCACCGAGCCTGTCACACCCCAGAAATTCGATAACTTGCCCGGGTTGTAATTAGGTTGTTAGCATCTTGGCACTGTGCTACTCACCTACAACGCATAGATGCATACCATCCCTAGACCAACCGCTGCCTGTATTTAGCCTTGAGGCACTTGACGACATATTGGAGATGGCTCGGTATTTTCAAATCGAAAAAGCTCGTGCTTGGGCATTGGCAAACCTGAATGAGCAAGCTGTTCCCATTCCATGAAAGCTCTACCTAGCACAGAGGCATGCAATTCCATATTGGATTGAGCCGGTGTTTAGGGAGTTGGTGGCTGAAGGAAGTATGTTCTTGCCAGAAGGTGAATATTACTGTCTTGGAATGCATAATCTATATGCCATGACAGTAACCCGGGCGAACATCAAGACGTTCCGGTCCAAAATTGCTTACAACCCACCAAACTTGTCTCATGGCATATTCTGCACCAACCAAAAGGCCTGCCAAGACGCCTGGGATGCAGCATGGTGGGGTGGATTTGCTCGACTTTATCTTCACCCTCAGTACCCGGTAACTGTCAATAACGCAATTGAAAAATTGAGGTGGCACAAATTCCAGAGGTGCATCCGGCTTGTCATACGCGAGTCGTTCGGATGATCAAGGAGGGTGGAATTTTATCGAAGGAGGAGGAATTCGTGCAGACAGGATTGAGTATGATTAGCGGAGAAGGATGGTAGACTGGATGGGCAGGCAACTTGGGAGATTTATAGAGAATGGCGTATATTAGAAGGATTGTAGTATCTCGAAGATATACAGCATATTCAAGGATCACACTATCACATATATAATAACACTTGAGGTTGAAGTTAAATGGAAAAATAAGTTTAGCGCACCAAGGATTATAAGAAGACCTTCGGTTGAAAGAGTATGCATTAATCAGCTCGGGAAACGTGAGTTTGGGCACGAGGTGAGGTAGGCAGTGGTGTCTTCTTCACAGTGGGAGGAATCTGCAGACTATACATCGGGAAACGTGGTAAAAACCGGCGCCTAATGGCTCGGTAACGAAATTTAGTTATTCCTATGGAACGACACAGGG
>KN837192.1:185739-207619 GCA_000827215.1 Sphaerobolus stellatus SS14 | reverse complement strand
AGCTGACTATAGTTTATGTACATTTCCATAGCAAAATTTGCATGAGCAATATCTCAAAACAGACTGTATAGGTGGCCCCAGGTGTTTTTCATAAGAGGGTAACAGATCATATGAACCAGGTTCTCAAAAAAAAATAGGATATCCCTGTGTCGTTCCATAGGAATAACCAAATTTCGTTACCGAGCCATTAGGCGCCGGTTTTTACGACGTTTACTGATGTATCAGCTTATAACTCACCATAATAACTACAGGAATGACTTGAAAGTAGAAGAATAGCGGTCAGAGAACTCAGCGAGCCTCAACGACTGGTCAACGAGATAAGATAGCATATTGAGACTCCTCCGGAAACACCCGGGTTCTCACAATTGGACGACAAGCAAGTAAAGAGGGCCTGAGCTGTAAATATTTGAGGGTCATGTGCATCGGAGTTTTATTCTGGTCTCAATTCAAGGCTGATTTTGAATATTTTTTTTTCCTTACTGAAAAATGTCGCTGAGGTTGGCATCCTTTCAGAAATATTACTGAGGCTGCCTGCCCATCATCAAAAATTTCGCGCGCATAAAGAAAAATAGCGCTGGGGAATAAATGTGCAAACAGCTCCTCATAGCGCGCGAGAGTTTATTCTTTGTGTAAATCTGACGCTATAGGTGAGTCATACGAAGCATCTACATCAGTAAACTGGGTGCAGTGTTCCCGCGCGTCCGAGCCGATCCAGCGCTGTCCAGGGCGTCTGAAACGCCCCAAATGAATAGACAGTGTTCCCGGATCACTCAGGATCGGCCGGGACATCAAACCGAGTTTACTGATGTACTCCTTACTGGAGCTACTAATTAATACATAGTCACGACTTCATCGACAAGGAGAAGGCCAAGCACCACGCTAAGCAGCAAGCTGAGGAAGGGTTGGGCAACTCGTGTTTACTAGAGAGCACGCTGAAGCCACACCTGTGAACCAATTAGATGTAGAATTATTCCTGTCGTGAAAATGATGAAATTCAAATAACAATTGCATTGTCGGCATACCAGTTTTCTTGCTACGAGTCTGTGCGCTGGCAGTCGCGTGACACCATACAGGAACCAAACCCACTACAAGGCTGTCTGATCTATTTTGACCTTTGCATTCCTCCACCCAGTTCGAACTTCCGTCCTCTCCATGGGTGCAGGTCCTCGCCCATAAGCAATTGCGATATTCACGCACTTAAAAGCACTGACAAGCGTTCCCCAGTTCGTTTGAATCACCATAATATTCAGCGAAGGTGTTTCAAGGAATATCCAGAATAAATTGGTAAATCAAACCATATATTCGTATTCATTCACTTCCAATTCATCTTTAGCCTACAGTGCACACGGCATTAGTCCAATCCTCATCTTCATACCTCACAACCATTACTCCACATCAAGTATGGAACGTAACCCTCTCAAGTCCTCAACGCAGCATCCGCAGACTCGCCTTCCATTCTGCTCGCTGACGGGTATCTACTGCACACCTCACACACCGTCTGGAACTGTATTCTTGATCACGATGTTCTTCGCTTGCTGATGAAGATGAAACACAGGGAGTTAGTATCAAATTTCAAAGAGGGTAAAAGCAAACCTTTTCGATATTCCAGCTGTAAATGTGCGTATCGAGGGATGTGGATACGGGATATTTTCCGCCTGCTGCCCAGGATAGGCAGTAAACGCGTGAAGAGTGGAAGTTTCAGCGTGTGATGGAGGGCTGCAAAGGATGATATTAATGAGGCGAAGTACGAAGAAAATGGATGAGACGCACCGTTCGCTCTTTCATATCCATAATCACAATCTTACCTAAATTCCGAAAGATCGGAGCGAATGATATTAAAATTAGAGACGCGCTGAAAAAGATACGAAACACATACATCTTCGACATGACTGGATTCAACGATGAAGACGTGGCCTTTTTGGGGAGGAGACGGTGACGCCTTTAGGTTGCGAGGTAGTTTGTATGACGGTCGTCCTGTAAACGAAAATAAGTTTCACATCAGGAAAGGCGAGACAGACGGAGAAGAGAAGAACGTACTTCAAGAAGGTGGGACGACGTACCTTGATGGAGCACGATCAACCATCGTCTCCGGAGGTCGCAGCACGGAATTGACGCTGATGGCGAATGCCAAGGAGGAGGAGGAGGAGGAATTGCCGGCATGGGTCCCAGTACGGAACGCCGGTTTGCTGCCTAGTGTGCTGCATATGTAAGCAATGTGACGTGCACCTTAATGCCTACAGTCTCAGCACACTGCAGCCACATACTGCCTAGACGCTCAGGTAGCCTCTGTATCGAGAGGCTGCAATTGCGTCAGCCACAGCATCAGTAACGGTATTATATTGTCCGGTGCGTCCCAGACAGTCCAGACGCCCGGATCGCCCTGGCGGACTTCCCCCATTTCGGAAGCCTCCAGGACTGGTTACCTGGCGACCAGACTGTCTGGACAGTTGCTCGTCCGGTTGTCCTAGCGGTCCAGGCAACTCCAGCAGCTCTCCAGACATTGTCTCACATTGATACTACAGTCCATGATATTTAATAAAATATTATATTCAATAAATGTAAATAATGTACAAATTCAATACAAATTAGATAGTTAGTCTTCTGCCCTTCTCATGAGAGCCAGTACCAACCTCTGAGCCGCCAAAAGCCTCCCATCCCTCTCTGAGAACCATCAATCATCCATACCTGCCACTTGCCTGTCCACTCCCGCCGTTACTGCCTTCATGTTCCGAGCCATCGGTCCTGAACTTCGTAATCGGTCTCTAGAAGCTGAGAGGTATCTGTATAAAGGTCCTAAACAGCGAGTGGCGTTAGAATAGACGTCAAAGCTGATGAAGCTAAGTAGCTCACAGTCTGTTCTTATGCCAAGGCAGAGGTCTTCATTGCTACATTATTATGTCAGTTAAATCAAAATAAGCCGGAGTAATGGTAGTGTACCCTTCTAGCCCTAAGAAAATCAACTTTACGCCTGCCTGCAATGGAGCCTTCGTTAATGATAAAGATTGGGACTTATATAGTGGTAGCGCACTTACTGAGTCGGCTTGCTAATAATCTTCGAATCTGAAAGATGAATTTGAAGGTTGTCTTTGACTGGTCACTGGTAAACGGAAGATCAACGTTGAACCAACCGAGTATTAGTTAATTACCTTTATATTCTGTGCTTGTGGTGGTTCAAAGGAGCATTCAAGATGGGAAGAGGAAAGCGATGGTAGATGAGGAAGGAAAGTGAAGGTGGGGTGGTGAGAGACAAGTGATGATGGTGGTAAGAGTGAAAGAAGTGCGACGCGATTGATCAACAGTTGCACGTGACAAGTTCATCGACCAGGACCGATGAGCGCTTCTAACTTGTAATTCTCACATCTCTAAGTCTACCCCCATGTATATAGATAGTCTTCAGGGAACACATTTGATAGATAATAGATGTTATCTGTACATACTCATAATAACTTAAATTCAAAGACATCTAAATAATAGTGCATTAAACTATGAGTCTTGTGATCGTCGAATGATGTGGGGAATAAGATTACTATTACTAGTATTAGTAGTAAGTAACAGTAAGTATATACAGAGAATGCGATAAATAGATATGCTGCTGTTAAGTATTAATTATTAATTATATAATGTTTGTAAACTTGGAGATGGTTGGACACCCCCGGATTGATCATTGTATGTCCAGAAGCATCCAGGACATCGAAACCACCCAGAAGCACGTGGGATCAGAGCGCGCCGCTCCAGAAATAGCGCGGCTGTCCAGAGCTAAACTACCGTTACTGATGAGTATGCGGAAATGAATATAAGCGCGGAGTCACAGCCCTGACAATAGAATAGCCTCGGACGGAGTTAAGGAGACGTAATCATCCGGAGTCACAGCCCTGGCAACAGAATAGCCTCGGACGGAGTTAAGGAGACGTAATCATCCGGAGTCACAGCCCTGGCAACAGAATAGCCTCGGACGGAGTTAAGCGAGCACTGGGCAATAGTATATGCCAGAGGTTCAGCCGCCACCAAGGCAGCGCAGGCAAATTTTAGCCCGCCAGGCATCGATTGGCTAGCGAGGGCATTCCGCGGATCAGGGGGAGACGTACGGAGCGTCAGGGAGGGGGGAACGCACGTAGCGTCAGCGTGTACAGTGCAGGGGGCAGGGGACAAAGGTGCGCAGTATCAGCACCAGTACACGCAGCGCAGCACAGGATTCTGGAGCCTGGACATCATCGCAACAGGATTCTGGAGCCTGGAGACCATTGACACAGGATTCTGGAGCCTGGACACCATCGACACAGGGTTCTGGAGCCTGGACACCATCTATAGGGTTCTGGAGCCTGGACACCATCTATATACTTTGAGAAGGCGTGAAAGTTGGCACCTTGGGAAGGGTAGCGATGTAACACCATAGGCACCTTGAGAAGGGTATCCATCATTGTGAATGAGGCCGCTGCTGGTGTCGTCCTCGACTCCCAAGACGCCCTTGTCGCCCCAGACTTTATCCACCGTCGAATGGTAAACAGGATTAAGCAAGGATTATGTTCGGAACAAGCATCCAAGGAGTTGAGCGACTTGCCGTGGCCGCAGATCTCGCCTCCGCGTGGCCAAATGTGTGACCTGTAACATTTCCAAAAGGGTCATTAAAGGCTCCGTTTCCTTACACTCGCTCGTCGTCGTTATCGCTGGCGAATATACTGACCTCGTCACCGTTCATGCGCGCGTCAAGCAGATATGCAAGCCTATCGTTCTCCATCTCGATTTCATACAGGGCTGGTGAGGCATGATGCATTTGCGTGGGTTAGGGGATAGACGGCATTATGGTCGAGTTTGCTTCGAACGGGGATGATGCCCAGCTGAAGGTGAGTTTTCTACGTTTCTGTTGCTACTTCCATACTTATGATTGAGATTGTATAGCCCATCGGCGTCAGATGCTAATATCCATCTCCATCAGCCGGCGGACTTGCCATCCTCGTCCACCCGACTCACATATACGCCTCCATTGCTCTCCCAATCAACGTACCTCACATTTCGAATACGTGGTGGTCAGGAAACTTGGTTGGGGGCATTTCAGTACGGTGTGGTTGGCGAGGGATACTAGGTACGTTTCGTTCACTTTGGAATGACAAATGGTTGCTTATCGCAGAACAGATTCGATCGCCACGTCGCGCTCAAGATCGTCAGATCGGCTCCGATATATACAGAGACAGCACTGGACGAGATTAAGCTACTGCAACACATCATATCGTCGGGTCTACCACCGAATCCGCCGCATCCCGGCAGAAGGTGCGTCTCGGCGTCCTTCTTTGTAGGCCATCTTATCCCCGTTTACAGGCACGTTGTGGGTCTCCTTGACCACTTCAGACACCAATGTCCCAATGGCAACCACGTATGCATGGTATTCGAGGTGTTGGGTGAGAACCTATTGGGGTTGGTCAAGCGGTACCAAGTGCGTAACCCGATTTCTGCTCGTCCATTTTACCCTCTGCTTACTGCGATCTTCCGCAGGACAAGGGCGTCCCAATGCACCTCGTCAAGCAAATATCGAAGCAAATCCTGCTAGGGGTCGACTACCTGCACCGCCAGTGCGGCATGATCCACACCGATTTCAAGCTCGAAAACATCCTCATCTACATCGACAGCATCGAAAATGTCGTTAGGACCGAACTTTCTGTGAACGACAATAATGCCGCAACACCTCCAACCAAACCTCGAGTCCATCGGCGGCAATGTTAGAGGGCTTAGAAAGCATCACGCTCAACTCCACGCCACTGATACAACAACCTCCGCACAACAGGGGGCAGCAACATTAGACAGCACCAGTACCCGTCCCAGAATCGCTGTCTACCCCCACCGATTCCCAATCTCTCAAGCCCGTCGACGCCGCGTTCCCACACTCCTCCAAATCCAGTTACCTACCCGATCCCGAACGTATCACCGTCAAGGTCGCGGACTTGGGCAACGCAACCTGGGCCGACAGCCATTTCACGGAGAATATCCAAACTCGTCAATATCGTTGTCCAGAAGTCATCATCGGCGCAAAGTGGGGGCCATCCGCCGACATCTGGTCCGTCGCGTGCATTATCTTTGAGCTGCTCACGGGCGACATCCTCTTCCAACCGGCGAGCGGCAGCAAGTATACGAAGAACGACGACCACCTGGCGCAGATGATTGAATTGGTTGGCGAGTTCCCCAAGTCACTCGTCTTCAGCGGCAAGTACAGGAACGACTTCTTCAATAGCCACGGCGAACTGCAGTACATCACCAAGCTACGCTCTTGGCCTCTCGACACGCTCCTATACGATAAATACCTATTTACGCATGCACACGCAGACGCGATTGCGAGCTTCCTAGGTCCGATGTTGAGACTCCATCCGGATAAGAGAGCAAAAGCGAGCGAGCTGATACATTATACGCGGTTGGAAGGCATCATGGTTGAAGGATAATTGGAGGTGCTGAAGGAGACGGAGCGCATGGAAAGGAAAAAGGGCTCTTCTGGGGCTGCGTGCGGATCGGGTGCGGGTCATGAAGATGAGAAGGACACTGATGATGGAGTTCAGGCCAGGGAGCGAGACAAGACAGGAGGAGAAGCAATTGGGAAGGGACGAATTGAAGTTCATTGACGCGGAGGTTAATGAACGGGTTATGGATGTGAGGACGAGCCAGCACCACCAAAGGCCGTCGGTGGTCATCCGCGTTAAGAAGCATGGGCGGAAAAAGCAGTAGCCTTTAGTTGGGGTTTTAGTCTTCTGTTCATGTTGGTGTTGTTCCCCTTCCTTTCCACCCTTTATATTTGGTTTGCCTTTCAATGTTACCTTACCACATTCACATCCTGCCACTATACCTATTCCCCTCCATTTAGGGTACCCCAATCCGCCCCCTTGTTTTTAGACTCTACACAGATGGGTACAGTCACAGCCAAGTATGGCCACAATCACACCAATAGAAAACAGGCAAGTCCAACTCTACGCAGCTGTGTACAGTTGCATGAATCCACAGCCAATGTGAGGGTGGGCATGAACATATGCAATGGGTACAGTCACAGCTGAGTATGGCCACAGTTGCACCAATAGAAAAGGGGGGTGAGTGCAACTCTACACAAATGGGTACAGTTGCATGAATCCACAGTCAACATGTGGGTGAGTGTGACCATAGCTAGCTGGTCACAGTTACAGCTGAGTATGGCCACAGTTGCACCAATAGCAAATAGGCAAATCTGACTCTACACAGCTGCATACAGTTGTGTCAATCCACAGCCAGCATAAGCATGAGCACAAACATAAACATATCTAGCTATGCACAGTTGGAACCCTTCACTATGCACCCAACAACCTCACACTCCATAGATGCCCATTGTCATCCTCACAGTAAATCTCTTCCCCCCACCCCTGGGGAGGAGCCATCACTATGCATACCATAGCAGCCATCAGGGGAAGCAGATACAAACCCAATACTCTCCCCTCCCCCCACCCTTCCTCAATGCTGAGGGCCATCCCCCAAACACAATTCACATCTGCCAAGTCCCACTAGCTACAATTACATAATATTCAGGGTTAGCTAACCATAGAGCTGCCTAACTCTAGCCCAGAATGGGTAGTGAAAGTATATAGATGTCCAAAACCGGGTCCATTGTATCTACAAGATAAAATTAGGCTAAATGATATAGAATTACATACTGAATGGACCTGTTTCCAACACTGTATGATTGACTTGTTATCCAACAACGGCATAAGAATGACACCATCACAGGAGTCAGGTGGCGGTCTCTTAGGCCAAATACAGTTCCTAAAGAGCTGCCGCATGTGCAGGAATAACATGTCATGGATTATTCATAAAGTCTGCTAACCATTCGTCCGACACAACGGTTCCACAAATTCATGGTTCCAGATCAGTACAACAGGCACTTTGATAAAGTAGTTCGGTTCAGGCTCGCCTGAGATTGTGGTACGTAAGTAGTTGATAATCGATCCCCAGTGATGAGTAGACAAAAATGACGGTGGTGTAGCAGATGACTCAGCTTTCAGTTTTTACTAGTTTATCGAGTTCGAACCGTGGTCGGATCAATTTACTTCGTCGTTACTTTTTGGGCGAATGGTATCTCATGCTTTTCTCCGCTGGCTTACTGATATAATAAAAATAATGAACTATAGAAACGTTCTACTGATTGCTGATGGCCCTGGTCAAAATTTCCTCAAGAACGCAGTTTAAATACAAGTGTTTTCGGCATAAATTTTCGAGATCCGTGTCATCCATCCTATCATGGGTATCGTACCCCAGATTCCGTCTCACAAACATCCAGAAACCGAGAGATCGTCCGCCATCCACCGTACTGAATAATGTCCCCATAAGACGCGCAAAGAGTGTCCATGCTAGTGTAGGCATCGCAATCAGAAAAGAGGCCCGCCACAAAGACGGTCGAAAACGAGCTCAATCCCCTTCTAGATAGCGACAATTCCATCTCGATGAATCTCTCCAGATCACTGCCAGAAATCCTGGTGTTGAATATAAGAAGCCTTTGGAAACCTGGACACGAATGAACTCCAATTACCGTAACCAGGGTTTGAAGAAAGTCGTTCCCTGATAACTCCTCCACCGCTCCTATCGCAAGATTCCTCAGCTTCGGAAAGGCTTTTACAAATTCCGCTAGTTCCTCTCCACGGCACGAAATGCCCCCCAACCAAATATTCACTATATTAGGTGCATCGATCACGGCCTGAATACGATGCAGCTCGATATAACCGTCCGACGTTCCAGAGACTGTCTTATTAATTACAAGACTCTTCAAGCGAGGGAATTTGCATATGGAAAGTGAATCCAATAAGGTGGTCGATCCGACTCCTCGATGAAGCTCGAGTTTCTCCAACTCTTCAAAGACAAAAACCTTACCCGTTGTCCGAATGTCTAACCAGATATCATATTCATCATCCTCGATATTAGCATACGGATCCACATAATATTTGAGAGTGCGTAGTCGAGGTGCCCTCTCGGTTATAAAACGCAGTAGTGGCATCTGCATCCCTCTAACCTCTAGGAACTCCAGATTCTCCAAATGCGTCTGTGAAATTCCTCCCCATATATTTTCAGTATCGCTGGCCATCGCTAGATATTTCACCTGCGGTATTACGATGTTTCCAATATTTGCTGAGGTCGGAGAAGATGCAATAGAGTGACCATTGACTTCGAGCCGACTGAGTTTGGGGAATATAATGGTGGATCCAGGTGGAAATATTGGCAAAAGGCTGTTAGAAGACGGCATGTAAATCGATAGCAGCGAGATACGATCATAATGTGGCTTTAAAATGCCTGCAGCACGTCCTAAATAATCTGCATCAATGGTGTCCATATGAAAATGAAGTTCGAGAGGTCGTCCACTTGACCGTGTAAGGCAAATATCGATGCTGTGGAAGGGCAGATTCTTCCCCAAGACGATAACGGACCATAAGGAGGAAGTTTCGTCCGCGATGGTCTTCCATGAGCGGCAGACGAGGCGAAGATTTTGTACGCTATCAGTTCGGTTGCTTTCATCGAGATGGTTTGATTGATCAGGATCTGGTAGAGATCGTTCGAAAATGACCTTAAGGATCTCTGTAGGATAGTCTATCTTCATTGGAGAGACAGAGGGTTAATCTGAAACGTTTAACTAGAAAATGAGTCAAAGAGAAATTAAGAATATAATTCCATCACTCACAGAGGTTTCCAACTTTCCTTGATCCACAGAAGTATGCAATAACAAGGAGGAAGATATTTGAAGGAGTTTACGCTCAGCGCGCGCTGTCAGGATTTAAATAACCTGCCGAGAAGCCCGTTGCACTAAATATACTGCTCAAGGTTTGTTATGAACCCAAATAGAAGGTATCAAAGGAAGTGTCGCGGAAAAGACACGCTTTGAATAGAATGAGGGGTATTGTATCGGATATATGTGATGACGTGATGATAGCCGACTGAAGATGAGACAGATGGAGAGGATGGAGAGTACAGTTGTCAGTAGGTGATTGGTCGCAATTGAATAGCTATGTTATTGCTTGAGACTTTGATGTGGAAGAAGTTGAATGGGTCCCGACCAGCCGAGAGGGATCTTCGGCCGTATATAGACTGGGATTCTATTTTGATGAATACGGCGAAAGGTGAGCTTAAATGACTTCGCGGAGACATGGCAACAAGAAAAATTGGGATGAGGCTATGAAATTTACGTTAACAATGGGGACAAATGTTGCCATGTGTTGGCCAGAAAGCTGGGCTGATTTGGAACTAGCTACGGGCTAGTGAATTCCAAGCCAAAGTAGGTAATAATCAGAACAAATTGTACACGCCTCTAATACATATGAGTCAGAGATCTTCATCTCTACGCATCTCTCAAGTTTCCACTATAAATCCACCGAGTTGACCGAGGGAGATCATGTCCACTGGGACATTGCTCATAATATTGAAGAGAAAGTAAAGAAATAATATTCATATGAATTTAGATTTACAAACGAGGGTCGTATATTCCTACTCTGTGCACGTTTCGGCGCGAATAAGATTCGCGGGAAGATACGTAAACGGCAGACTTACTATCATGACTCGAAGAAAGGGACGGTACACGAATGTCCATATTATTGATTTCGATGGAATGAAAAAGAACGAGGAAATTCTCGAGATCTGTGGCATTGAAGGTATACTTCAGCAAACAACTTCAATACTGGAAATTATTTGCTTCCATCGGCAAGTACCGAAAGGCGAGCCTTTCACCCCATTCTCGCCTCTTTTCGCATCCTCGTAACACCCCCAGCGACGTCACCAAGAGAAAATCTAAGCAATTAAATAATATATATATAAGTCTGTAATAACAGAGGTGGATACTTCCAGACTCTAGATCGTCCTAACATAGCAGTAACGCAGGTTCACGAACATAATTCAACTGTGCTTCGAATTACTGGCCGCTGACACGTCCGTAGGAATGGTTCTGAATCTTTTACCAATCCTCACACCAGTAACTGCTAAGGGTGTTGTCCCATTGCTTGACGCTATCGGCAGTGAGGTCGGGAAGACCTGGATAGGTAAGATCGAAATGAGGTCAAGTTGACAGCTCACGTTCATATAGAAGAAACCATATTAGAGGTTTACTCGTCTGCATAGAGAGACTGAAACTTACGCGAAGAAGCGACAGTAGGCTCCCCGATCAGGCCCAATTGAACTAACTTGATCTTGGAGGTCAGAACCGAGCAGTACATTCAGCTCAGATGTTTTTCACGATCGTTGCTTAGTAAAAAATTCAAAAATGTAACGATCAGGCAATAAGTACCTTTTTGAAAATGCCCAAAGGCACGATCGAGGTTTTACGGAAAATACACTATCGATAGCTTTTATACCGAAATTGCACGAACATCAAAAGTCACGATAGGGCCTTTTCGCATTAAAAGCACGCGTGTATCCGTTGCTGGGGTCGCATAGAACACACCTCGTGACTGAAATTGTAGGAAGATGAGGCTCCTAGATCTTTCCATGTTGCTCTTCAGGCCATTTTCCATCTGGATTGTCCTTGATGAGGTTGCGAAGATCGATGGCTTTAAGGTCCTTCCTAATCTGGAAGTCAGAAAGCGCTGAATTTTGCACGGCCATGCTAACAAGTCCTCGGTGCAATATGGCCTGTAATTCGGAAATTTTCAGTTTCTTTCATCGAGCTTTCGGTGGTCTTCATAGAGGGAAAGTAGGGGCAAAGGATAGATAACGCGTTTTTTTCAAAGTTTGCGATCATAGAAATGCTCGATCGAAGGAAATACACTAAAATACCCGAACGTCACTGCCACGATCATTGATTTTTAGTAAAAAAGCCCCGAACGCACGATAGTGAAACAATCTGAGCTTAATGTACTCGAACCGAGTTGAACTATACATACATATGGATATCATTAAGTCAATCCATTCGTACTGTATAATTATGGGGAATGATTCATCAAGAAATTTGGTAAAAACCGGCGCCTAATGGCTCGGTAACGAATTTTGGTTATTCCTATGGAACGACACAGGGATATCCTATTTTTTTTTTGAGAACCTGGTTCATATGACCTGTTACCCTCTCATGACAGATAGCTGGGGGGACCTATACAGTTTGCATTGATATAATGTCTGTGCTAATTTTGCTAGGGAAATGTACATAAACTATAATCAGCTATAGATGACTATGCTTGTGATCCAAGTTTATGTACATTTCCCTAGCAAAATTTGCACAGGCAATATCTTGATGCAGACTGTATAGGTGGCCCCAGGTGTTTGTCATGAGTGGACTATAGGTCATATAAACCAGGTTCTCAAAAAAAAGTTAAGATATCCCTATGTGGTTCTAAAGGAATAACCAAAATTTGTTACTGAGCCATTAGGTGCCAGTTTTTATCAAGTTTCCTGATGTTCTCACCACAAACATTCACAGGGGCTACAATTTGTCATGGCAGAGTCAGTGAAAAGATTGAAAGTTGAAGAAAAAAATCTCACATGAACACAATATCCCCAGGAGTTACAGTCATTACAAAAGTAAACCCCATGATCAACACACTTTGCAATTGACCCATGGGTTACATTGATCTTGAACTCAGCAAGAACCTTATTGATGACCTTCGCAATGACACCAGGAGGATGGATGAACTGAGAGCCATCAATGGCTGCCCCAGCAACAAAGGAGACAATACTCAAGAAAGTAGAAGTGATGGCTATGAACTTCATGGCTCAAAGGGAAATTAAGAGTGTAGAGTGACTTGGAGAGGTCAGGTGAACTCTGGTACTAGTCTGATTTTTCAGTGCTCTTCATTGTCCTCTTTTATAGGAAGCAAAATCCCTTAAGAAACTGTGATTTTTATCATTGTATAATGGTTAATTCATGCCCTATGAAAGAGCAAAGAGTGGTAACAGAAGCTTCTTGTTGAAGTACCACCTGGCTTCCGCTGAGGACTCCCCATTACAATACTATTTTTAGTTTAAGGCTCTTGGAGAACATTCCCCTTAGTCCTAGTCCAGTGCACCACCAATCTGAGTCAAAGTCTCCATTGAATCTTATCAGAATCAATGACTGAAAAGAGTCATTCAAACATGCATGCATACTCACATATCATTGTTCAAGAATCAACAGCTTTTTGTCTCCTTTTATTATTATTTCAAGCCAGTTGATAATGCTGGGAAGCGAGGATATATCTGGTATGTTTATAGCTATAAAAAAGTGAGCCATGAAAACAGATTGAGCTTCCACTAGATATTAGGGGCAGAAAGCACCTGAGTCATGACATGGAGTACCTGTGGGTGAGCTCTTAATATACATCAACATGTGTAGCTTATGTAATGGCCAACACAGTGCCACCTAGCTCCTTAGGGTTAGGGTTAAGGGGGTTTGTTTCTTCAATCCTGGGGTTGACCCTAGGGTCTAGGATTGGTAGGATTGCAGGTAGGGTTGGTGGGCAGGACTGGGGGGTAGGGCTGGGGGTAGGATTTGGAGGCAGGACTGGAATGTCAGCTGAAGAAGTAGAATTAGCAGATAGGATTGGCAGGTAGGATTGGCAGAAGGGGAAGGTAGGATTAGTAGGTGGTATTAGTAAGGTCAACTAATAGGGCTGGAAGTGGGGATGGATAGGACTGGAAGGTAGGATTGGCATGTAGGATTGGCAGGATATTGGCAGGTAGGAGTGAGAGGCAAGACTGGGAGGTGTGGTTGGCAGACTGGAAGGTAGAATTGGTAGGTGGTGTTTGTAGCGTTGGCAGGATCAGTTCATCAAGTCTCCCATTTGTTGGTGCCTCTAGGATGTTTGATATTGCAAGTGATCATGCAGTTCTTATGGCAGAAATGCAAAACTCCTTGAGCCTCCTGTTTGTTACTGTGGTGAGGATGCTGGTGAGGCTCCTCAAGGCTCCTGTTTGTTACTGTGGCTAAAATGTTCATGAGGCTCTTAGAGCCCCCTGTTTGCTATTGCCACTAGGATGGTAATATCACAAATGTGAGGCTCATTGAGCCTCCCATTTGTGATTGCAGCTAGCATGTTTAATATCACAAATGTGAGGCATGTTGAGCCTCCCTTGTGTTATTATGGCTAGACAAACAACCATGCACCTATCATGAACATGAGGCTTGTTGAGCCTCCCATTTACGATTGTGTTATGTGCTTGTATTCAGGTGTCAAGTCAGACTCTGGATATAATAGGATGAGTAAGTATAATGGAGTCTGAAATATGATAAACAGAGGGACTTGGCCTCAGTGTATGTGTTATGCCTTAGTCATACATGATGTCCCTATTTCAGAATGAAGTCAAGATGAACAGAGATTCAGAGTCTGAGGTTCAAACCAAGATCAGAACAGAACAGAACTGCCTGAACCACTTTCAAAGATGAACTGAACTGGCTGGTTCAGTTCAGGGTTTGCTAACCTCCTGAACCAAATTTTCAACTTGGTGTAAAAGGCTGTGTTATGCAGTAAAAGATAGATTTTTTTTTTTCCTGAACCTGTTCAAACTGCGAACTGAACTGAACTGCCTGAACCAATCATTTTATGTGAACTGAACCAAACTGTGGCAACACTAAGACAGAGAGACAGATGCCAGACTGAGTTAACAGAATAACAAAGTTGATTTCTGACTACTGAATTGTGATACAGGTGTCAACTATTTATATTAAAATGGAGGCTGGAAAATATGAATAATAGTCAGGGCTACAGAGATGAAGACAGATAAAGAAATAGTATTAATGAGAGTGGTTGGCTGATAATGATGTCAACCAGAGGCCAATGAGAATATAATGTAAAAGACATATGGAACATAATCATGTGGATCATAATCAGTGCTTGGCATCAATGATACTGTAAATAATAAGTGTGATAAGAAAACAGAGTCTGAGAGATAAGGAATGACTAATTAAATCAATAAGGAATGACAGAGTCTGAAGGAGTAGAAAGTGTAAGCAAACCAATGAAAGAGTAAGAAAGATACATGAGCAAATGAAATCAAAGATGAATAATGAATATTACAGAGACTGAGTCTGAAGGACAATGAAATGAAATGAAATCAACATCAGGTCATGATAGATTGCAGCTAGCATGTTTAATATCATGAACAAGCATGCACCTATCACAAACATGTGGCTTGTTAAGTCACCCATTTATTACTCCAGCTAGGATATCTGTGAGGCTCATTGAGCCTCCTGTTTGTTATTGCAGCTGAACAAACAATCATGCATCTATCACAGATGTGAGATTTGTTGAGCTTCCTGTTTGTCGCTGTGGCTAGCATGTTCATGAGGCTTGTTGAGCCTCCCATTTGTTACTATGGCCAGGATGTTCATGAGACTTGTAGCCTCCCATTTATTAAGGTGGCTAGGTTGTTCATGAAGCTCATTGAGCCTTTTATTTGTTAATGCAGCTAGGATGTTTAATATCACAAACCATCATGTACCTATCACAAACATGAGGCTCATTGAGCCTCCCATTTACTACTGTGGCTAGCATGTCCATGAGGCTCATTGAGCCATCCATTTGTTACTACAGCTAGGATGTTCATGAGACTTGTAGTCTCCCATTTGTTATTGCAGCTAGGATGTTTAATATCACAAACCATCATGCACCTATCACAAATGTGAGGCTTGTCGAGCCTCCCATTCCTTATGGTGGCTAGAATGTGCATGAAGCTCCTCAAGCTCCCATTTGTTATTGAAGCTAGGATGTTTATGATGTTCCTATCTATATTCTCATATAATTCAGGTACCTGAATTATTCAAGCGCTGCCCAGTGGGAAGGGGGTGGGGGGGCTCTTGCTTAAATAAATTGGATCAAAGTAGCCAGAGGGATACAACCAAGGTACTCTCATCAGAATTTTCATCTGCATCACATCCTTTATTTTATATAATTTGGTATTTGGTGATGAGGAATACACAGCTGCTCTGCCTGATGGGGGGTAGCTTTGGCTTAGGTAAGAATACCCTCAAGTAGCCATGGGTTGATAATCCTGAGACTCTGCTATTAACTTTAATCATCTCTTATTTTGTTCACTTTCTAGGTAATTTGATATCGTACAAGGGACAGGGAGCTACATAGTTTGAAGGGGGGAGTCTCTTACTTAGTTAAGGTTATGCCCATGTATCTAGAGGTCATAAACCTTGGGTAAACCGCCTTAATTTTAGTCTCTATCATCCCTTTCATTTTATATAATTGAGTGTTTGGTGATGAGGAGCATAGGGCTGCTCTACCTGAAGGGGAGTAGTTCTGGCTTAGGTAATGGTATCCTCAGATAGCCAGAGATCAATAACTTAATAAATTTGCCCACATCTCTGATCATAACCAACTTTGTTTATTTTATAGGTATTTTGTATGGTATGAGGAGCAGGGAATTACACAGTTTGAAAGGTGAGAGGTCAGCACTGGTGCAGGAGCTCACACATAATCTCAATGCTGCCCTCATATTTAGTCATTGACACCCCCCTGACTGAGACCACACTCTTCCTCTGTTGTTTCAGAAAATGACAAGCCTTGTAGTGTGATAACTGAAGTCACCCCAATCAACCAAACATCCAAACCTAGTTTTATGACCCCCCCTACAACCTTGTACAAGACACCTAAGCACCCAGATTGAGTACTGATTGAGGCCAGGCAAAGGCACTCATGGAGTCCCCATGTTTGCAGTACAATTTTTTCTCACTGTGTGTAACACAGGAAATACAAGGCATAATGAACCTCATATCTGGGATATAAGTACTTCTAACCTGTGATATTATACATTCTCACAGTTATAGCATATGGGAGGCTCAATGAACCTCATATTTGCAATATAAGTACATGATGGTTTGTAATAAAACATCCTAGCAGTGATAACATCTGGAAGGCTCAATGAAGCCAGCCCTACCTCCCAGTCCTGCCTGCCAACCCTACCTGCCAACCCTAGGGTTGAGCCTAGGATTGAAGAAACAAAGCTCCCTTAACCCTCCAAAGAGGAAAGAGGATAAATTGCTGTGCTGGATGTAGACCTAACTTGGGAGACAGGATATGAACAATGTATATCCAAAACCTGAAGACAGGGCACCATGACCAAAAGTAGTAGAAGATCACTGACACCCTGAGCACCCCTAGATATAGTGTAAGGATAGTCAAATCAAATTTCCAGCTCTTTCAGAGCAGGATGCAGGAATGTTCTAATCATGTTCTTGACATTAACAGCTAGACTGTAGAGTGCTGGAAGCAGCATGAGCCACAGTCGAATATGAGCAATTTCAACCAATATGACTTGACTGATTAGAGTCTCTGAAAAGGGTTCATCCTCGTCCACATCCTTGATGAACCTGAGAGACCAAACATGAGACACATACCAGTCAAAAGGTTCCCAGCCATTAGCAAAGAGAGTCCAGGAGAGGTTATACTGTAAAAAATGTAAGTTATAATCAATACATCTCAGTAAGGGAATACTACACACTCTACTCCATTCTTCTCCAGTGTCTTTGTTTACCCAAGGTTCCAGCAAGTGAAAAAAGACCTCAGGATGTGGCTGTAAGGGCAACCCTCGGAGCCGGGCGGATGTCACACCAAGCTAGTAGAGGGGAAATCCAAAGATATATAAATAAACAAATAATACATGTGAAGGGAATCTCACCTAGTAGAGGGGAAATCCAAAGAGAAAGTCTTGGATGGCCTCTACTAGAATGAGCCCAATAAATAGGAAACGGGTCAGGTACAATCAAGATAAGAGAAAATACAATGATGGTATTAAAACGAAAAAGAAACATAACCCATATAGATGACCCTGTGTTAACCGGCCCTGTCCCTAGAATCCACGCGGCTCCCTTCCGTGCGGAACCCACTGTCTCCACCCCAGTCTCCCACTCTCTGGCCACAGAAGTCAGCGAACATGTTGCTGGGGAAATCCGAGCAGAAATGAGGGTTGATGGTTTCTGGGCGGAAATGTCTCCTGGTGATTATTGGTGTTGAAAATAATCCCGGGTGGAAATTTGTGGTCATCCCCTGACATCACCCCCCCTCTAGCATACGGCATCCTTGACATATGGTGAACTTGTCTGACCTGTAGAAAATCTAATGAATTGAAAGTATTAGTGTGGATCTGGCGGGGAGTGTTAGGATGCCTAAGGTGAAACTGTAAGACCAAGTCTTTTGCTGCCATATCCCGCTTGGCTACCCATGAGTTTTCCTCATACCCATACCCTTTCCACTTGACCAGGTACTCCAGGTGGTTGCAGAATAGTCGACTGTCCAAAACCTTTTCAACCTCATAGTGTTCTTCCCCTTCAACTAATTCCAGTGGGGGAGGTGGATCTGTTTTCCATCCGGGAATTGGGTGGTTGGGGGCTTGTAAAAGCTTAACTACATTAAAGACCAGGTGAATACATTTCATGGAATGTGGGAGCTCGAGCTTGTAGGTGTGCTGACTGGGTTTCCCAACAATCTTGTATGGGCCTAGGAAACGATGGCTTAGCTTTTGAGACGGTCAGGTAGTCTTGATGTCGCTGGAGTCTAGATAGACCTTGTCACCTATCTGATATTCCGGTGGGGGAGTCCTCCAGCGGTTGTAGTAGTGTGCCATGTCATCTTTTGCCTTGGTAAGGGCTGCTTTCGCTTCTTCCAGTGATTCTTCCATCCGGTCTTTGAATTCATTGACTGTCTCTAATCTGGAGGCAGGTTGTTGAGGTTCAAAACCCATGTGGGGATTCCACCTGGAATCCAACATAAAGGGGGTCTGTTGAGTGGATGAATGGATGTGGTTGTTGTATTGGAATTCTGCCATGGGGAGAAGCTTGTCCCAGTCGTCTTGTTGTTGATTCACAAATAGTCTCAAGTATTGTTCCAACTCTTGATTTACCTGTTCGGTTTGTCCGTCCGCTTGCGGGTGGTAGGCTGTGGTAGCTGCAAGTTTGATGCCTAGCATGTGGTACAGCTCCCTTGTGAATTCTGCGACAAACTTGGAAGGGGCTCCAGTTCGCCGATCGGAGCCCGCTGTTTGATTTTGGTTCTAAGGCATAGGTCGCAAGTCTTGACATACTGACCGATATATCTAGACATTTGTGGCCACCAGTAATTCCGAGAGACCAATTCCAATGTCTTCCAACGTCCTGCATGGCCCCCTACCCTAGTGTCATGATGTTGGAATACAATACGTCTGCGTAGCTCGGGGTCCAGCAGCACATAGAACTTCCCTCTGAACAGTAAAAGCCCGTTGGATTCTGACCACTCAGCCGAGCGGACTGACTTGAGGTTACTCTTCTTCAGCTCTTCCACCGCTTTTGTCACTGACTCTTCTCCTGATATCCCTCATCACCTTTCTCTCTTCTCCGACTGCAGTAACCCCTTCTAAGGCTCTTATTATAAACATTTCTGGCGGGAGCAGTGTTATGTCCTTGTTGTCTACATTGCCCGAACCATGGTCTTCCCTGCAGGAGAGCGCATCAGTCTTCCCCATAGTCCGACCGGGTTTATGGTGAAGCGTGAAGTCAAAATGCGATAGGAATAATGACCACCTTGCCTGACACCTATTCAAGCTCTTTGACGTCATAAAGTACTGCAAGTTTTTGTGATCTGTCCAGATCTTGTATTTGTGTTGGGCTCCCTCAAGGAAATGTCACCATTCATCCAGTGCTCGAATAATAGCTAGCATTTCTTTGTTGTGGATCTCATAGTTGCGTTCCACGGGGCTTAGACTTTTGGACATAAACGCGACCGGGTGCCATTTTCCGTCTGCTTCCGAGAGTTGAGAAAGGGTGGCTCCGGTTGCAAAATTTGATGAGTCTGCTTCCAGCCAGTAGGGTGCTGAGTCACTAGGCAAGATTAGATGGGTGCGGTCGTGATCAGTTCCTTGAGCTTGTCAAAGGCCTCTTGTTCCGTGCGGCCCCACCTCCACTTGATGTCCTTCTTGGTTTGATCAAATAGCGGTCGAGCATGATGAGAGAAATCTTTGATGAAACGTCTATAACAGTTTACAAAGCCAACAAATGATTGTACTCCATGTTTTCCGTCCAGCTTTGGCCATTCAGTGATGGCAGCCACCTTGACTGGGTCCATTTCCACTCGGCCCTCCGAGATGATCAAACCCAGGTACTCAATTTGCGTCTGCTCAAATTCACACTTCTCTGGCTTAAGGTAGAGTTTGTGTTCCTTCAGGTGTTGGAGTACCAGTTTGGTTACCCACCGGTATTCAGTGATGGTCTTGGTAAAGATAAGAATATCATCAATATAGACACATACAACTCCCTCCATTATAAGGTCATGGAAAATGTCGTTCATCATGGTTTGAAAAGTCGCCAGGCTATTGCAGAGTCCAAAGAACATTACTAGTGGTTCAAACAGGCCTCGATTTGTCCGGAAAGCCGCCTTCCACTCGTCTCCCTTTAATGCGTACATTATTGTAACCCCACTGAACATCCAGCTTGGTGAAGTACTTTGCCCTGCGGAGTTGATTGACCAGTTCAGATATCAATGGAATAGGATAACGATTTTTATAGTCATACCATTCAACGCCCTATAGTCTTGTACCAGCCGCAAGGTTCCGTCTTTTTTCTTAATAAAAAAGACTGGTGATGCCATAGGTGACTTGGAAGGGCGGATCCGGCCGGAATCTAGGTTTTCCTGTAGGAAATCATCCAGTTGGACTTGTTCCACAGGGGAAAGAGGGTAAACCTTTGTATTCTTTGGTTTAGCGTCCGGAATCAGTTCAATAGCATGGTCCCATATCTTTTCATGTGGAAGGGAATCAAATGACTTCTTGGAAAAGATGTCTTCAAACTCCTTTAGGTACTCGGGTATATTGGTTTCTGCCCAGGAATTTTTGCTATGGGCTTCTGCTAATCTGGATGATACTGTTTGGGTTGCTCGAATAAATTCGGCTTCCAATGGGAGGTTAATGTAGAAAAGCCGGCCGCCTTCTTCAAATCTGTCCTCCGGCGCAACAGGGTTCTCCTCATCATCTGTGTCAGATAATGAGTCATCCTTGACTTCGGATTCGTCTTCTTCCTCTGCATCTTCTACTATAGTAGGGTGCGGACCCGCACAGCACTTCAGAAGGTGTTGTACTTCTACCTTCTTTTTGTGTCGCCAGACAGATGCTTCCTTGCGGGTTTCCACACAGCAAGTGAGGCACTTGTCTGGGCAGTGACTCATCTTGAATTCCTTGGTTTGCCAATCAATTTCAGGATTGTGTGCTTCAAGCCAGGTGAAACCCAATATGATGTCTTGTTTTCCCAGATTAGTGACTGCAAAGGAAGTCCGCTCGGTGTGGTCATTATAGCGCAGTACTGTGTCTACAATTTCAGTAACCGAGCCGGCATCATTTCTGGTGCCATCTACATTAAACACCGGAATCGCGCGGGTGAGCTGTCGAGTGGTGAGTCGGTTCCGGCAGACGAATTCAGTGTCCATGAATTGTCTGGTTGCTCCGCAGTTGACTAATGCTGGTGTGGCGAAGACTTCACCTGTATCAGTCATTTGGATGGAGACTTTGAGTGATAAGGATTTTGAACTAGAGGTGGCAGCCAAAACATATTTGACCAGCAGGCGTTTCTCCCATGCAGGTTGGCAGTAAAAGGGGATCTTAAGCCGTCCGGGATCTGGTGGGTGTAATGCGACTTGTAATAATTTTTCAGATTGAGGGAATTGAGTAATAGTTGATTCACTATTCAATATTGAAAAATGATTATGTACAGGCAACAAGGGCACAATGTTCACTCATCGTGTTTCGCAAAATCCTCCCGCTTGGAAATGACTTCCTCTTCGCCGGCCGGCTCTGGCACAGGGGTGTCAGACATGTCAAGGTCAGCCATAAGACCATAGAGAAGTTCTTCTTTCTCTTCAACCGTTAGGCTCCGGATGTCAAAGGTGGTGTCACAGAACCTAGCAATATGACCAGTCTTGCCACAGCGTCTGCATACAATGTTTGATATGCTGGCTTTCCCGTGGGTCCTGTC
>KN837192.1:132337-185469 GCA_000827215.1 Sphaerobolus stellatus SS14 | reverse complement strand
ACAGGCTGTCATCTGTCAAACTTCTCATTGGTTGATTATGTAGAAGGGTATTTTTAGCATGGAAGGACATAGGTAGTGTCTCGAAAGCAAGGGTTCCTCACTCTGTTCTCTTTGGATCCCCTTGCTAGGTGTGTTTCCCATGTATTTTCTTGTTGAATATGTTTATATATATGCTTTGGATCCCCTTGCTAGGTGTGTTTCCCATGTATTTTCTTGTTGAATATGTTTATATATATGCTTTGGATCCCCTTGCTAGGCCTTGGGCTTGTGTGCTCAGCTCCTTTAGGTTGCCCTTACAGTTAGTTTCCAGGCAGGAACTGACCACCAGTGGATTAATGGGCAGGTGGGCCTGGTAATTAAAGGTCCTTGCTGGTGGGGCAGCCGGCAACGCTCTTGGGACTACTGAGAGGGATTTGGTGCCAGCCGGTGTTGGTTTCTCCACTGTACGGATATTCTCCTTGAACACCTTGCTAGTTTCCCTGGCATCTGCTACTCTTTGAGCTGCTTCAATCCAGGCTTCCAAGTCATCAAAAGCTGGGATGGGGTCTGCCGTTGCTACAGTGGTCCGCAAGGATTTGTTAAGTCCTTTCTTGAACTTGACTACCAGGTTAGCTTCGTTGTCATATCCCGAGTGGAAAACGAGTTCTCTGAACCTGTCAACATAGTCATCCACTGAGTCTGTGCCTTGGTACCATGCAGTGCCTTCTAGTTGGGTGATGGCAGTGACCTGCTTGTTACGCGGCGTGAATCACTTTTTGAATTCTGTCTCAAAAGCTTTCCAATCGGCAAAGTATGGCGCACGGGTGCTAGCTTGGGTCCTGAGAATCCGGTTGGCAAAACTGGCTGCTTGTCCAGACTTAAAAAAAGTTAATGCCCAACTAATACGAGCCTGCTCGTTGTGGAAGGTGCATCTGGCAATAGAAAAATAAAGATTGCAGGAGTTGAGGAAGGATTGCCCTTTCGCTCAGTTGCCGTCAAAGTCCGACGGGTTAGAGGGCCTCATTTGGAAGCCTCTACCCGTGTTCATTTCTGATGGGGTATCTTCGTCCATAGCCTGTACGGATGGGGCATCCCCGGGCGGGGCCGGTTCAGCATTCTCCCCTGTGGGGTCTAAGAGCGCAAGTAGTCTGTTCAATTGATTCTCAATCCGGTCAGTCTTCGCTCGTTCCTCTGTTAATGACAACTCTAAGGCGTTCAAGCGGTCAGCCTCTGTGGTCATGGTTGGCAGATTTCCAAGCGGAATTCCAACTGGCTGCTGGGAAGGGGACTCTGGGGCAGTTGCCACACTCGTGTCTGTGCTCTCGTCTGTGAGGCCGAATGTGGGAATGTTGGCAATCGCTTTCAGAGTCCAGTTCCTAACGGAAGACTTTCTGCTGTAAGGGCAACCCTCGGAGCTGGGCGGACATCACACCAAGCTAGTAGAGGGGAAATCCAAAGAGAAAGTCTTGGATTGCCTCTACTAGAATGAGCCCAATAAATAGGAAACGGGTCAGGTACAATCAAGATAAGAGAAAATACAATGATGGTACTAAAATGAAAAAGAAACATAACCCATATAGATGACCCTGTGTTAACCGGCCCTGTCCCTAGAGTCCACGTGGCTCCCTTCCATGCGGAACCCACTGTCTCCACCCCAGTCAAACACTCACCTTGCACTGCAAGGCATTACAATAACCCACAATATCTTTATTTTTTTATTAATGACGTGAGTGTGTGGGCCATTGGTGATGGACTCAGATTGGACTGATGATCAATTACATTGATTTTTGAAGTGAAGGAGAAATGAAGAAAGAAAAGTACCATTATCTGTGTCATAAATAGAGCTTATGACAAATATCCTGCAGAGATATCACGAATTTGGTATTTGAGTCGAGATCCAGCTGCCCACCACAGGAAAAAAATGAAGGCTGTGGGCGACTGTGTGTCTGTTACGTCAACATGTCGTGACGGCCGTGACGGATTTCCTTTCTAGGCCAACTAAGCATACTTACATGCGTGCGTGCCAATTACTACTCCAAGATAGATAGGATTGTACAAGTTCAACTATAAAAAAGCATAATGAATGCACTAATTAACGACCGGAAAATACCCGAAGAAGAGTCTTGGCTGACCTGGCCAACATTACTCTAATCCACTTTATTCAATTTCATGATCACACTTCGTTAAAGGACGCAATTGCAGCTGAATTCAATTAATACGCTTGTGCAAAAATCTACATAATATTTATAAAGTACTCGAATATCCACATGAATAGGATTAAGTATTCATTGAACGTGGTCCAGAGTATACAGAAATTAATTATTTCAGACTGTACAATACAGATGATCTGAGTGCCGAATGATTTTAGCGGAATTTCACAAAGTATGTGTCTCATAACAAGCAATAACAAAATTAAGTATCGTGTAGTATCGTAGTAACAGGTGAAATTAGCATAATTTAAGGTTTGAACGGATTAAATAACAAAAGGATCATTAGCTCGAAAAACTATTTGGCCTACTCCTATATGCCGGCAGTCGGATACCTTGTGGATGATCGACCTCCGCCTGAACGAATGCTCTCCGAGTATTAGGAGGGTGGAAGAAAGTTAGGCAGAGGAATATGAACTCCATCTAATCCAATGCCGAAAGGGAGAGACGCAACTACCAGAGGAGGAGTTGCTTCTTCGTTACTATCAAACACGTACGGGTCCCTATAATGAGCTTGTCCATGCTCTTGCAGCGTGGGGGTCAATTCATACTGATGAGCATCCTCATAAGAATGCCGTCCAGACCACGGATCACTTTGGTCTTGCAATTGTGCATATTTGGCACCAGTGTTGATTGGTCCTGGAATACCACGATGCCTGCCAGTGTTGTGTCAACGTCTCCAGAATATGCCACAAGAAGCCATTAGGTTTCCGAACTTAGGAAGTTATACATAGCTCACAAAGCGGCAATAATAGCAATCAGGGCGGCAACGACGGCGGCGATACTAATCCCAAGCTGTGTACCATGCTGCTTCAAGAATCCTTCATTCTGCAAATCCGGGTCGACGAAGACCAGCTGCCTCTCCACAATCGCGCTCTTACTGGGCGGCGAGGTTGGATTGTAACAGTACTTACCAAAGCACTGATTGCGGAGTGGAGAGAGATTGGCAAGATTAGGAACTGCAATGCGAGAACGCTCGAGTGCACACTGGAAGCACAAGGATAATTGAGGGTCGGCCTCAGTCGAGTTCGGCATAAACCCAGAGGTAGCGCTCGCTGCTGATTGGGCAAAGAAAATCTTCTGATGCTCTTGGGAATGAGAAATCTTGAAAGTGTCAGGGCTACATTGGATGTGGTCAGGTTTTTCATAAGTATATGTTCCAGAATGCAACGGATACGTTGGAGAGGCTCTAGCTAGCCTCGACTGAAGAGAAAGAGCCCGAAGCTCGCAGCAGAATGCCTAACGACAGCAAAGGCAAGGTGTGATGTCGTGACTAGCAGTGTGACATGACTAATCTACTGATAGACCCAAGGATCTGGCTCTCTCCGACCTCGAGGAAGAAATCTACGGTTCCCACGTTCCGGTCCGCAAACCCCGTTCGTGACGCCCACAGTCGGAAGCCGTAGCATGACGCGTCAATCAAAGAACTACACAACCTGACGCATATCCTCGGCCCAATATTTTTTACAATATTTCATGAGTCTATAAAGAGACAATATATAGCTAGTAAAAACTCACAACACAATCATGTCCTCCAAAACCATTTTCATCACTGGCGCATCCTCAGGAATCGGCCTTGCCACTGCTGTCCTTTTCTACACCGAAGGATGGAACGTCGTCGCTGCCATGCGCTCTCCAGACAAAGCTCCCACCGAATTAAGCTCCCTCGACACCTCACGCTTGCTTATTACCGAGTGTGATGTTTTGGACCTACCGTCGATCCAAGCTGCCGTCGCCGCCACCGTGGAGCGATTCGGAAAGGTGAATTGGGTTGTGAATAACGCGGGATTTGCACTCTTGGGTGTCTTCGAGGCCACTCCCCGGGAGAAGGTTCTAGAGCAAATTAACACGAATGTTATTGGCGAGTACTATTTTCTCTTCCATCGACTCAACGACTTATATTTCCTTCAAATCATCAGGCTTAATGGACGTGACAAGAGCCTTCCTCCCCCATTTACGCCACTCAGCAACCTCAGAAAAAAATTCCGCCCTCGGCATAATCAACATTAGCTCTGGTGCAGGTATATATTCCCTCCCAATGGGCAGCCTTTACTCCTCCTCCAAATACGCCGTCGAAGGCTTCACCGAAGCGCTCTCCTACGAACTTGCCTCTCAAAACATCTCGACCAAACTAGTTATCCCACATGGTGGAATCTCTCAAACATCGCTCATGCAACGTTCAATGCAAGAATCAGGCCAAGTTGATGCGGAAGTGAATAAGCTATATAAGGAGTACATTGGAAAGACCATGGCGACGTTTACCCGCATGGTCAACGCGATTACTACCAGCTCACATGACGTCGCTAAGACGATCTACGAAGCTGCTACGGATGGAACTGATAAATTCCGTTATTTTATTGGGGATGATTATAGGGGATTCTTGACCGCCAAGTATGGAGAGAAGGGTACCAAGACAGATGAAGAATACATTGCATCTATGAGGAAGTATTTCGAGTAGCAGGTCATTTGATTTAGGCAATTAATTACTGTGATGTATTTGGGTCAATCTTTTATGTGAATATATAGAAGCAAATTACGAATATATGGAGAGAGAAAGATAAATGGACAAGCGGCGAATTGAACGCCAGACCTTTCGCAAGCAAGGTATGCTAAGCGAATGTTATACCACTAAATCACATGCCCTGTTCTTTTTTTAACCTATACATATCCAATCTATCCTCCTTATTATGCATGTTACTCTGACTTTCGCGAACCTAATTTTCCACTTCGAAAATCTACACCTGCAGGAGTGGAGAGGTTTCGTTGGTAACATTACACCGAACTCAGTTGAGTCAATCGTGCATCGTGATCACGGAGCTATTAATTATTTAGAGCAGTGGGATGAGCGCGAAAAAAATGGTGTAATAGCAATTGGAAACCAGCTGAGGTGAGAGGGCGATAGATGGTGCTGATCGCCGAGCAAAAGTTATCCTCTTGATGTTTGGTAAGTCTGCTGTATATTATCCCATGTGTTGGTATTTACTCAAGAACTTGATACAGAGTCAAACAACGCACGGGGATTTCCAGAGCCGAGAATCAACATTCTTGACGTGCAAATCTTTCAGCAGTTTAATCATTTCAGGTCATATCGACTATCGACTCGTACAATGTTCGCCGGCCGATAGATCAGTATGGCAGCAGTATATTGAACGTCCATATCTCAAGAAATGTTCAGAGCGCTCGAATCATACCTGGATTACCTATAGAGGATGCAGTACAACCGGAAGTGATAAATAGTGTGCCTAATCGAGTTCACAAAGAAGAAACGTTCCTCGATGATTCGCGTTAGATTTATCATTTGCTCCCACTCGGTTTAAGCTCTTCCAGCATACTTCGCTTTCTCCGATAATCCTGCTCTCCGTTCTCCTCCGAATTTTATTTCCATCCTGGATTTTCTCGTCTGTTCCATTTTTGTGTGTACACTGATTGGTCGACGGCTGAGGAAGAGGTCGAGGGTGGGAGTGTGGGAGCTGCGTTGATCATATTAAAGGTACTTACTCCTATTACGATGTTTTTGACCTTTTTCTTGCTGAACGGCGTTTGGATTTATTTTCGTAGGTCGGATGACTATGCCAGCACATCGAGTTTGGGAAACCAAGATATTGGGACCCTTTCTTGGCTCAAGGACTGCGCAGGTGTTTATGGATGCCAGAGCCCTTTAGGATATACGGCTAGGCGGTTCTGAAGAAATGTTACGTGGCAGAATCGAGGGTAGCACATACAGTCCTGGTTTGCAACTATTTTTGGGTGTGTTCGTCGTCATAAGTTGCATATTTAGGTAGGGTTTTAAATTCCTATTCTGGGAATATCGCTCTTATCTAGCCCTCAGACTCAGAATCAGTTCGTGCATACCTATAATAGTAAGAGCCTTTGATACCCTTTTGACTTCATTTCTCATCCTCTCGCACAACGCACAGATACTCCCACAATATATCGTTTTACGTCTCGCCAATTAAATTGGCAAGCCATACTCTAGGAACAGCATGCTTACGGTCGTTCGATTCCCAAGCTTCTCTGATGCGAATCTGCCAACTCACGGCGAAACCGCGGTATCGAAGCTTCAATTTTTAATTATAGGTAATTTAGGTGGAGTCTTCGTCGAAAATGGAAAGTGGCTGACGATCATGGGTGCTGGGAATGGGTCACAGGTCGTTAAGGAGTCTGTGCGTTGCCCCTTGTTTTTCTTTCTTTATTATCTGTTTTCTCATGGAATGCAATTTTCGTCAAATTGGCTTGCCAGGTGACTTTGATATGCGATAGTTTTGCTTATGATTAGGATTATAAAATGAGGAGGGTCGAGCTAGATGTTGGTCAGTAACCTCACCCGTGCACCTGTTCAAAATGAAGACAGCATACTCGATTCTCTCCTTCCTTTCCTTGCTACCCAGCCTCGTCTTCGCAGCTGGCTTAGGGAATCCTTATACAGGAGCAACTATATTCCCGATCCCAGCATACGTAGCTGAAGTAAATGCTGCTGTCGCAACGTATGACCATACTGCTATTCCAATGATCTTAACGACTAATTCCTCATTTATCCGTAGCATCACCAATTCAACGCTGAAATCCAAAGCTGCCACGGTTGCGCAAATTCCTACATTCTTCTGGATGGATGTTGCGTCCAAAGTCTCTACTTTCGGGACGTATCTGGCAGCTGCGAACGCGCGTGGGTCGAACCAACTTGTTCAAGCTGTTATTTACGATCTTCCCGACCGTGATTGTTCTGCTCAAGCTTCGGCTGGTGAATTCAGCATCGCGAATGGAGGTAAGGGCTTCGTTATGGTATAGTGTTTACTGTCGCTAATTTAGTTGCAGGCGTTCAAAACTATGAAAATTATATTAATAGCATCGCTGCACAAGTTACTAGTAATAATATTCTTTCAACTTACCATAATTTATTCATCATCATGTCGTTTAGAATTCCCCAATGTTCGTGTTGTTTTCGTTGTGGAACCAGACAGTCTTCCCAATCTTGTCACCAACCTTGGAGTTGCGAAATGTGCGAATGCCGCCAGCACATACAAGGTAGGAACCTAAACAATATTACCATGAGCTTTTTCTAATGTTTTGTTTAGTCACTCGTTGCTTATGCGATCTCAAACCTACAGCAAAATAACGTCTGGCTCTACATTGATGCTGGTCACTCTGGATGGTTGGGCTGGCCAGCGAATCTCTCTCCAGCTGCGCAATTATTTGGACAAGTCTTGAAGATGTCGAGTTCTGGCTCGACAGTACGAGGACTGGCAACCGATGTATCAAACTATAACCTTCTACGAGGAGCTGAAGACCCGGCACAAGCACCGAATCCTAATTTCGACGAAGAGCTTTATATTAATGCGTTAGCTCCGATGTTGACTCAGAATGGGTTCCCTGCGAATTTTATTGTCGATCGTAAGTTTTTATGTTTCTGATTAGGTCTCTTATTATCTAATGAAATGAATGTAGAGGGTCGTTCTGGAGTCTCCGGTATTAGGACGGCAGAAGGGGACTGGTGTAATGTCAAAGGTACGTCATTTATTTTTGGACTCTTTCATTCGTCTTTATAGAGTTTGGTAGGAGCTGGTCTTGGAATGCGTCCAACGACCAACACTGGCAACACTTTGATTGATTCGTGAGTTTGCATGCTTTAACCTTCCTGATGACTACTGACCTCTTGACAGAATTGTTGTGAGTTGCCACTCAATATTTGATCTCGACATACTATTTAACCGTACACCATTAACGCTGTTTAGTGGGTAAGGAGCTTGATTAGTTTCTTCGGGAACGGTTATCTGAGTTATTATTCGATCAGGTAAAGCCTCCGGGAGAAAGCGACGGAACATCAAACACGTCTTCGTCGCGTTTCGATTCACGTAAGGATATCTATCTCCCGTCCTAATTTCGAATAATAACTAGTTTATGGATCAGATTGCACGCAAGGAGATGCGGCACAACCAGCACCGGAGGCGGGGACGTGGTTCCAATCCTACTTCCAATCCCTCGTTCAGAATGCGAATCCAGCACTATGACCTTGGCCTCTGGCGTTCAAATTGGAATAGTAAGTACTTAGGATAATATAGTACGAATCGCCGCACAATTACTGACAGCATGTGTATTCAAAGATATAATAATAATTCTTGTGTTTATCGGATCACGGGGGAAATTGATGCAGAAGAGGTTTTCCGTTCGTAGTTGGACACAACTGAGAGGCCTTAAATTGAATAGAAATGTGAGCAAGAGTAAATAAATAGGTGCACGCACAAAAACAAATGGACCATGCAATCTGTGCAGAATACCACGTGCCAACTGGGTGCATGACCTCAGAATAGCATGAGATATGGGAATTAACCAAGAACCTGTGGATAAAAACAGGATATGAGTGATCTGAACTCACCTATGACGCCATCCTAGACTGCAATCTAATAAATTTCAATGGTGAAGAGGGCAAACCAAATGTAAAACTTAAACAAAATTTTGTCATCATTGTTTCAGAAGCAGCCCTTATAATATAGAAGATACACTGTCAGTGGAAAATCACCTGCGAAAGTCAATTGGGATAAGAACACTCACTTCAAGAAATCAAGAATCGTTGGCCAAAGGTCAGTGCAATGAATCCACACACATCCTACTCACAAATAAAAAAAATGACTAGGAAAGAAGGCCGTCTTTTTCAACACTTGGAAAAAAAAAGTGTGTTTGGAGATACAGACTTTGTGAACCTATTTTATTCCCGTCCTCCACTTCTCCCCCTAGTATACCGTTCTAATATTTTATAATATTGTATATATTGGATTCCATTATAATGATGACTATATTTACATATCAATTCAAGCTCTTTTTTCTTTTAATAAATTTGCTACAATTTGTGGATCGGTTGGCAGTAATCCGCCGTTCCGGACTGGGACCCAGGTCATAATTCTTCTCTTCCCGCCCTCCACACAGCGCTCTAAAAACATGGTGCAGATGATGACATCGTCGTCCACTCCACTAATTTCGTCCGGACCCAACGGACTCATAGGCTAGCCCCTAGTACATATCTCTTGCCACCACACCCCACACCAGTCTTTTCTCATGTCTTTGAACAGCAACGCATACCCAACGACGAGTATAAGCGGATGCACCAACTCCTTTCGACCAGTCGCTCCCGAACAGCCACTTAGTCGGGATGAGACGGCTTACATCGCTGCTAGGTTGGCTGTCGTACAAGCTGCTTGGGAGGATTGGGTTAGAGATGCAAGTCAGCTCGGCTACAGCTCTCGTCAAGACGCCCTGAATAACGCGACCATCATTGGAATAGCTTCAGGGGGAGGCGGTCTGCGTGGAGCCTTATTCACTGCCGGCGCGACGCAAGTACTTATAAGACAAAATACAAGTGGGAAACGGAGCTCGTTCGATGGAATCCACTTTAGCGGTTTTGATGCGGGTTCCGCAGGTAAGGATGAAGACCTTGCAGTTCCATGCTTCTGACCGCGATTTCACCAGGCGGCACCTTCACAGGCATCAGTAATCGGGGGATAGTCCAGTAAGGTGAGTTCTTTTAGACGTCAATTATCATTAAGTAGCGACAATTCAAGCGCGTTGCTTGAGATAGATCTACTAAAGCCTGCCAGATCGAATGCTTCCGCCGCCAACAATCAAAAATACTACGATAGTATTCCTTCGAAAGCCTATGCCAAAGGAGTAGCAGGACGGCGCATTCTGATTGTTTTTCCAGTTTGGAACTTATTCCTTTTTCTAGAAATTCAAGTCTCACTGATCTCTGGTCAAATATGCTCATATACCATTTCATAAACGGGACAGCGAGGGATAATTCTACACGAATGACATCTCCCACGGCAATAGTTTTCTGTGGTTGTGTTTGTGAAATACATCTGGGTTCCAAAATCAGATGATGGCCTTTCCAATATGACCTTACACACTCAAACTCCAACGAACGGAAACGTTGAGTTCTAAGCATGGAGTCAGAGAATGGTCTACAAGGTTTCTCAAACATCTTTCCTTAGCATTTGGTATTTCTGAGTTAAGTTCCAACTAGGTTACTCCCTACGAAATGTAATCGCACGATCCACGACTCAACACAATGTCCGCCACACAGTATTTTGGAACCCATGCTACCAATGGCAAACTAAATAACGATAGATGTCGAACTGGTTTCGATAAAGGTAGTTTGATAATAGGGACGTCAGGTAGCCCCCTTTACGTGAGCTCATACTGCTCATCATTCACGAGGTGACAACTAACGAATGGTACAGAACCTGAACGAAGCTGACGGTAACCAGCCCAATGTGACCGGCTTCGGCAGTGACGGCTCTACCACACTCAATAATATATTCGCGAAGCTCAAGAGCTAATTGCCAGTACATATTCGTTTGATCGAGGACCTTGGGGCTTATGTTTATTCCAGTCTCCCTCACGGAGATATGATATTGGGAATTGGCCGAACGTAAGTCCGCTACAGTATTCAGATATGAGAAGTATCATGAGAAGTATCCTGACTTATTTGAATTGTAGCGTTTCAAGAATATTGGCAACTACTCTGATTCCACTCAGAATTAGCTCAATCTTGGAGGAGCTCAAAATTTCCTTCCTATCGAGCAGCTGATGGTGAAGGCACCCAACGTTAGCGTTATCATCGTCTTTGATTCCACCGGCGAAACGACAGAGAACAAATGGCCCCAATAAGTCATCAAGGCCCTATTCTGTGTTCTGATATTGATCGGCACATTGCGTCTTCTTAGTGGTACTGCAACGCAAATCGCGGCCAATCGCGTGAACAGCACCTTGAGGGCGACGCACCAGGCTTTCCCGCCCATTCCAAATAGCACGGACTTCCTCAACACTGGCGTGAATCTTCGCCCCACCTTCTTTGCGTGCTACCACGCGCTACCGCCTGCATACCACCTAATCATCTATATCCCCAATGCGCCTCCGGTTGATGGTAGTGCCCCAGCCACGAAGTGAGTTAGATGCAACAGTTAGATGTGACCTTGTCATCTTCCATACTATCACCAGACGAGAAGTCACGCAGCAGACAGGAAGATGCGCACCCTCTTATAAGCCCAGCGCTTTGAGTAGGCATCAAAGTGAGGATAGGGGAATTTTTTGTGGATTTATTAGGTAATTTTAGAAAACAAGTCACGTCAGCAGTAGGCCCCGTTTGGTACTGAACAGAAGTCACGCAGTGTGTGACTTCCTGTGTGATCATAGTATAATGTTGCTTGCTGGGTTCTCGGGAGCAAGCCCATTATTCGACAAAGACGGTTTTTTCTCGAGCGTTCGTCTAGCTGCTTGAACCTCTCCTCATATTTCACGCCAACACAGCTTCTCTACGTTAGGAGATACTCAATAGGCTGTACTTTAAATATCCACTTATGGTATGTCCTCTGACAGGCTACATCTGTTCCTGTCACACTTGAATCATGCTATCAATAGCAATCATTAGATCAATCAAAATATTTGCTGAATCTGCCAAGACATCTTATCAGGATATACATCTATACTAAGAATTATCAAGCCCCGATTAATTGGACACTACTATCATTCAGTTTCTAGCTTTTACATAAAATCTATCTTTCCATTTGCTAACTAATCTACACGATTAGATTAAAAAGGCCTCAAAATATGGCAATGGTAAATAACATAGCAACCTAGATAACAACCAAACCCTTCGAAAAAGCAATGGATGAAAGCGTTCAAAAGGAGAAAAGTCGAATGTAAACATTACATAGTACTCTGCCTCTGCGGATTCCTCCCCATAAAGTCTACCAACGTCCTCCTCCTTCGCACATTCGCCCCCCCAACATCATCCTCATCAACGCCATCTGCATCCAAAACAATCTGGCCCGTCTCCCTATCCATCTTAAACCTCTTATGGCGCAGCACTTCCTGGAGCTGCTTATCGTCGAACTTCGCATCCAGGAGGTCGCTGACATTCGAGCGGGCTGTGAATGCCGCGGCGGAGGCGAGGGTGCCGGGCTGGAGGGGGAGGATGACGCGATCACGCAGTTTGCGGTGTTGAATGTGAATGTAGGAGCCGAGGATTGCGAAGAAGATGAGGACGACGACGAGGATGTGCACTGTTACGTCGCTGTTGGGAGGAAATGTAAATGTTAGGGCAAGCAGGGAGGAGAGGGGGTGAAGACATACACCATAAAAAGACGAGCGATGAAACTTTTGGTTGTGACTTCTTGGAACTGGCCGGAGACGGGTTCGAAGTAGATCTGCTTTGCGATCAGGGATAGATATAAACTCTGGGGGTAATAGACATGTTAAGACGATACAAATCTAGAAAATAATAATAAACACGAACATAGGCACTCTCCGTTAAGCGGACGATCGACTTGTCTTGCATCCTGCCTTCTAAGCCGCCGGGTGTTGCGGTTGCGTTTTGGATAATGGCGGAGGAAAGACCGATAGTCGTAGCTAGTTCGCGGGAAGCGTCAAACCTGAATAAATAAAATAAAAATCAGGGAACGATATATAATACCCCTAAGTCACTCACACATCCGCAGCTGTATCGTTGAAGGACAGACCATTCAGAGGTCGGCCTCCCAAAGAACTATTCGGATCCGTCACGTTGAGAACCTTGTCACTCGGGCCGATTACAGCCGCCGTGAGGAATTGGCCGTTGGAAAAGGCGATAGAGGCTGTGACGTCTAATAGCTGCACGGTCGGCCTGCAGAATACAGCGCTGGTTAGAGCGTTCTGCGTGCCGTTGACGTCGTCGTAGATCCAGAAGACCACGTTGTGGACCATTTGGAGGAGAGAGTCGTCGCCTGTGCAATTGGCGGTGGTGACTCCAAATTGGAGAGCGGGGGTTTCGGCGATGGCGACGGAGAGCTGGCAGGAAGAGTCGTTGACGGTGGATGTGGCGATGAGGGACTGACCGTTTGCTGCTGAGGGTGAATCAACCTTGATACAGAATTAAATAAATAAGTATGGAGCGTGAGATGGCAATCGACGTACGGTATCCGCTGCGACGCAATTTCCTGCAGACTTGAAGGCTGTGGTGGGTGCAAACATCGTTCCATTAGAGATCCTGTCCGTAGGAACCGCCAATCTAGTGACAGCTAAGCTGCGGCCGACGAAATTAGGGATAGTTGCGTTGTAAAGAACATTAGCTTGCACGAAACCGGCAGCCTATTGAACAAGTCAGTCAAGGGCGTATTTGACAGAACGAGTCACGAACCGTTGAGAAGACGGTCATATTCAGCCCCGTAAACTGGGTTGGCTGATCGAAAATCGTGACATTAAGATCTGCGGCAGAAACGTCAGGATCCATATTTAAGTTGCTATTTTTGGATAACGTACCAGGGCCATTCCACCAAGTGTTTCTAACCGTGAATAAAGAAGCCGCCAAAGGCTGAACAGCCAAGCCGACAAGAACCAGAATTGAAGACAGGGCGACCAACCAATGGTTACGCTTTATGGCGAAATAGGCAGTTATGCCCGGATGCTTGGTGGAGTAATCGAGCAATAGCGTGCTTTTTGCGGGCGCGTTTCCGTATGCGAGATCAATATAGGGCTATAGATTAAGAGGTAAGAACCTTGAGTCAGATTATGCGTCTAATGAGGGATGCAAACGCACCTGTAGTCGTTTGATGTCGACGTCCGTCCATGCCCACAGCGCTACAATGACCATTGCCGCTGCTACTGGTGGCAATGTCTACTCATACAGGGGTCAACTCAGCGCTCCATAAGCTGTATGCTAGCCCACGTACGTAGATGAAGTGGAAGATGCCCGTCGTTGCCGCAAAAACGCCGGTCACGCCCCATCCTGACATCTTATCAGATCTCCATACAGCACGAAAATGACCTCAAACGCACCTGTTTTAACTCGAGAAAAGTGCAGTGCAACCTCCAACGCAATCGCCACCAACACCATTATGGTGAGTAACGTGACCGCAAACCATCGTCTCAGCGGTATCGGATTCTACCAAAAAGGGTCAGCGCTTGTGCATCCTAAAGGAGATAAGCCGCATGCACCCAAGCTTGCGTGGGCGGTTTGTACGCCAGATGGGATGGCGGAGGAGTCAGTGAGGTTGTTTTCTCCATGCCGGGGGTCTGAGGCTGAGGCCAGTCAGAGCCAGAGGAGAGAGGGGCACTCTATATAGTGTCACAAGGTGCGGTTGCAACGCCATCAGGAGCGAAGCGTGATGGAATGGCAGGGTGTCACTCACGAATGTGTCACCTCCTTGGGGAACTGCCATATATTGCGTTCGATTCCCGGTCAGCGTCCTGTCAGATTCAATTGGGAACGGATTAGGGAGCTCTGGAGGATAGTAGGACATGATTAGAAGAATAGTATAAGTACGAAAGATGGGGGGAAAACAGCTCCAACTCGAGGAGGCAAGTATATATATACCGTATCAGCCGAGCTGTTCTAATTATGCATCTCCCGCACCAACATTCGGCCCTGCAGGGCGTGTTGAGATATTATCGCGGTCACGTTTTTTTGGAGAAATTGGCAAGAATTGGCATCGTTGGAAACACTTTGGAACTTTGTTGAGCTGGAAAGAATGCTTATTCCCTTGGTCTGAAAGGAAATTTTTTGTTTGTGATCGAGAATCGATATGGGAGGAAACTCGAATTTAAGCGAAGTTTGAACCTTAGCGCAGGTACCAGGGTTGATTCCGGCATCTCAAACTACCCAAAGCTCACGTCAGGTATTCATCCGACTATCCCAGGGCTATCCCAGGACTATCCTTCCCATTCTTGCATGAATTCATATCAGCATTCACAGCTCCACCAGCATTACTGCACTACATATCGAGAATTACACCAAATTTTGCCTAGGACGAGGGTCCCCTTCTTCTTCCGATCATGCTTGTTTTACACCGGTAAGCAGGGTTTATCGATTGATCTGCAGGATCAAAGTATTTACGCGGCATTATATTATAAAAGGTATTGCCCTCCCACAACTTCCCAAAATCGTACCCAGCTAGCCCTTAAGGCGACTTTGTACTCCAAATGTGTCTCGTGGCCTCGTCACGCATTGCAAGTATGTAAGTAAGTATTCTCGCCATCCACTTTCGATCTCTTTGGGACAGAACATGACATAACATAGCCGAAGAGCCGCTCAATAACGCTGCCGCCAACCCCATACTCACAAACGAGTCAAACACTGCACTCGCATATCATGCCTCTGGCCTAGCCTGGCTTCGGCCTCTACATTCGCTTATATTGGCTAACTATGTATTTAGCGCTGCTGAGCGTTTTTATACACTTGCTATCTGATTTGCTGGCGTACCAATAGCAGTCCAGACGCCGGTCGTCTCGGCTACAGTAGCGTGACCCTGATTTGGTCGGTTCCCTCTCTCCTCGCCGATCCCCGATCAAATTGTTACGGCTAACAATCTGAGTTTACTACGGAATTACCTATCTCCCTGTCTATTAAACAGTATCATTTAGGTAATCCCGTTTGCATTTTTGGGATTACTTTGATTGCTAAAGTAGGCTTCCGTAAGTATCATTTACCTCATCTTTTGTCTAATATACGTAACTTAGATGGTGGCAGGTTACGGTGGCGGAGAATCCACGTTTCCGAACCCTCCTGCAGGCTCAGGCTGTGCTCTTGGGGTGGCCACGCAGAAATACCTTCCCATTGGCAATGCCACCCTCGGAGGTTCCTGGGTTCTTCTCCGCTCTCCTTCTCGGTGCGTTGATAGTTCACTTCCGTCACTTGGCGTATCGATGGACATCGCTTCCGAAGTATCCCTTCAACAGCCCTACAAAGGCTATAGCGACGGTGGGGCTTCTAATAATTCCCGGCGGATACGGTGGTTTGAGCTATATTTCGCAAAACTAATTATACACGGTACCATGCAAACTCCTCAATACTCAAATCAAGTCCACAATGCAGAAAACATGTCTCGATTCGCCTCAAAATCGTCATTCGCTCCCACTTGAATTAAGCTCTTTCAGCATACTTCAATTTCTCCATTGATCCTACCCCCCGTTCTCCTCTGAGTCTTAGTTCCATCTTGGAATTGCTCGTCGCTGTTCCATTTCTGCGTGTGCACTAAATTGATCGAATGCTGAAGAAGAAGTCGAGGTGGGAGTGGAGTGTGGAAGCTGTATTTATCGTATTAAATAAAGGTACTTACTCCTATTACAACCTCCTTAACCTTTCTCTGCTCAAACGGCGGTTGGGTTTGTTTTGATTAATTATGCCAGCACATCAAGCGTGCGAAAGCAAGAGATGGGGACACTTTCGTTGGCTCGAGTACTGCGCAGATGTTTATGGATACCAGACCCCTTTAGGAGATATTGCTAGCTGGGATTGAAAAATCGTTACGTAGCAGAATCGAGGATGGCACATGCCGTCCTGGATGGCGACTATTTTTGGGTGCGTCCGTTGTCCTAACCTGTATATTTAGATAGTGCTTTTAATCCTTTTTCTGGGAAAATTGATCTTATCCATCCCTCAAGCTCGGGATCAGTCCGTGCATATCCAGCAGAGTAAACCCGTTTGATACCCTCTTGACTTCAGGTCCCATACGTCGCGCACAACCCCTTTTAACATACAAGGTACGATCCTAAATAAGATTACCATGAAGACATTTTAATGTGATGTTTAGGAGTTCGTTGCTTATGCGATCGCAAACCTGCAGTGAAATAACATGTGGCTCTACATGGATGCTGGTCACGCTGGATGGTTAGGTCGGTCAGCGAATCTCTCTCCAGCTGCCCAATTGTTTGGACAAGCTTTGAAGATGTCAGATTCTCGGACTCCACAGTTCGAGGTCTTGCAACGGATGTATCCCACTATAATCTGCTGCGAGAACCTGAACTTGAAGAGGCGGCACAAGCACCAAATCCGAACTACGACGAAAAGCTTTATATTAACGTAATAGCTCCAATGTTGACTCAGAATAGGTTTCCTGCGCATTTTATCGTCGATCGTAAGTTTTTATTTTTCTGATTATATTTTATTGCGTAATAAGATTATTGTAGGGGGTGATTCTGGAGTCTAGATTCCCAGTATTAGGTAGTAGGGGGTTGGTGTAATGTCAAAGGTGCGCTAGTTATGATTGGACTATTTCCGTCGATCTCGTGAACTCGTCTAGTTTCGCAGAAGCTGGCCTTGGAATGCGTCCAACGATCAACACTGGTAACACCTTGATTGACTCGTGAGTTTGCATTCCCCGACCTTCCCGATGATGGTTGACCTCTTTCTGGAATTGTTGGGAGTTTGCAACTCACATTGACATATGGTTATCTGGTGGATAAGTTGCTTAATTGAAGGGTAATTTTGTCATAATTCTTGTACTCTCTTGAAATAAACTTGAACCGAACGCGAGTAAGGGTAAATAGCTTGTTAACTTACTTTCGCGAGACCGCGGGCCGCGGCTTCGTTCGCAGCCGCTCGCTGACATAATGCGCAAACAGGACCAAACAGGGGGACGTTGCCAAACCCCCGTTGACCGACATCCAATGCTCCCCGCAGAACTTCTTTTACATATCCTAACCCAAGTCGAGGATATCAGGTATCTTCCTTCTCTCTCTCGTACATCAAAGTTATTTTCTCAAGAAGCACTGCAACATCTTGAATAGCGACATGTGCGAGCTCATCCTGCTCGAGTAAGCTTATGGATATTCATCGCAACCAATCCTAAATGTGCTCGGATGATCCGCCACTTATCTTTACTGGACTATGAATATTCATTTTTCAATTCCGTACGGGAACATCTACCAAGATACTTTCAGAATTGCCCGCTGGATTCCTCAGTACAAATTTTCGAAAGTCCTACATCGGCAAACATTTTAGAATCTCTTCCTATGGCAATAAAGGCGAAGACAACCCTCAAACAATTTTCCTGGCACTATATAATCAACGCCCCCGTAGACCTATCGAAGTGCATCTACCCTGCTCTACAATATGTACCACCCTTGAGGTTGGATGTTGCGGTTCATGATGAGGCATCCGATGTTGTGCATTTGGTGGGTTACCTCCGTCTATCAACGTCATTATTTCTCATTTCAGATTAATAGCTTCGGGGAGTATATCCAGCCAGCATTACCCACTTAGTGCCTGTATCGCTCCAATTGTGGACTGCATCATCGCAGATTACTCATCCCTCATCCACTTATATCTGACTGTTGAAGACGAAATCACTATACCCGATACCTTGCAACGCGGACATTGGCCTGACCTTAGGCAAATTCCATTGGAACCCTGTGGATCGTTATTCGATCCTACGATGCCTACACTGGACGCACCCCATAGAGCGGTCATTATCATGGCCGATTTCTTGCGTCGACATACCAAACTCGAGTCGTTCTGGATGCATGACGAGTCAAACTATTACCAGGGGTGTCTACCAGAAGGACATCCGTCACTGCGAGTACTTGATTTCGGAAAGCGGTTCTATGAAAATCTAGGTGACTTTTGCCTCATATTTAGTTCCCCGTCAAATCATTCAAAAGCTCCGCTTTCTTCGGGTTATTTTTTAGTTTCTTAATGCAGAAAGCTTAAATCGATTCGCACAGACTGAAACCCTTTCGGTTTGTTGTATAAGAGTCCCGATACAACCATATTTTCAACTACTTTCTGTGTCTTTCCATTGACATCGGAGTGTTTGGAATTGCGATTGGATAGCACACCCCGAGTTCCTGGACCGATTTCCAGTCATACCACGGTGAGCTCTAGTCTAGCTTCCGTCGTTCCTTCCTTGATTATCACCCGAAAGTATCACATTGCATACATCTGGGATATTTTGACAGATTCTGTAATCTTGTCTACCTCGCAGGTATGCTGGGAATTCTTAAGAAGGACACTCTTTCGACCCAAAAAATGCTTACAGCGTTTGGTCAATCTACCTAAGCTGACCTTTCTGGAAGTGCAGACCAGATCTACGTGGTTCATGGTTGTTTGAGATGAACTGCAGCAGTCCTATGCATTGGAAGAGGTAGATTACCGCACCACGGAATGTTCTTATCAGTGGGGCTGATACTGTCAGAGACATGACCTATAGCAAGAAGAACAATACGTTGTAAACCTTATTGTAAGCATCGAACACTTAGATATTAATTTTCTACTAATGTATTTTAGATTTATATTTTACGCGTCTCACCTTCGTCGTATATCACGGTAGACCTTCTGAAAATCGAGCTACGTTCGTTACTCATCTAAAAGCCGCACTAAAAAAAACGTTGTTAAATATCCTCTAGGACTCAGACTTACAGATGTCCGAAACTCTGTCCGTTCATGGATCCGACTTCCACGTTCTCCTCCTTTCTCAGCTGTCTGCCGAATCGCGAATGTTTTCGTACAGGTATCTGACTCGACCTGTTGCTGATTGGTTGCTGAGCAAGAGACGCCCGGATGTGACATGGCGTAACGGGTGTACGCGTCATCCTGTGCCGACGGTGATGCCCTTCATCCCAAGCCTGCACGTCCCATTTTTTGTTCTTTTGTACCATGCTTCCTGACCATTTTCACTGCAGGTTTGATGTCCATTTTTACATTGACCATTTAGCAGCCCTGTTTTGCGTATATGGCTCTCTTACATGTCAGTCTGATTACTCGCGATGCAACATTATTCTCTCAGTATTTGTCAACTCCTCAAACGTATAAGTTATCTTATTACCAAAATGCGAGCAATAACATCATTCATCAACAGTCGAGAGCGACTATCATCCCTTGCCTCCCACGGTCGAGTTAGTAGTAAGGGATGAAGCTTGCTGGATTCTAAAAGGCAAGTAGATCCGAATCTGTCAATATAGCATAGATTTCTATTTCTTGATTGCGTAGGATCCTCCTAAAAATCAGCATTGCAATCTGCGTGGCTCACTATTGAAACCACACGCTGTTCTTGGCACGAATCATCGACTCCTTCATTCGATTCGTAACGGCTACTATCCATCATTATCTGTTTCTAAGTTTATTCATTATTTTGTAGGGAATCTACGCCGGTATCTTCTAGATTTATGGAATAATTTCCAATGCACGCTCCTGTTTTTTTCAAGTTGGTCGTCCCATGAGAGTTTCATGTCGAAGCTGGTACAGAGTCGATGTCTTCGCTGCACTTTCTCTGCCGTAGTTCTTCGTACCAGCTTGAAAAGCGGAGTCGCAAATACCACATAGGGTGCAGGATTGCCAGCAGCTGCCTCATGTGACCCTGGCAAGCGTTGCCTTGGAATGAACGTTGTCTAGCTCGTCGAAGGTTATTATTAGTAAATAATACTGTCAGGGTTTACAGATACCATATGTGCTCTGCGTAAAGGATGCCGTTGCTGCGTGGTGCTGTTTCCTACAGATTTCGTCCTTTACTGGTGTCTCGGCAGCTCGTAACACGTCCCTGCAACAGCTCTCCTATGGAACCGCTTGATTCTATCATCGTACGTGATTCTGTTTCTCCGGCGTTCGTGCGCTGGCTACGTGCGCACCGTTATACGGACGACAGAGTTGCACCACACAGACCAATGGAAGAATATCATATATGTGTTCCTGTCGCCATTAACCCAGATCCCGCGTAAGCAAAGGTAAGCGAATAGTTTTATCTTAAAAGGATGACGCCAGATATTTCCTCTTCTAGAATCATGCGCTCTCAAGGCTGTTTTCCTCTTATGGGAATTCCGGTTCCCCTCGCCTCCCCTTACCTCCGTGTCGATTCGTCTCCAAAAGGCATATTACCACAGAAGTATGTCAAATATAACCTGTGATATACGAGCAAGGATAGCATTGGAATGAGGGATGTATGTTTATTTGTACCAGGAATTGAGATTGGTCTAATAATGCGTTTCATAGAGTGCATATATATCAGGTATTGTTCCTCGCGGATACTAGATCCATCCCTGAACATCCTTCCGATGAACAATTCTCTGAGGATACTTCGCAAAGTAATATCGAACCATGATGATTTACCGCTGTAGTCCTTCCCAAACTCAATGCAACGTTGGTGTAGGGACGCTGTACTCGGTAAGACGGACCCTTCTAATTGCGAAGACTCCGCTTCTAGTCCAACAGAATGGCCCTGAATATTTGTTTAGCATCTTTAAAGGACAAGCTGCGAGGAATATCAGCTTATCACCGAACGCTGATACTTGGGAGTATTTATCATATTGATTCCCGCAATTTGCATTCGCAAACTCTTGCAACGAAAGGGACAGAAATTACTATGAAAACGAGAAACGCCTAAGTTTATTTTCATGATCTTCACCTTCTACGAAGTCGGCTAACTATCCGCCTTTAGTAACAGTTGGTAGCATAGCAAACGTGCCAAGGAAACTAGGCTTTTCTGCAAAATCCTGGGGGTTAAGAAAGCGATGAGTCTTAGTGATGACCCTAAATTGAAATCTGCTTCGATTCGATGCGCCATCTTCCCTGTACGTAAGATATATGACGTCTAGAAATTATGAATGATATGCCTTGGGACTTATAACATTGCATACTTAGCTGCCAGGTTATTTTGGTTGCTGAAGGTATGCCACGCTTTTCGCCAGTGCAATCCGTCTTTACGAGAAAAATTCAGACAAAAAATGTATGTTTGAAATGTGTCCTACAAGCGTGGAGACGCAGCCCTGCCTCAAGCTGCAATAGGCTGTGCAAATACAATCGTCGGTTGGACCCAGAGCTCCGCGTCGCTTTAGCCAGCAATCCGGTCTCATCTTCAACTTCTAGTCCCCGAAATAATCCATGCTTATATATCCAACCACGACGATACTGCACAGATGACACATGTCTGTAACTTCTCTTGTATCGGAATGCTGGTATTATAATTCCAAAATCCACAGGAACGTAAACAGTCCTTTAGAGTGGATCCTTCCTCGGAGACAGAACAGAACGTTAACGTACAAGCTTCTTCTTCTGGTCTGATAGGTATGTGGGCTGATTTTTTGTTGGTTAGGTATGATCTTCCAGTTCCGAAGCTCAGGGACGTTTAGTAATGTTCACCAGCTTCTTGTTATTGCATTGTCTGTGCCTTTAGCTAACGAATTATTTTTTATGATATTATTGATATATTTCATAGTTTATTTCAGAGGATAACAAGATCGATTTATCAGAAGATCGAAAAGTGGTCGGTATCGTGGTCACTGACGAATGACATACCAATATTCAATGCTATGTTTCAAATGAAATCAGGGACACCGTTTGGAGATTGGATTTAGGCGTTTTTACACCATAATATACTTCGGTCTCAGGGATTCCTGGACCTCTATTCTTTAGGTCTGGTTAATTGAGGCTCCTCAGAGCTGCGAACCTTCAGATCCGAAGGTACGCGTCACTTGAGCATTACGAAAGTCTCGATTTGGAAACGTTTCACCCTCCCCCGTTACTAAAAGCCTTAAGGTACAGATACCTCAAGGTAGAGTTTAAAAGGAGAAAGGTTTCTTTGCTCATCTTCAGCTCTCAAACGCCTCCCACTTTCGACATGAAAATCTCTTCTGCCTTCTCTGCTGACTTTCTCTTTGCCTCTGCTATCCACTTCGTCGCCGCTAATCCAGGCAATCATGTCCAGCTTTCACCTCGTAAAATCTCGATTACTCAACTACAATTTCCCTAGGCATCCATCGTTGGAAATGATTTCAATCCCGGACGCAACCCCGGATTTTCCAGATGGCATTAGCCTTTTGGGTCTAGTACCAAGGCTCAGGACATCTAACGTATCATCGGTGCATTTGGAGCGGGTTGTGGACATGCTTAGCAGAAAGGCGGTGTGTCAGTTCACAGCTCTCAATGCGCTTTCAACTTCGATGTCGGAGCCATTCCCCTTCCATCTCAAGAATCTGAGATATTTTTTCTACCGGTACCTACCTTTTACTACCGGGGTTAGCGAACCTGGTTCATAATGCACCGAACCTGATAGGACTGACGGTGAGTCTGCAACGGATGGATAACGATCCTGATAATGATGGATATAATTGGGTGCGCAATATTTATTTTACAATAACCTCTACGGTGTTGACTATTAAACCAATTCGTCTAGTCCTGCGTTCCCAGGATTTTGGCTGAATTAACCAGGTTGAAATCTCTGAAATATTTCTGTCTCGATAATAGTGATATTTTTCCGACCGAAGGGCAAAGTGCATTCGCGTTCACCATGCGCACTGTAGCAGAACAGACGACGATCGAATATCTTCGCACGACCGAGATGTACCTTGGCGACATGCCGTCTGACTTAAAGTCATGGTATAGACTCATTCGAGATGGAAGGGGAAATTATACAGGGTATAACAAGATGAGGAGATGTAGAGATGCTGGAATTGAAACCGGATTCGATGAGTTGGAATTCAGTGGGTTTGCTGAGTATGTATCGGTGCTGGATCTCAATTAAATAGTCTTATTTTCTGCCATTAACCAAACCTATATATTTAACGTCTCCCCAATCCAGACGGAGGAAATGAGTTAACACCCACATCGAGAGGATAAGTATACCTTCAATTTCTTTCTTTATAACTGTGGTTATAATCCCGTAATTAGTATCGAGTAGTTTCTTACCTGTTAGCTGCACGTCCCTTCGAAGTAGAGTTCAAGATGACGCGGTATCCAACCACATTCAGGGGGCGCATACCAATATAGTGCCCAAACCAACAAGCAATTGCAATGTTATTCTGAACTAGATAGACTCAAACCACGATAGCTGATTGCGATGACAATCAAGACTGGGCGTCAAGCCTCCCAAAATTAAAAGAAAGGACATATCCGTAAATGTGAAACTAAGAAAAAAAACCCCCGGCAAATTCAAGTTTCACTCACAATGTTTATCGCCTATTGCTAAGTTCAATCATAGGGAGAATCTCATAATAGAAATAAATAAAAATTGGACAAGCGGCGAATTGAACGCCGGACCTTTCGCACGCAGAATATGCTAAGCGAATGTTATACCACTAATTATACCCCTTCTGAAATTGCTCGCATATTCCTCTGATCTAACACCGCACTTTGCCGCAGGTCGAGTCGATCGACCATCAACCGGGAAGTTTCCATTGCAGTGAGCAGATGTCAGTCTTCTCGAGCGATATAATATTTTTCCATAAAGATAAGAGAAGCAGTTAAAAAAGGATTCAGCGAGGGTGAAAATAATTTTGAATGATATTGAAGGCGTAGGAATAACGGCAAAAAAGAAACGAGTTGAGCAATTCACGACCCCGCGATGGTTAGAAGAAAAGCAAACTCACAGGTAGAATCGATATCATCAAATCGAGGTATTTCGGGTTGTAACTGGTGCTACAATGAATCTCTCCTCACTTATCTTTTCCCCAATATCTTCCACTTTCACCTTCATCAGGATTATATAGAGTACTTGAACTCCCTTTCGTCTTTATCCAGTGAATCACTGGCTTTCTACCAATGTGAACGACAACCGCAATGTAGCGTTTCCAGCTGATCTTATTACACACACATGATGCAGATAGATGTAATTTTATACCTACCATCATTTTTGATTAATTTTAGAATATTATATCACGAAGTCGTATGGAAACAGGCTCGAATAAACAAGCGAAGCTATAATTTCCAAATACATATATTTTGCCACTAGCATTGGAGAACATTGGCTATCCTATACCATTGTTGGTTTAGTAATATCAGTGGCACAAGAGGGTTGAGTTTTTTTTTTTTTTTGATAGCAGCTCGAGTCGGTAATCAAGACAGTGATAACCTCTTGCGGATGTAGGAGGAGAGAACGAACAACTTGAATTAAATCCGCAATCACCCATAATCTGTGCGGAATCCTCGCTTCTTTTTACATCAACGAACGTTATTGTTCTACATATTTTCTTATCTCTTTGAACGCGCAAATAGCGGCCTGTGAATCATATTTGGAGATATTATGTAGGTCTAATTGATAATATTACTACCGATAATGGTTAGACTCGGATAACACGCAAAGACCGCTCTAGAAATCATTGGATAGTTCCCACGTATTTAATTTATCACGTCTGTCGTAGCAGATGCCACTATAGCTGACATTATACATCGCTATAATTGAACTGTGGCTGTACGAGCCACCCGGTTCAAAGACTCTCACGCTACTCCTTGCTCTTCATCCACCATGTCACTCATCAATCTCCCCCTCGAGCTCATTCACAAGATTATTGAAAATATTGCCAAACCAAGCGATCTCTTTCCCCTTGCCTTGACATGCAAATCTCTCAGCAATCTAATCATCCCAGATTACATCGACTATCGACTCATACAATGTTCACCAGCAGATACACCAGTGTGGCAGCACCTAATCGAACATCCGCATCTCTCGAGGAATGTCAAAACCATTAGGATCATCCCTGGAGTACAAAAGCAGATCGATATAAACTCGAACTGATGAGTGATGCGCTCATTACTCCGAAGGGGATAGGTCTGAGTCCTCTTAAACGGGGGCGATTTGAGGATCTTGCCAGTCTAGATGTGAAAGTCGCTTGTAGAATGGTCAGGACGATTTTAAATGCGCTGGAAACGATAGAGAATCTTTTAGACTTCGAATGGAGCACATCGAGGGAAATAAAGCCGAGACAAGAGCTGTTTCGTCTCCTCCTACCCTTATTCGAACGTGTCGCAAGATTCTGCCCTACGATCCGGTCATTGGATTTATGGCGCCAAAGTACATCCATGAGACGTGTTGATGAATATATCTTTCCTCTCTCCCGAGTACGTCCGCATTCAATGTTTATATCATTATTCCGAGAGCTCATGAGATCTAAGAAATGGTGTCTTTGTCGAACCTGAGGCGATTTAGACTACGGGACGTCTGGGCACAGGAACCAATACCAGACTTAGAGTGTATCCTGCGCTCAGTGGCGGCGGGAGCGCCTCTCCTGGAATATCTATATCTCGACATCTCCAATCCGTACCCAGCCAAACTGAAGGCCAGCTGGCGAGAAGCGCTATTGTCTTCGTCGTGGCCGCGCTTGAGAACGTTTCATGTACAGGGATTACGCAAGCTTTGGCTCATGCACGAGGATCCGGAGCCTAAAGCACCAGACCCATACCCAAGCTCTCTGATGGAAGGCTTTATGTGTAGACACCCATTGCTAGAAACACTTTCAATGCCGAACGCCACCACGGATCTTCCAGATGGCATTAGCCTTTTGGGTCTGGTACCAAGGCTCAAGACGTTCAACGTATCACCGGTGCATTTGGAGCGGGTTGTGGACATGCTCGGCAGAAAGGCGGTGTGTCGGCTTACGGCTCTCAATGCGCTCTCAACTTCGATGTCGGAGCTACCTTTTTCTACCGGGGTTAGCGAACCTAGTTCGTAATGCGCCGAACTTGAGAGGACTGAAGGTAAGCCTGCGACCCATGGATGGTGATTCTGATGCCAAGGAAATGAACTGGGTGCACAATATTCATCTTATAATAACCTCCGCGGTGCTGACCATTAACCAATTCGTCTAGCCATGCGTTCCCAGGATTTTAGTGGAATTAGTCAAGTTACAGTTCCTGAAATACTTCTGTCTCGATAATAGTAATATTTTTTCTGGCGAACAAGGTGTCTTCGCGCGCACCATGCGCACGGTGGCAGAACAGACGACGATCGAATATCTTCGTACGTGTGAGATGTTCCTTAGCGATCTACCGATGGAACCAAATACATGGTACAGACTCATTCGAGACGAAAGGGAAATTATAGAGGGTTTTATAGGATGAGGAGACTTAGGGAGGCTGGGATTGAAGGCGGAAATAAGGAGACGGAATTCAGTGCGATCGATAAGGAGTATGTATCGGCGTGGGATTTTAATTAGTCTTGTTTTCTGCTAGCGCGGGATTGTGTTTCCTCCTGTATCCATCCGGTTATTTATTTTCTGCTAGGGGTTTCGATCTTAATATATCTGTCAGCCTTGTGTCCTGAGTTTGATTTCCTATGTGCGCATTCAGCAAGAGCATGTCGAGCCTGGGCTGCCAAATCGACTTGGCAAGAATCCACGGAGCTGTGTAATTATATACCGTTTGTGGTAATCTCTTTTCAGGAGCTTTTTTCCTTGCGTTCGATTCTTCGTGTGTCCTTAGTACAAGTTACAAGCCTCTAAATCAAGCTTGCATTTTATTCCATTATTATTTACTTCTTCTCTCTATTTGGGGGATGGCTGCATCGACTAAATCATAACCTCGCTCTATCTTTAGGCTAACATTAAATTCCACAACCGTCTTTATCGGCAACGGAAATAAGGAGATCTTAAGATTCAGGAAAAACCCAATTGAGTTAGAATGTCCCCTCGATTTTTCTGCAACGACTCGTCATGTTGGAAAGCTGTAAATAAATTAGCGAAGTGATAATTTCCAAACGTCCCTTGGTGCAAATGTTGGAGAACACTTACCATCGTTGGCTTCGCACAACTCTTGATTATATTGGTTGATAGGAGCTCACGCTGATGAGCAGCCTGGTTCGTGAATGATGCATATGCAGGCGGTGATGCTGCATTTCCCGTTCGCGACAGAGTGAACCTGGGGGCAAAAAATGATGGGTCAGATGCGGTGGGATATAAGCAGCTAGGACGAGGGAATACAGACTCACTTGGTGTGGAAAGAATTTCACCGCGATAATTGAACGGACTCCCTAGGCTTTTAATAATTATGCAACCGCTAGAACATTCAAGAAACTGCAAAGAATTTCATTCCATACCCTCCTATGATAAAAACAATTTTAGCGCAATTATTGCACGCACTGAACCAGGCTCTTCAAGCCGTGCCATATGGTGAGTGATTATTTTGGCTCCATTTATCACTGGCACATATGGTTACGAGAATTAAGCTTCAAGTTTCCTTCATGCGTCAACGCTAACTCAATGGGCCGCGACTTCCCCATATTACCTGGCTGAAACTTCAATGACTGCATGTCCAGTTTTTTAAGAAAATAACGCAGCCAGCTGAGTTGCCAGGAAATATATTATTGTCCTGGGAACGTATTCAGGCCTGCAGGCGAGACGATTCATTCATATTGAACATTAAATAGTGTATACGTTAATCCGAAAGGATATATTAAGGCGGATAGAACTTCGGAAGTACGTAATGTGCCTTTTCGTCACAACTTGCCGTTCGATAAGCAGCTTAGACTCTTACATTTCGCTCATGTGCTAGAGTCGACGGTCCGTAGCGTGGTCCTCCCATTGGATGCTAGCCTACATTCTATTCATATGGAAAGGGGTCCGTGTGGACTGACTATCACGTGACGCCGGCTAGTGCGTCAAGCCGCCACTGTCTACGTCGCTACACATGCTCCTCTAAAAAACCCAAAATAAGTCTGGGCTGCTATATAGGCCCAGTATGGAGCACAAACCGACAGCAGGAACCCAGCATGATCGTCCTGTGCTCCATTGTTCGTCTTGTGCTCTTTGCTGCCGTTGCCAGTGCAGCCCCGCGTCGCCGTCATCCTAACTTCCCTCCGAAGCCTGCGATTCCACAGGTAGTTGCGCCTGATTCGCCGGTGACTGATAGGCAGGGCGTCACGCTGCCGCCGCTCAGCACTGTCTATCTGTTCGACCAGCTTGTTGATCATGATGATCCGTCGAAAGGCACCTTCAAGCAGAGGTTTTGGACTTCGTATGTTGCGCTTTTGTGTCTCTGGGATGTTATTAATTTCGTGCTACAGATGGGCCGAATTTGAGCCTGGTTAGTGTATTCGTTTCTGGTGCTGTGTTGACGCTGACGAGTGCACAGGCGGGCCTATCATTCTGATGACGCCAGGAGAGGCGAACGCCGCTGTATACACGGGATATCTCACGAACGCGTACGTTGATCGGCCTCGATATGTCACGTACCCTGACATCTTTTTAGGACTGTCAACGGCCTTATCGCGCAAGCCACCAACGCGTCTATCGTGCTCATCGAACACCGTTTCTTCGGCTTGTCGAATCCCATTGATAACTTGGAAGATGAGAGTTTGGCGTTACTCACAATCGATCAGGTGTGTATTCGTCTTATCTTCGGCAGATCTGCTCCACTCGATTCCTCTCTTCTCTTTCCCTTCGCAACGTCTGTGCTTATGCTTACGGCTAATCATTCACCAGGCCACAAAAGACCTAAGCTACTTCGCCAACAACGTCGTCCTTCCCCAACCCAACGGCGATAAACTTTCTCCCAAGAATGCGCCGTGGGTGTTAATCGGTGGATCCTATGCTGGTGTGTTTTTATTTTCTTCGTCGCTGGTGATGACGGTGCTAAGTCTTGAGTAGGTGCGTTGACGAGCTGGACGCTTGTCAAGTGCGTAAACGAATTTTTTTTTTCGTAGATGGGCTCGTATCTAACATGTTATATCTCCTACCAGCCAACCAGGCGTCTTCTGGGCAGGCTACGCCTCCTCTGGCGTCGTCGAAGCTATCACGTACGTCCCCCATCTCCCATCCATCCCATCCATCCAAATCCCCCCTTCATCCATCCAAATATCCCCTCCTTTAATCCAAATTCCCAATAATCCACTCAACATATAATTAACTTCGTTTTCACAGCGACTACTGGGCCTACTTCGAGCCCATCCGCCAAAACATGCCGAAAAACTGCTCCGCCGACATCGAAGCCGTAATCACTCACATCGACAGCGTTTTCACCTTCGGCACCCCTGCCGCGAAGAACCAGATTAAAGCTATGTTTGGGATGGAGGATGTGATCCATTTGGATGATGTTGCGGGTGCTTGTGCGTTTCTCCTTCTCTTTCCTTCATTCTCTCCTATTATTTCCTTTTGCCTTTTCCTTTTGACATTGAACCGCAACGCTAATTCATTTATTTCAATTAAGTACGCAACATCCTCTGGGACTGGCAAAGCCTCCAGCCTTACGTCGGCCCAAACGCGACGTTTTTCCAGTCCTGCGACGCGTTGGAAGTGAAGAACGGCGTGAACGCGCCTGCTAGTGGATGGGGGCTGCAGCATGCCCTCACAGCCTGGGGATCTTACTTTAAAAATACTTATTTACCGGCGCGTGAGTTGCTTTTCTACTTTTTCTGAGAGGACGATACCGTTGAAGTTTACATTTTATCGTGCGTTGTTAGTTTGTGGAGACGATAACACTGAGTATGTTCCTTTTATTATTGCATCAGGATTTTGATTTCTTTTCTTTTTGCTCTTCGCAGAGACTGCCTCGGAACATACAACGCCACGCAATCCTTCTACACTAACACGACTATAGACGATGCGAATCGCTCGTGGACGTGGAGTAAGCCGCTTTCCCCTTCATTTCGCAATTATGATTATTGACGTCTTCCTTATAGTGGTGTACGTCCCTCATCCCCGTTTACTTTCAAGGACCCGCTAAATATATTTTATTTTATTATCATCGTTCTTAGATGCAATCAAGTCGGTTTTTTTCAAGAAGGCGCGCCTCTCGGGTGGCCGAGTCTTGTGACGAGGCTTGTGCAGCCTGCTTATGATGAGGTACGCTTAACTGCCTTAATACAATTAACTGCGTATTCACTGATCCATCATACAGCGCCAATGCAGCTTAATGTTCCCTAAAGCCTTCCCAAAGGCCCCCGTCCCTCAGGTAGTAGCCACAAACCAGAAGTTCAAGGGATGGGATGTGAACCTGTCTAGACTCTTTGTTGCGAATGGAAAACGTGCGTCCCTCCTTACCCAACATCCACCCGATCTAATTTATCCCATGTTATTTTATTTTTTAATCCCACAGAGGACCCCTGGCGCGAAGCAACCCTCTCCTCCGACTTCCACCCCCGCTCCTCCACCCCCTCCCAACCCATCTTCGTCGGCAACGGCTTCCACTGCTCCGACCTCCTCACCCAGGCATCCATCGACCCCACCATCCAGACTGTTCAAAACGCCGCTGTCGCTACCATCTCGAATTGGTTGCTCCAATGGCCTGGGCGCAAAACCAATGCCCCCACGCTCACGGTCCCGACTGCGCCCGCTTTTGTGCCGGAGGTAAGTATACCGGCTAGTGTGGTTAGTGCGGCCCCCGTGGCGGTTCCGGCTGTTGTGACGCAGGCTTCTGGGGAGGGCCCACCGTCGGGGAGGGTGGTTAGTGGGAAGGTGGCGGGGAGGGATGGGATGGTTAGACAGGCTGTTGTTTTGGGGAATTAGAATATGTAGCGTTTAGGAATGTATTATATGTGTTTTCTGTTTATTGATCTGTTTTTCATATGGCGAGGTGTATTTTGGCGGAAGCAAATGACATAACGCGTCGTTGTCCAGGTCATCTCACATCGCTTTCATTCTCTCTCCCTCAGCCAACCTTCAAGTATCTTGATCGCATGATCTGTCTTTCACTTATTCTACCATCTACTCTACTCCTACTAAGTACCACTCATTTAAGTAAGTACGTCGTCAAGAAAAGGACTAAAGTAATGCGTGGACCTCTACCTCGCCTCAATATTATATTCTATGATCAGATATTTAGAGTCACTGTCAGATTGATCACAAAGCCGAGTACACACGACAAGACATCGTATTTATATTGTTAACCCAGCACCCAAGCATGTGTGTAGAATGTACGTCGTTTAATTGCGTAAGTAAACACATAATAAAGTATCATTAAAAATAGTATCAGTAGTACTCAAATACATACTCATAACGAAGCAATGAACCCTATCTGGTAGGCGTGTTACCTCGTGGATAAGTACACATATATTTGAGTTATACTGGTACGAAAGGGCGGGACTTGTAATTCGAAGCGCATAAGCGCTGTCTCGAATCCACCTATGCCGTTCCTGCGACTTGGCGATAGATGTTTCGAGGATCGCGACTACGTATAAGTAGTGAGTTATGCGTTCGCGAATCAGACACGTATACTGATTGAAGCAATGAAATGACGCGGTCATAGGCGTCCGCATCATGCCTAGTGATAGTTTCTTTTCGCCTTCATTCTCCATATCCTCAACTATCGCTATCAGCTCAGCTAGCTCTTGCGTACCTTGGTGTACTGGTGTTCAAATTATTCCATTCTGCTACCCACTCTACATCATTACTACTGCTTATTTATTGACTCGATCAAGCTGCGTTAACTGGCTCCAAAAGAATGAAATGTGGTAACTCACAAAAGTAGCCGATAATCCAAAGCGTTAAATTTCCGGGTCAGCGTAACTTCTATCCGTCAAATGAAGTATATATAAAGAATTATCCAACAGCTAAACACTACGTGCTCTAACACCTATAAATGAATCGAATGAAAGCCTTAAGTATGCGACTTCGTTTCCGCTTCATTTCACCTTTCTGCAGTGCACATACATCCAGGTATACACTTACAGGAATGAAGATGAAATGAATTAGATCTCAGCGGAAATTATTCTAATTTAATCTATTACTCTACTACGCATAATTACTTCTGGCTTACTCTCTCGATAACACTGCGTTCCAGAAACTACTTAGTAGGAGCTCCATCTCACTGACAAAATTATAGACTATTGAGCCTAGAATCGCAGCGATTCGTCACGAATAATAAGTCGTTACATAACCTAGTGACTGGATAAGTGGCATCTCTCCAAGAAATTAAACACGTCAAAGAGATATATGTATAAGAGATTACGCAGAAGCTAAACACTCCATACTCTAACATCTTTAAACGAATCAAATAAAGATGATGTCCGACAGGCTCGTTTCCGCTTTCAATGACGAATTTCCGGTGCCCATACACCCAAGTATTTACGGTATACAGGGATAAAAGGGCACGAAATTGGCTATTGAAGCGGATACAACCTGTCTCGAAATCCACCAATAACGGTTTCTCCGATTTTTCACCAGACTATTCCCCAGGTCCTGAACACTAGTAAATTAGCAAAGCCTGTCGGGAATTCGGAAGATAAAGTTTTTCTTTCTGTAACTTCTCGACGGCGTACTTAGTAAATCCCCTTGGTTCCACAGAGAAATGTTGGGTAGGTTGAAAGGTTCCGTACCGCATTGCATCTTCGAAGACGCGTGGTATAAGATCCACTGGAATAAGATATTACTGGAGGCGGATCGGTATCACGAAAACCAGTCATACTTACCTTGATAACAGTATCTTATGGCTGCCTTTCGTATTAGGGGGAGAAAGCGGACGTCTTCATCCTTGTATCTTCGGGGACACCAATTATAAGCTAGGGAAATACCTCCGTTTCAGGATATTGATTGAGCATCCCTGCACGCTGTCGATGAATCCTTTTGGTCTACTCATCACGGACACATAGCTATATAGGTTGATCCGCTCCTTCCCTTTTCGTCCTTGGTGCCGTATTTTCAAGCATGTGTTTTGGACTGCAGAATAGAGGGAAAACACCATAGGGGTTTGGTGTTTCGAACAAACCAACTCATCAAAGGGCATGTGGTTTAGTGGTACAAGTCGGGTCCTACACTCCACTCCGGTAGAAGGGTCTAGGATTTTATTATGGTCTGCCAGAATAAAGTCTAGCAGAGTGACAATGAATCAGATTGAATGAGTATTTTGCTCCGCTCCGATGTAAAATATCTACAAAAAATCCAGTCCTGTCCAGTTTAGGCAAATGGCCTTGCTTTATTCTGGATATGTTTAATCTTCACACTCTGCTCCTTTCACTTTACATACCCTTGAATTGCATTAGTCAGGATATGACTGTTGGGAAATGGTGTCATGAGCCAGTGGGACCGAGGCAGTAGATGACTGTAATACTTGAAAAAAAATCAAGAATCCTTCTGGTCAGTCATAAATGCAATTAATTAAGTACTTAAATCCTCAGCTTCCAGTGTCATGTGAGCATCAGCTGACCAAGGCAAATGGTGAACAATCCCAGGAGTCATAAATTGTCCCACATGACTGTAATTTCTGAAATAATTATTCAAGAATACCATCTAGGAGTCAAAAATTCAAGAATCACATTGTATTAAGATCAATTTGGAGATTGCACTCATGTATAATTAAGGTTTAGATAATATTCTTAGTCATCACAGAATATATATGACTCATAGAAAAATGATAGTGACAGGTATATAAGAAACGATGAAAAGTCTGTCTTTTGAAGGTGTGGGATCCATATTTGTGTGACTTCCTAATCGGGTTAAATTCGTAGAAACTTGAGGTTACGACTAATAACATTCGCTTAGCATGGTCTGTGTGCGAAAGGTCCGGCGTCCAATTCGCCGCTTGTCCAATTTTTCTTTCCTTCTGTTCTGAGATTCTTCTTAGAGTGGGGCGTAATGTAGGCAATAAATAATATTGGCCATCACGATTCTTTAAATTTGATCCTTTTTTTTTGGCCGCAAAGGGATGAGACATTGAGCCATGATGCTTATTGGATTATAACCTGTCTCAAAGAAACAGGAGGAAGATAATTCTCCGTCTGAGGAGCCGTTAAACATGACTACCATGAAGCTTGGGGAATAAATCAGGGTATAAATTAACCCTTCATGACGCGAATAAAAACATCTACGTGATATACGATAACCCAGTTACGCACTAGATTAAGGAGCAACGGTGCTGTTGAGTCCCATCCAACCTCTTCACCCTTTATAAATCCAAGATATACTCCTGATAGATTCTACTAAAATCAATTCCATCAAGCCCGACCTCAAGCCCGACATAAATACTAATATCTCTTCGACACCGCATTGTTATGTACCTCACATAATTTCGCTCCCCGTGGCGAAGGAGCATGTACCATACACTGGGAAGGGTCGAATCGGATATACGAAGATATTCGATGGTTGTCCTTTCGGCAAGATTCCGGAACGCAAAAGCCAAACCATTCTGTGGGAAGTATTCGTATTCCCAACAGTGGAGACTGAAATATTTCAGCGACCGCAACTTCTTTAATTCAACCAATAGTGGTTCAAGGGGAATAACCTACTCAATTGTGTTAGGAATGTACACATCATGTTATAGGCTATCGTGTACCTGAGGTTTTTCAATAACACCGGTCACAAAATACGGCATGGGTAGCGCGAACTTCAGTCCTATCAAATTCAGGACATTCTGAACCGCGTTCGGTACCTGAGACAGCTCCTCACCCTTATCGACAAAAATTGCAGGCTCTTAAGGTAGCAAGGAGATGTCTCCGATGGCGACATCACAGTACCAAGAGCAGTAAGACCACACGATGCCTCGATGCCTACCATATTCACAACGTATTCTAAAGCGAGAGACGATACATCGAGCGTCTTGAGCCTTGGTACCTCGTCTGCGTAAGGGATTGAGAGTGTTTCCAACGATCGATGTCTACGAATGAATTCTTCCATCAGCGAACTTGAGTATGGTGGTTCAAGAGCCAAAGCAGCGAGGTCAATGCCGCGTAATCCAAATATTTGAAATGTTCGCAAGAGCGGCCAAGGCGAATTTAAGAGTGTTTTCCGCCAGCTGGCCTTCTGCTCGGCCGTGTACGTATCAATGCTATCGAAAGATAAATACTCTAGAAGAGGAGATCCGGCGACCACTGAGCGCATAATACACTCTAAAACTCCTAATGGTTCTTTTGATTCGTACACCCGTAATCTGAAATGTCTCAGATCCTGGAGAACCACCTTTTCCTACACGTCACGAGATCTCTGCATAGCGCCATACTTTTTTAAATCAATTAGTTATACTCGTGATGGAGAAATAGTCCATTTACCAAAATCTTTACATTGATGATTCCGGCACACTAAATCCGAAGACCGGAGCATAGGGGAAGATTTCGCGAGAGATTCAAATAGGGGTAGTACAAGATGAAACGGCTCTTGTCCATGTCCCAAAAACAGTGGTGTTCCCACACTGCTGCATCTGCAGGCGAACATTGAATGATTCGATAATCGAGATGGTCAGGAATGAGGATATTGCCGAGAGCCTTGCACACCAAGGCCAGTGCAAGCAGATACCTTGGCTTGTCGATGTTTCCAATGAGTTTCTCGAGAATTTCGAGTGGAAGCGTACTGAGGGACATGGTGGACGAAGAAGAAAGCGTCCCGTATGGGTCTTTGAACTCAAGAGGTTGGCGCGCTCCGCAGTAAACGCCACTCCAATGATCTTTGATAATCATAAGTAGCAGTACGTATTTCTTCATCCTTCTCATCGGCCACCAGTATATAGTGTCCTCATCGAATCCAACTCCTATCTCCAGATAACCACGAACCCTCTGGTTCCTCGTTCTCTTGTATCCCATGTACTTGCCTTCATTGTTTCGAACAATCCTGCACCAGAACCATGCACGTTCAGGGAGACCAATGGGGCTTTTTATCTCATATATATGAAGATATTCTACGGTCGTCTTGTCCGAGAAACCGACGATGCTGAAGGCGAAATCATGGTCTTCGATTGGAAATACGGCCAAGCCGTCAAGGGAGAAATATCTCAATGACTTTAGTTCTCCCAATTGAACCAAAAGAGAGTCGAGAGGGATCGCCAGCTGAAGAAATTTAATCGTGAGAGGTACAGCGTATTTTAAGATCGCGCACCTTAGTCTTGCCACCGAACGTAGTATCAATTGTGGCTATCTGCAACCGAAGTCCGATCATATTTGACATATTCTGCACGATGTCTCGTACGTGAGATAGTGGTATAAATGCAGTTAGATATTGTATGCTCTTGAGTTTCTCGAGTAACGGTAGATTTCCCTCTGTAATTTTAACACTAATGATAGTAAGTCGACTCAAGTCCTCACTACCAAGCACATCCAAGACTTCATTTAAGACCATTCGTGGCACATCGAATGTTTTGAGCCGTGAGAGGACACCAAAAAGGCTGATATATTGCGGAAGATCCCTAAAGGGATATGAGATTGAACTGATTTCCACCAATGGATGCCGGCGTAGAAAGTTTTCCATCATGGATTTTGGACAGCCATCTTAAAATATGGGGCCATGAAAAGGAATTAATCCTGAGAATTGCACGGTTTTCAAGTTGGGCCACGACGCATTCAAGATCACCGCACGGCGGCGACACGCATGTTCTGGCGACTGAGCTTCACTAGTGATGTCGGTCGATAAATGTTCCAGTAAAGGACATCCGTCGGCTAAGGATCGCAATGTTCCCTGTATATCATCAAGAGATTCTTGTGAACGAGATATGTACAATGTAAAAATGCGTCAGAGTCTTGGGAACGACCGGCGCCTGTATGTCGTGAGATTGGATATCTAAACGTCGTACTCATGAAGATGAACATACTCTTGATGGTGAAACAATCCGCTTCTCAATGCCCATTTTTCTGTTGCGCAGCAAATATAGAGACTGCAGCATTGGACAGGATTGCGAGACAGAATCAAATATATAGGGTAGGAGATGGAACGGCTCTTGTCCCTCTCGTAAATTCATGGAAGCATTCCAGTCAAAGGCTTGAAGGCTCGTCATAATTTTCATTACATCCAGTATTATTCTAACACATCCTAGCGCAGTTTCTGGATCCAAATCAGCAAAATCCTCAAACCTTGCGCCGCGAGTATGAGGAAGGGTCCGTCGAGGAATAACCAGGATATCATCCAACTTCTCATCTTCGGTGACCCCGGGTATTATCCGTACGCTTTTAACTCTCTTGGTTAGGTGACGATGTTCGATGAGATGCTGCTATACTCTCGTATCTGCTGGTGAGCATTGGATGATCCCATAATCGAGACGGTCTGAAAGAACGAGATTTTGGAAAGATTTCGAAGATAACGCCAGGGAAAGTAGATCGCTTGGCTTTTTGATATTGTCTAGAAGTTTATCGAGGAGTTCAATAGGAAGGCCAGCGACCAACATGGTAGATACGAAAGAAAAGCGACCCTGAGAACATCGCGTGATAGTCTGTAAATTTAAATTATTTGTCAGCTACATTCCAAAAAAAACTGATATTAATAACTCGATGGTGTCCAATGCATATTGACTCGTTATAAGTAAGCACGGGATAAATACATATGAACTGTAAGATAAAAATTGAAGAATTGGGAGGAATCATGCTTCAGTTGAGAAGCTCTGAATATTTATCGATGCATCTATAGACCCGTTATCGAACACAATTCGTATTACTCAAATGAAAACATATTGTATTATTCTTCATTCTTTCATATCCCATCGATTTTTCCTCACATGAATTCTGTTGAGGACGTGTATATCACATTATTCCATACAGTTTTGGTTTCTGCCGTGGTCTAAAATAAGTATTCCTCCACCATCCACAGCGAGTTGCTTGAGTATCTAATGTACGTCAGGACAGAACCTTTAAGCGGGGGTATTTATTGTAGAAGCCTTATTGAATATTTTGGAAGCAAATGCCAACCATTGATTTACATAAATGAAAACAAAACATGCACATTATTTAACGAAGTGGTTCATCGTCATACCCAAGTCCAATCTCCTTGTGGGCTGTAGGACCTCTATTTCTCATTAGTTTATTCCCTGTATATTTCCCCTGGCTGTTCCGAAGAATTCGGTACCAAGGCCAGAACCTTCCTGTTTTAGCCATCTGAAGATCATATATACGAATGTATTCGACGGATGTTCTTTCTGCGAAATCGGGGACAGTGCTGGAAACGTAAAAGTCACGGCCAAAGAGTTCACATAATCCCCAACCATCAATGCTGAAATATTTAAGAGAGGATAATCTCGCCAACTGCTTCACAATAGGGTCGAGAATCTCTCCCTGAGTGAGTACATTGAAAAAAATGCATTGATATGTTATTTAAACATCACGTACCTTAGTCATTTCTGTAGTATCCAAACTACGCATCATCAACCGAAGTCCCACCAAGTTTGGAATGTTATCAACTAAGGTTGGTATGCGCGTTAATAATATCGCCACTGATAAATATTGCACGTTGCGGAGGCGGTCAAGTAAGAAAAGATCTTGGCCTCGAATATGAGTACTGAGATTAGTGAGGCGACCTAGCACCTCGGTGGAGAGAACAGCCAGAGTTTTCTTCAGCGGTAGCATTGGTACATCAAATGACTTGGGTCGGGGTAACAACTGTGAAAGGCGAACATTTGCCAGAAATTGCGCTGACCAGGGAAAAGAGATGGCCTCCAGCGATGGATGTCTCCGAATGAAGTCTTCCAGAAGAGATATGTGACTGCCAGGCCTCCTACCATCGACCTCAGAAGGTAATTGGCAGAATTGCATTATTTTTAAGAAGAGCCAAGATCCGTTCAAGATTACTATGAAAGGAATAGCCCTCTGGTTGCCCCTGTTTTCAGCTATGTCGATGGATAAATACTCCAAGAGAGGACATCCATCAACCACTGCCTTCAAGATAAAGTCGAAATCTTCTGGCGGCTCTCCTGACTCACGTAACCGTAATCTAAAGCGCCTCAGGTTCTTCAGCAGCACCGGTTCCTATAAGTATGCCATGAGAGTCTGATATCCGAACATAATGATAACTTGCGTACTCGTAAAGGTGGAACGATCCACTTGTCAAAATCATCTCTTTCACTCAATCCACTACCCTGGCGTAGTAAACTCAAGGACCGCATCATGGGGCAGGATTTCGCTAGAGATTCGAATAAGGGCAATAAGAGACAAAACGGCTCTTCTGCCCCTCTTAGGTACATTGATGCGCTCCATTCAAAGCTCTGAAGACTCTCCATACTTTGCAGCGCTTCGAAGATTAACCTAACACATCCCGAAGCAGCGTCCATACTTAACTCGGCGAAATCCTCATATCGCGCTCGTGTATGAGGACCAATCCGTCGAGGGTAATGAGTATATCCTCCAACTCTTCTCCTCGTAATAATCCAGGTATTATACGAATGATTTTAACTCTACTTGCTAGGCGGCGGTTTTCGATGAGATGTTCCCATACTCGTGTATCTGCCGGCGAACATTGTATGATTTGATAATCGAGATGATTCGGAATGACTAATTCGCTGAGGGATTTGCATGTCAAGGCGAGTGAAAAAAGATCTTTGGGTTCATCGACGTTGTCTGCGACTCCCTCCAGGAGTTCAAATGGAAAGCTATTGAGTGACATGGTGGACGAAGAGGAAAGAATGCTGTGAGAATCTGAGTTCGAGAATTATTCCCAGGGAGATAGTTACCAAGGGAATCAAACCGCGATGCGATGTCATAGAATGACATTCATGAGTTTTAACGTTGCTCAGGTCAGAAAACATGACAGATGACACCGCTATTTTCGTATCTCAAATACTGAAGATATACTGTTAATAAGAATAAATATGAAAATAAATCCCGCACCCGCCTAAAATGACTGATTACTGGCAATGCGTCCTATTAGTTATAGCAGTATAATGACTGATAAATAAGACAGTAAGTCGACAATTTTTCCTCCACTCCTAGGCGGAGGCCGTGGACCGTTGTGGGTGCCAGAAGGCCGCGTCATCCTTCTCCTACTAGAATTCTCACTCTACCTCTCGCCGACCTTGTACTCTACCAAACCCTTACGCTTATATCTCACATCCATTATATCTAATAAGCAACCCTCAGTGAACTGCTAGCATTGATAGCTGTTGGATCGATGAGCAAAGGAGTGCAAAGGAGAAAACAAAGAGCTACTCGAAGCGAAGGATCTGGGTATTACAACCTACAGTGTAAAGTCTTGTTCTGATCGCATTATCACCCATGATAATGATGGATAAACAAGAGAATTTGATAAATTAGCGTGTGGATCGGAATTCTGGATGAAACCAACCATCGGAGTTGCAACTTAAAGGCCTCCTCCCCAAGGACGGTACGGCAAGCGCCAAAGCTTGGTTACTATTTGCGTGTCTCATATCATCTATGCTTCCTTACAACTCTTTGTAATGCTTTCATTCGACCCTGACAAGCCTTGCTCGTACGACATCAGGGAACTCATAGCGCAACTCAATGCGTTTGTCAAGAGCATGCCGTGCTTCCAGGTCACTCAAGGACTCTCTTCACATCATATATCATTTCACAGTGCCGTGATCTACATCTAGCTCCACCGTTTTGCTTGTCCTCATCGAGCTCATGCTTCCCACTCCCCAAGCACGAACATCTGTCAGCCCATCCATGAGTCATGGATGGTCTGAGGTGGTCATGGACCATGACCACCTCTTCCTCCCGTATCACACCAGTATATAAGCGAGTTAAAGAGATATAGAATAAATTGTTATCAATGGACGGCCGATCTATCTTCACGTTCACGGTTTTGAGGTGCGTATCACGAGCGATGACTATGGTCCAAACCACTTATTTACTACTTTGTTCTGCTTTACAGGAACCTCAGGACGTATCTAATTCCATTTATATTCGACTATAGCGCTTCTATTGCTATATACACAAGTACTTCCTGTCATGGAATACCCTTATTCACCGGCCGCTCGAGTCAACGCAATCTTCGGCGAATCACACACTGTCGTCCGCACAATTCGTACGGATGATTCCTCCTTCCAATGTCATCTTGTCATCGATAATGTCAGCGATATCTGTGTACCAGAAAGGATGGTGTTTGGTACATTAGCGGCCGCAACTTCTGATACGTAGCAAGCAAGACCTCGACTCCTCAGCAATCCAGCCCAAGCCTAGGGGTATGGTTTGAACCCTTTGTCATGGATGCATACGTATCTTGCTTTGTTTATCGCTGTCCGGTGTTGCGATGGATGGACGTGCTAGGTTCAAATCCGTTGCAGTGGCTTGGACGTTTGGGCGTCTATTCTGCACACCTACTTCCTCCCATTGCACGTCACCAACGCTGTATATCCACCAGCGTACCAGTGTACATTGTATAACGACGATATGCGCAACCTATATTCCCCGTTCAAGCTATCTTGGTTTGCTAACTTTCGTAACAGGTCGAGTGATGCCACCGTCTGCGCCACGCCATCCACAGACCCCTGCTTTCCATTACAGCACACCATAACATATTCCCATTACTCCTCTGCACGGCTGCTTGCACAGATACGAAAGCCACATATTGTCTCTCGCAGCCTCGACCCTCCATGGTCTGCCTCGGCCCTTGCAGAAACGAATGGATCTTTAAATCGCATTCATATTGCAGCCTTCGTCTCATCGTATTCGTGCACATATCATTTCGGTTACAATCTCCATTGCTCGACCTCAAAACGACGTAGGACCCGTTCTCAGCCGGCGTCTAGATGGAGGATGACCATGGACCTATTTCTCGTGACTAATGGCACATATCCTGGATTAGTCTACCCATGCATAAACTATAAAGGTATCCCATTGTTTCCTATCATCCTCTAATCACCTTTGACTGACGGATTGTCCAGACAGGGTGTCACCGTCTCCCTCAGCTGCTCAGTAGCAATAGCCAATTGGAGCACACGTAGATATCGGAACCCTTCTCACACTTTTGCACGCGCGGATCGAACAGTATTTCATATACCTTATATTACCACGACTTCATCGTCAGATTTATCTGAAGATATTATGGAACATAAATGAAGATCTGGACGCCAGGTGGAGTATTCCGTAATTATATCGTTGTTGCCCCATGGCTTAGTTGGCTATAGCCTCCGACTGTTATCGTTATACGAAGTAAGCGGAAGGTCGAAAGTTCGAGCTTCTCTGGGGCAGTTCTTTTGTTGCGCTCTTTTTCGATATTCATGACCCACGCCCGTCAGTTTCTGCCCTTTTAACTGGAATCCAACATGCATGGTTGGAAAACATGGTTGTAAGCATTTTCTTGTTGTTGTTTACATGTGGCTACTATATTAATCAAAATTTCCTCGTAGATGGTGTCATTTTCCCGTCCTCATGGACTCCTTCCTTCCTATTCCATTTTTGTTTTTAATTGGCACCCCATGTCTAATATATCAAAAAAATCTGATATCGCGTAAAGACGATTCTCACGTCAAAGGTATGATTTATTCAAATAGTTTTGCCGAATGCCGACCACTGACAAAATGTCCAAACAAGGTCAAATAGTTAACACACTATCGGTCTAGTCTTCGTCTTACACCTACATCCAATGCTGCCCACAGAGCTTCTTCTATATATCGTGTCTCACGTGGAAGATACTCGTGACCTTTTTTCTCTTTCCCGAGCATCTAAGTTATTTGCTCAAGAAGCACTGGAACATCTCGAATGGCACCATATTCGAACGGATCCCGGTCGAGCAAACCTATGGGTATTCATCGCAACGAACCCCAAATATGCTCGGATGATCCACCATTTATCTTTACTAGACTCTGAATATGCGTATTCCATCACGTAGGGGAATGTCTACCCAGATCCTTTGAGTATTGCCCGTTGGACGTATTGGTGACTTTCCCGAAACCAACTCCCGAAAGCACTATGGAATCTCTCCTTTCTCTCCTTATTGCAATCAGGAAAATTTCATTTCTGAATCAATTCTCGTGGCTTTGCGAAGAAGCCGTTGCTGCAGACCTATTGAAGTCCATCTACGCTCTCTTAAAATATACACTCCCCTTGAAGAGGCTGCGTTCAATGTTTCTCCATTACTCAACTGCCTGTCTTACTTAATTCACTATACTAGCTTCTAGGAATATATCCAGGCACGATGGAAACCCTAGGCGAGGATCTCAAAGCTGTAGGAGACACCTCCGAATGCGATGGTAGTAGTAAGTGGTAAGGTATGTGTTGGTGTGACTATAGTGTGACATGGCTAATCGACTGTAGATTCTGTAACTCGGGTCTATATCTTCTCGAGGTAGGAACCTTCGGTTCCAGGTGCCCCCCCCGAAGCGACGCGCGTCCTCGCGCGTCTTGTCCTTTCACTCTTCCATGCGCTCCTCTGCTTCCCTAATACTCCTCTCTACGTCTCCCATTTCTACCGCTTCGCTCGCTTCCGGGTATGCTTGTGCCACCTGTCCGTCTGTTCGTGGTATGAACTGACGCAATCGTCGAGCGTGTACCATGCCGGGGATGGGTGTGCCGTCGAGGTTTGAGATTGAATACGAGTTTAGTGAGCGGCCAGTGATGATCCTAGGAGGCGACCATCTGGGAAGTAGCTTGTTCTTGGTTTCTCGAGAGTTGTCCAGTTTCGAGTTGTACACCTGTACCAAGCTACCGTCCTTGTAAATTACTGGGTGAACTTTATCATCGAATACAGATTTGCGTTGTTCGGCTTTCTTCAGTGCTGTTGCGTGGCCTTGTGCTCTGAGAGAGTCGCATAGTGCGAAATGTTGGTCAATGTCTGTCTCGGTCATCTCCCTTTGTGCATCCACTAGTTGTCCATCCTGCCACTTCATCCCCCACAGCAACTCTCGCGGTGTGAAGCGAGATGTAGGTAATATCCTGTCATTCATGGAGCGTACGGCTTCGTCGATGTGGTCTGTCCATGTACGAGGAATGGTCTCCGGATCTACATCAAGGCAGTCTAAGTCGTCGATGTCCGGTGCACAGAGTTTCTTCAAGCGGCCGAGCAGGATCTTGTTCGGATTCTCAATCAATCCATTTGTCCATGGAGCATATGCTGGTGTGGTAATGTGAGAGATGTCGTGCTCCTGACAGAAGGATGATACTTCTTCGTTTCTGAAATGAGAGCCGCCGTCCGCCATTACAGCCTCCGGTGTCGCGAATCGTAATACAATGTCTTGTAGGCCGTCGATGGTTGATTTGCCTGTTCCCACTGTCTTCAACTTCTTTGCCCATACGAAGTTGGAGAAGGTGTCGATGGTAAGTAGGAGTGTCTTGTATCCACCTTTACCAACTGGTAACGAGAGGTAGTCTATGCACAGCAGGTCAAACGGCTTCCGGCGTTGTATCGGTTGTAGCAAGGAGTTTATATATTGAGGACCGAAGTTCTTGCACCTTGAGCATTCCAGGATGGCACGTCTTGCATCGGTGTATAATGTAGGCCAGAAATATGTATCTTGTAGGTGTAATCGGGTGTGATCCCATGCGAAATGTCCGTTCGCCTCGTGCGCCGTTCGCGCTTTTTGTATACCTTCCGCGCACGGGATGCATTCTGTCTTTGCTGTCCTGTCTGTTGCTTTTGTGCTTGCTCGCCAGAGTTTGCCGTCTTCAAGCCAGAAGCCTGCTGCTTTGTGATGTAATCTGCGACGTTCCCGAACTGATAGTGACTTCGTATTCCCGACAAGATAGTCCACAATCTCCAAGAACCAAGGATCCTCTCTGAACCTCTCCCTAAGCGCTATTAACTCCCCATCATCCTCTATCCCAAACACATTGTTCACTAACCCTTTCTTCCCTTCCCACTCGGGTTGTACCGACCAGTCGCCCCCATCTCCAGCTTGTCGCTTCCTATCGTTCCACCTCCTGCTCAACCCATCTGCCACTGGGTTCTCCACTCCAGGTCTATGACGTACATCCACTATGTTGCGAGAGATAATAGATTCTTCCCATCGTGCGTGTGTTGTGCTCTGCCTCCCTTTCATCAGTGTATCGCGCAGAGCCTGACAGTCTGTTTCGATCTGGATTGGGGAGCCATAGATGTAGTCGTCAAACTCGTCCAATGCAAACTTGAGAGCAGCGAATTCCAGCAAAAAGGGCTCGTACTTCTCCTCGCTTGATGATGTTCGCTTGGAGCAATATGCAATAGGGTGCCAGTGTCTTGTTGTCTTGCCTTTCTTATCTGTCGACTCAAATTGCTGAGAGAGCATCCCGCCAAAGCCGACTTTAGACCCATCTGTTGTGACTTTGAAGGGTCGTCCATCATAGGCAGGTGTCTTTAGGATGGGCTCCGAAGTCAGCAGGACTTTCAACTTCAGGAAAGCTTCTTGTTGTTCGTCTCTCCACTTCCCTTTCAGGCTAGTATTATTCAATGCTCGTTTGTATGCCCCTTTACGTGCCTTCCACCCAGCCTTTGGTGTTTCGGTTTTGATATTCCTTGTCAGGTCCGTCAATGGTGCCGCAATGGTTGCAAAGCCGGGTATCATTCGTCTGAAGTAGCCGGCTAAACCAAGGAAGCCTAGGAGTTCTAACGCAGTCTCAGGTTCTGGCCAGTCAACCACTGCTGCAACTTTGTCCCAGTTTGGTGAGATACCTTCTGGGCTGAGGGTAACGCCAGCAAATATGACTTTGGTCTGGAACAGTTTGCATTTGGCCGGTGCCAGTGATAATTTCCGTTCACGGCATCTTGACAAGAATTTGCGTAATACTGCCTCCACCGCCTTTTCTTTCTCATCAGCGCCTTCTGCTCCTGTTACCTGCTCCCAGAACGGTCCTAGCCCATATGCTTTGCGTTGTTCATTGCATCGCTTCAGAACCTCGGCGTTTGTCATCCCCGTTTTCCCTTGTTCCTTCGGGGCTAGATTTGTGCTACTCAGGCACTTGATGAACTCGGCTGGTACTTTCTGGATGATTTCGGCCGCTTCCATATCATCTAAAATTTTGTTGTACCATTCTCTCTGAGCACCTGTAACTGGACATTGATTAATCTTGGTGGGTAATGTGACTCCTGGATCGACATGTAGTTTATGTTTCATGAAATCCACCGGTATGACTTCAGCTAACGACAAGGCAAAGGTATCCACAAATTCATGAATGAGATCTATGACTGTTGTGCACTGTTCGTCTGTCAGATCATCTCCTATATTGATCTTTGCTAAGATTTCCTCCACTCTAGTCGGCGAGAACGGGTCATTCCATCTTGATGTCCTCTGGTAAGCGGGGCGGGTGTCCGTTGCTCCTTGTTCTGTCTCGGCAGTTGAAAAGATGGGGCTCTCGTCTGTGGAAAGCAGGGTTGCCATGTCCTCCATGCGTTGCATGATATCCATCGCCTGTTGGATCCTCTTCAATGACTCTCCCTTTGCCTTCCACTGTTGTGATCTTGCGCTTGGATTTCCTTTCTCTGACACAGCTGTCTCATCGCCAGGCACGGCTTCCTCTGCCTCGGGAAGGTAGTTAAGGAGTTCATCCAACACCACTTGTTCCCTCCTGACATGCTCTCTCGCTGCTTCAATGTACATCCCTTCCTCTTTCTGTATTTCTGCTCTCGCCTTTCTCCTTTCTTTCTTCGCTAGCCATTTCTCCTTTCTTGTACGTGTCGTCCCATCTCCGCCAATTTCTGTCACTGCTGTCACTGCTTGTCTATCCGCTGAATTCACTGCTGTCACTGCTTGTCCATCCGCTGAATTCACTGCTCGTTTAGTCGCTTCCGGTTCCTCATTTGTGATGGTCTTTGTCTTAGTTGCTGATGAAATCTTGATGGTATCATTCTCGAAGTTGTGCACTGCTTTCGCTGCTGTCAGCCATGGCTTTCCCAGTATAATCTCGAAGGCGTCATTTGAATCAAACATTTCAAATGCCGCTTCCACCTCTACATTGCTGACCCCCATCCTCCCTGTCCATCGTCCTGCTGATGGTATGTGGTGGTTATCGGCAACTCTCATTGTAACGGGCGATTGCTCCTTCCTTCCCAGTCTGTGCTCCCATTGTCGCCATTTTCTAGTGCACATTGTGTTGCGCATTGCACCGCCATCAATGACCGCTCTTGTCCGCACTATCTCTCCTCTCGGTCCATATAACTTAACCCACTGCCTGTACACCTTGCCGGCTTTCTGTGCCTCCCTGAATTGTTCACTCTTAGCCGCTATTGTCATTACTGTTGTCAGCGGTGTGTCATACGGGGCAACATAACTGTATTCAGTACGTGCGACAATAGGGGGTGTATCGACAATTGGTCGGGTGTGCTGACAGGTCCACCTTGTACTCTCTAATCCCGCCTTCGACTTTCTACTCCCCGCTCCTTCCATCCCTGTTGTCTGCATCCTGTCCAAGGTCTTTCCTTCCTGTTGTAGAGCCGCCGATGACTCGTTTACTGCGACGACTCCTCGCCATTTCCCTGTTCTTCATGGACTTCCTCGATGACCGCAATCTGGGCTGTAGCTCTGTTGGTGAGGCGGTCCGCCATGCAAGCTGCGGAGTAGTCAGCACGCCAGTTACGTTCCTCCACTGGCAGCCTTTGGTCTTCTGGTTCTGGACAGTTGGCTCCTATATGGCCTTTCTTTCTGCATTGGAAGCACTCCCGTTCATCAAGGTAAGAGCCTCCGGGTCGAAGGGGGAACGGGTTTGCTTGGGTTGCCCTTGTTCCGCTGTATTTCTGGCGCCAGTCAGCTACTGCTTTCTTGTACGCTGCCTGTCCTGCTGGGTTTGCAGGGAATGGTCGCCCGATGTTATAGATTCTCTGTAGCCCGTAGCTTGGGGTTGGGGTGTTCGGCGTTTGTTGCTGTTGGTAGAACGGGTTGGAGGGCGTGGAGATTGGCCTTTCGGTGGTTTGCTGTTGTGTTGTCTGTCTGGTAGGTGTTGCTGGTGTTGCTGGCGGGCCTCTCGGGCTGCCTACGTTTGTTTGTAAAGTCGAAGGCGTCGCAGGAGGACGCGGTCCTGGCGTTCTAGGGGTCATAGGAGTATTCGGCACTGTCAATGTCGTCCTGGCAGGCATGGGTGTTGAAAATGCGCGTGTATACTGAGGGGTCCAAGCACTGCGTTGTTGGTTGCCTTCCAACATGTGCGTAAGGTGCGTGAACCTGCTGATGACCTCCGCATCCCGCTGAGCTACTTCGATGGCTGGTAGTTTGATCTTCACCAGGCTGTCATGAAACTCCTGCCAGGTCTCGTAGCTTTCATTGAGGATGAGCCTCTGGATGGCTTCTGGCAGGTGCTGGCGTACTGTGTCAATGAGGAGCCCTGATGTATCTCCAATCGCCGTCGCTAGCTCCAGTGCCTGCGTGGCGAATGCTCTGTGTGAGAGGACTTCCCTGCCCCTAAACTCAATCGTCTTCCCTACGTCCTCTTCCTTCATCCTCAACCCCATCAGTGCCCACTTCTTCGTTTCCTTCTCCATCCCTGTCTTCTTCATCTTGGGCCACTTCTTCTCAAACAGTGCTTTGATCCCCTCCATCGTTGTCACTGCTGTCTTCTCCTTCTCCTTCATCTCGTCCCACCAGTCCCCAGCTTCATATCCGTCTTCCATGAGCTTCCCAAAGTACTTGACACACTTGGCGTCATCCCATCCAGCCACAAATGTCTGTGTGTCGAACGTCTGTAACCAGGACTGCGGGTTCTCGCTGTTCTTGTAGTCGCCTCTAAAGAGCGGCATATTCGGTCCTTGGGGCATCTCGTCGTTGGTTCGGGGCTCGATCGATGATGTGAAAATTTCCTCCGTGATTACGGGCGGCTGTGGTGTCGGTGTGCGCGATGGGTTTGCAGAGCTTGTGTCGTCTGTGGCCGGCGTCGTTTCTCTGCTGCTCTGTCCGTAGTCTATTCCTGTTCGTCGTGGGTATGGTCCAAGCGTCCTGTCTTGGTACTCGCGTCTCCGTCTTCCAATCTGTACTTCTTTGTTCTTTGTGTCGCTAATTTTGTCCTTCTGCAGGTATTAAACACGATCGAATCCCTCGGTGTCACCAGGTGGAAACCCTAGGCGAGGATCTCAAAGCTGTAGGAGACACCTCCGAATGCGATGGTAGTAGTAAGTGGTAAGGTATGTGTTGGTGTGACTATAGTGTGACATGGCTAATCGACTGTAGATTCTGTAACTCGGGTCTATATCTTCTCGAGGTAGGAACCTTCGGTTCCAACGATTACCCGCCTATTCGTCACCATGATTGGCGTTCCGCCTACTTGCGTCACTCCTATTGTGGATTGCATCATCGCAAATTACCCCTCTCTCATTCAGCTTCACCTCACTATTGAAGAAAATGTCGCTGTACCCAGTTTGCTGCACCGTGGACATTGGCCTGACCTCAAACGCATTGCGCTGGAGTTCGACGGATCATTATTTGATCCTACAGTTCCAATATTGGATATACGACAGCGAGCCAATATAATGGCTAATTTCCTGCGTCGCAACACGGAACTAGAATCATTCTGGATGCAAAATCAATTCGAATACTACCCAGGGTGTCTGCCTGAAGGACACGCTTCACTGCAAAAACTTAATCTATAGGCCTGGGATGATACAGTTGATTTTCACCTCGTACTTCCTACTCAAATTATTCAGCGACTTCGTTACCTTTCAGCTTTATTCCTTGTTCTTGATATGCAAAGCTTAAATCGACTCGCACAAGCTGAAAGGCTTTCAGCTTGCCGGATCAAGGTACCCATACAAACAACTTTGCAATTACTCTCTATCCTTCCATTAACATTGCAGCGTTTGTCCTTGCAATTTTACCAGGCTACAGTTGTTGGACCCATTTCGACGAAGACTATTGTAAGCTCTATTCTGATTTCCGCCTTTCTCGTATTAATCATCGAGCTTAAAGGTGTGACAAAGCATTAACCGGGGATACTTCGACTGACTCCATAATATTGTACACCTGAGAGGTGTGCTGGCTGATTTCGACACGTCCGGTTCGATCGAACAATACATGCACCGTTTGGCCACTCTACCGAAGCTCACCCTTTTGCAAGCTGCGTCGAGATTCAACGTGAAGTGGGTTAAGATTATTCGAGATGATCAAGACAGGGCATATAGCCAGGTTCTGCGATACCAACTTCAATGTTCGAAGCCTTCGAGATGATCTGCAGCCATGTGCGTTCGAAGACCTAGTTTATGGCAGCAATAGGCTTCCTGATGCATGGGGCGGATTCCTTGAGAGACATCTATAGGAGAAAGTGCGAACGAAATACTTGTGTAGCCTTTGTCGTAAGTCTTCAAGAATTTCTTATTTTATTCAATATACTCACACCATACCTCAGATTTATTTAAGCTATCCCACATGACGGATCTATATTTAATGTTATTTAACTCTTGACTGAGGAACATACATCGTTTAGATCAATCCATACAGGTGCAGACATAATGGTTTTGGCTGCAAGATGGTCACGGAAATCCTCAGACTTAGAGGTGACAAAGGTCGGCTGCGTGGTTTCGAACATTGAATTGTACATTTAAAGTTGAATTTCCGAGAATGTAATTATCTACAGCTACAAGGATTCCGTTGTGCTAGGTGACATTCCTGCATCAGGAAAGTTGGCAAAAACCGGCGCATAATGGTCCCATAACAAATATTTGGTCATTCCCATAGAACCACACAGGGCTATCTCACTTTCTTTGGGGATCCTGGTTTATATCATCTGTAACCCTTTCCTGACAAACGCCTGGAGCCTCCTACACAGTCTGCTTGCTAGGAATATGTAGATAAACCAGGATCACTAGCATAGTCGTTTATAACGCACTATAGTTGATATAGCTGACCCTAGGTTGAACAACTTTCCTGATGTGTGATCTAGATAATGTCTCCTCGAAGAAAGAAAACTATTTGAAACATTATTTCTCCCCCATTATCCATATATCCACCTAACGTCTTCTCGAAAAAGAAAGCTATCTGAAACATTATTTCTCCATTATCCATATATCCACCCATCGTCCAGACAGGAGATAAAGACTAACATTACTATTCCCTACATATATAATGTTTCATCATCAAATCACAGGCCTATTTCTCTCCACCAGCTGCACCAGCTGGATGCATGTCTATTTTTATTTTTTTTATATCCCACATATTTTCCTTCATCATCTCGAAGAATTCTAGCCAAATACCATGTATATATGGGTTCGTCTTTGGTTTCTTTGACATTATATAGACGAAGATATTCCACAGTTGTCCGCATCAGGAAAGCTGTCAAAACCCATATAGCGCTAGATATGCTATATAGCCTCCTATCGATTTAGCGAATCCGCGGCGCGCTTCCTTCCTTCTGACTACCACCCGCAAAAACTATTCCCACGGTCCTTCGACACAGAAGGATCCTATAGGATCGCCTGCGGTAAGTCAAAACGATCAATAACGCTAACAAATTGCTATTTCCAGATACCATCATACCTTGCTTAATTTTAAAATCCTCAAAACTTACCACGGATGTCGCAAAAGACAGGCACAACGACATCCGGGCTGCAAGCGCCAGCCCCAAAACGACGCAGTACCCCCGACCCAGGCGACCCTATCGCAATTCTGGCATCCAAGGGCATAAACCGCGACAACTTTACCGACCCAGCGGCTCTGGCCACTGTTATGGAGCAATGGGGCGACTTCAGAATAACCGGAGGCGGGAAGACCCTAAACCTTACCGTCGCCATGGCCAGTGAGCTTCAGGCCGTCGCCAAACTCATGCGTGAGCATGCCAGAACATACAAGAAAGCAGACACATCCGAAAACGCAACCAAATCCGACCTACTAAACGCCATACAAGAAATCAAAGACTCATTTTCCCAAGGTAACGGCCAGAGATCATACGCTCAAGTCCTAGGAAATCACCAAGCAACTTCGCCAACACTAACCAAGCAAATCAATAACCCCGAAATCAAAGAAAAACAAATATTCATATCCACTCGAGACATAAAGAAAGATTCCGAACTTTTCTTCCTACCCGCTTCCGAAATCACTAAACGCTGCAATGACCTCCTAATGGAATTCCTTACCCAAACACAGAACGGAGGCATCCCTATGCCAACTCCCCTGCGAGGTGTCTCAAGATCCAGTGCAGGCAATCTTACCTTAACCTTCAAGACGATAGCTGACACCACGAGGGCTAGGATCCACGTTGACGAATGGATCAAGGCAATAGATCCTGAGGCCACCTCGCCACAACCCCTGTTCTCTATAGTCGCCCACAACGTACCAGCATCGACATGGGACGGCGACAACCTCAACGACCTGGAAGCTATACGTAGGATCGAAAACGAAAACAGCGAAACGATGGCGATCGAATTCACCATCGCCAGGATTCAATGGTTAAATGGGAACGAAAACAGCGAGAAAACTAACCGCGGACCACTAATGATTAGTTTCAAAGACAGGAAAGCGGCTAATGCCGCCATCAATATCAATATCGCATTCAACAGTGAAATCTGCAACACTAGCATATATATACCCAGGGCACCACAATGCTTCCGGTGTCAAGACTGGGGACACCGAGCGACGGAGTGCACCGGGGAGCCACACTGCAGAGTATGTGCGGGAAATCACGAAACCAACAAACACAAGTGCGCACACGATGGACCATGCGAAGAAGGTCAACGATGCCCTATCGACCAGCTTAAATGTGTTAACTGCAAAGGCGATCACGCAAGCTGGATAAGAAGCTGCCTGTAAGGGCAACTCTAAGGAGCTGGACATACACACAAGCCCAGGGCCTGATAGAGGAAATCCAAAGTATATAAACAACTACACATCCTAAATACAAGAGGAGACATACCTGATAGAGGAAATCCAAAGATGAAAGTCTAAGGTTACCTCTATCAGATGCCACATCACCATATGTCAACAGATTCGAACTCAGCTCCTACACCTACAAGCACCCATAACCAATAATCTCTAAAACAACAATAAGG
>KN837192.1:0-26155 GCA_000827215.1 Sphaerobolus stellatus SS14 | reverse complement strand
GATACCTCCGTTAACGCGACTAATATCATTTATAGGCCCGAATTGGCCACAGTACACGACGAAGAATGAAGTTCTACTTCAGTTGAACGGAGTCAATACGACCGTCATCCCGGATAATTACCGCAAAGAACAGATTGATTTCATAAACTCTGTCCCAATTACCTGGCATCATCGACGAGGACTATAAATTGCAGAACTTTTCGTGGTGTTCTTCTGCTTCACGAATCATGTAAATTATCGACGGTTCTTTACGTAAATTAAATCAAGCAACACAGACAAGTGAAGCTTTTATTCTATCTTGGTATCTATTTAAGCTGGAGAACGCAGTCACATGTTTGGGGAATTAATTGAAGATTCATCAATATTCTGCTCCACCTATACCGTCTTCGGTTTTCATGAAAACAATCCTTGTGACTGACACGATCTCGAAGGATGTCATAACATGTTTGGAGGTTAGCTGCTCGATGGTCATTATGCCAGATGCGTCAGGGAGCTCTACTAATCAGGATCAAAAGTATTAATATTTCTATCCCAGCTCTTCCTCCCTATCGTGCTAGCTTTCCGTATCGTCCTATCCGTCCACAAGAGAATCGAGATTGTCAGCTTTCCAACTGGTTATTATACAATGGATGTGCAACTTACTCACGTCAGGGAAATATTCACAGACATGAATCACGATGAAGCTCACCAAGAAATCAGAGAAGCATCCAGAAATGCATGAACCCCGAAGAATAATACTGACTGTCTTTCTATGATTAATGTTGGATGTGTATTCTCGGGAACTGGTTTATACGGGTGCGTATTGCTTGATTCAAACCATCAGAGTCGCTCGAATTCAGCCATCCTAGTGATATAGCACCCTTAGGCGGCGGCTTTATGATAACGGAGACACAGAATTGAGAGATCGAAGGCGTCGGTTGATCATGAGAGGGAGAGAGCCTAGTAGGCAGAGTTTCATTTGTTCTGATTTTTGGTTGAGATTACCGTTCCCTTTAGGTTCTCCTAATCGTCCAAATATTGACCCATGTCCATCGCAGACTGATTATTATACAAAAATACTTACGAAGTATAATATTTACCGGAAGATATTGAAAGAGAATCACCAGACACAAGGTGAGGTTGAAGGAACGAAGAATCACGGTGGTATTGCTTGCCATGTGATTCGTGAAGCGTCCAAAGATGAACGGCTCGGATAATTGACGATGAACAAGGAAATCGATGTTTGTTTTTCTATAATGTTAGACGGTGTATTGTCGACGAGTTTATACGGCTTACAAGCATTTCCTTGAGATGTAATATAGCTGCTTTGGGATCTGATTATTGAATATTAGGACAAGATCAATTCAATTGAATCTCGAACGTTTATTCATACATACCGTGTATTAAGCCGAGAATAGCGCTCACTTTCGTTGACCTATCACCGCATTCGACTAGTGTATGCTCTGGTGGATGTCTTGGCCGAACACGTCCTCGTGACGCCGGCGGATGACACGGAAATAACATATATGCATCTCCGCATCCTATACCATGCATCAACGTTCGCCAATGTCTGCTACTAGGGGATCTGGGAGGGCGTTCGCTGCCGACGCACGTTCACGAGCAGGTCGTCGTGAAGTTGTTGTTGCTGCTGTATGGGCCGTCTAAGGTGATAAAAAGTATGTTGAGAATCTTTGGAGAGTCGAAGAGAGTGATAGGTAGAAGAGTTAAAGGTGTATTGAGCGAGGATAAAGCGAAAGGTCCGCTCGGAGCCGTCGGAGTCGGAGCCGTGACGTGCGTCATGTCACACGTGCTGACTCGTTATCTGCGTGTAATTCATCTCTGCTCAACGTCCTCCACGTTCCTAACGCTCCTTAGTTCAATCCTCTATCTCCATTATATACTTCCCTCTATCTCCACTATATACCTTTCGTGGAAATCTACAGTCACGAAATAACCCAGACATAGACCTAGAGACTTGCTGAGCGCAACACCCGCTCCTCGTCCTCAGCGGTCTACTTGTTTTTTCACCACCGCATGAGCAATCTCCATGTCTATTTCCACCAACGAAATGAGCAAGCCTTTGCTAAGGCTCTCGATGCTGCGCGCAACGCCAGCCAAGCTGCGAATACGGGACAGCTCAGCACGAGTGCTGGCAGGCGGGGAGGACTAGCCACAGCTGGTATCGACGTCAATGCGAAGGATTGGCTTGGGAGGACGGTCCTGCATCTTGCTGTTGCTTTATCCGAACCGTATGCGGTGACATACGTCAGGATGTTGCTAGCGCATCCTGGTATCAACGTCAATATCCAGGACGTAGAGTCGAAATGGACGCCGCTACACCGAGCTTTGTACATTGGGAATGTCGCTGCATCGTGCGTTACAGCTCTCCATTTATCCTATTATTTTTCTGATTTTTTTGTCGCCCCAGGCAACTGCTTCTCCGCCGACCTGACATCGACGTGCAACTCCGCGATAACGAGGGTCTTACGCCGTTCGATCTCTATAATCTCACCGTCGAAGGAACATGGCCCATTACAGTAGGCGCACCCGTCGACTTCGAGCCGTTAAAGCTACCAAATACCAGCGCGGATCTCTTTACCTGGGGCGGGAATAGGTGCGTACTTCCGATTTGCTAAACCCTGCATCTAACCTTCTTTTCTCAGGAACGCTGCTCTCGGACACGGAGACAGCAAAGACCGTTCCTACCCTGATATGGTTACTCTTGACAAGGCTATCAGACCCGGCGATGCCGACAAGTTCATCCCTATCCAGATTAAGGGCGCCAGTATGGCAAAGTTGCATACTAGTGCGTTTTATTCCTTCTTTATCTTTCGAAGTTGTATTGAACCATACTCTCTAGCTATTATAACAGACGAGAAAGGCCCTAACCTCCGCGTTTGCGGCTTCGGCAGCGGCGGACGGTACGTTCCCTCTCATCCCTCACCACACGATACACACCTAAGAGTTCTCCTCATCCAGCCTCGGCCTCTCCCACCACACACAATACACGCCTCTCCACATCCCCTCGCTCTCCTCTGTCACCGCCGTCGCCCCCGCGCAAGACCACACCCTCGCCCTCTCCTCCCGCGGCGAAGTATACACCTGGGGCCTTAACCGCTTCTCCCAACTTGGTTATATCGTCGAGCTCGCCACGTCTGGATGTAACACTGCCGCTGGATTTGGGAAGGATGAACCTATACAGGCCGTGCCGAGGAAGGTGGTGGGGCCGCTGAAGAAGGCGGTTGTTATGGGCGTTGCGGCGTGCAAGACGGCGTCGGCTTGTTGGACGGATAAGGAGCTGTTTACGTGGGGGACTAATAATGGGCAGCTGGGTATGCGCTTTCGTTATGTGATGTTTAGAATGCGGGCTTATGATGTGGTTGGTTATAGGATACGATAGTGCGGCTCAAGCGGTACAAGTATTGCCAAGGAAGGTCACCGGTGTGCAAGAAGTACTTATGATTGCTCTAACAGTACGTAACAACATCGTTATGTTCTTCCACGATGACATACTAATGAAAACTCAATCCTAGGACACAGCTATGACCTGCCTAGTCCCCACAGCCGACAACCCCGCCATAAACGAAGTCATCTGCTTCAGAGATGACTCTCGTTTCCGCGTCAAGTGCGTTCCTATCTCAGATAACCATCTCCCTTCCATATCTCATCTGATGCACCTCCCTTCACAGATTCACCTTACCCGACTTCAACGACCTCCCGCGCTACACGCCCCCCGGCGCTCGTCGTCCCTCCATCGTTAAGATCACCGCCTGCGAAGGCACTTTCGCAGCACTCTCCTCGTATGGCGATGTGTGGACGTTCTCGGTGCAAGGCGGTGGTGGAAGGACGGACGGCGATAGAGAGCGGATGAAGGAACGACAGGTTGTGAAACCTGTGAGGGTGTGGAGTTCGAGGCGGGGCGTTGATCCTGCGAAGGTATGTATCCTACCTTGTTTTCGTTTCGTTTGGGACGACGCTGATTTTGCCTACGTTGGGATAGGACGTCGCATTGGGCACAGACGGCGACCTCATCGTATGCACCGACTCCGGCCACGTCTTCGTGCGCTCCCGATCCGGAAACCCTTCCTCCAACTCCACCTCCTCCCCATCGTACCCGTCTCTCAAATCAATGAACTCCTCCACTAACCTCTCTACCCTCCAAACATCGACCCTAACACCCTCGACCCCCTCCGCCACCACAAAGGGCAAATTCACCCGCGTCCCATTCATCCACCGCGCAATACGCGTATGCGCAAACGCCGCCGGCGCTTTCGGCGCGTTGAGGCTGAATTACACCCCGAAAGTCGTTACGATCGATGGGAATAATCTTAGCCAAGACCTTGCTACGATACGGCCTTGGGTTGTCGATGGAAGGAAGGAAGAGGAAATGAAGGAGAGGGTTATACCCACTGGCTTCGCTGAGGATGATGAAGACGCTGAAACGCATGTCATTGGGTCGTATTCCGCTAGGGGATACATCAAGCTGTTGGAGGAGGATAAGAAGGCGAGGAAGGAGGGGAAGGGAGGCGTCTTTGTTGGTGAGGGTGTTAAGCCGGCGCATGGGGCGGATATGGTAGTGCAAGCTGGGATGGTCATCCCGGTGCATCGCGTCATCCTTGCTGCGCGGTCGGCGGTGTTGAGGAACCTAATGGACAAGGGTTCCAATGCCGTGTTGAAAGACGGTGGTGTTACGCTTTCGTACCATTTCCCATCGTCCACCAAGTCCAAGTCCAAGCTCAGCGGTAACAAGCAGAATGAACCGCCAAAGTTAACGATATCAGGTATCCAACCCCTCGCGGTCCTCCTCTTCCTACACTTCCTCTACGCAGACGTCGTCCCTATCTTGGATACCCTTACGTTCGCGAATGCCACTGCCGTAAGGAAAGATGTCGGTTTGCTTGCGAACACGCTTGGGATGGGCGATAGGCTCGTTATCGGCGCGAGTGGGGTGCGGGTGGCAGACGCGACGTTGGGCAGGGATGTGTGGGGGTTGTTTGAGGCTCCATCATCGTCATCGTCATCATCATTATCAATGAAACCCGACACATACCTCGAGCTCTCCGACCGGCGTCTCCCGGCACATTCCGTCATCCTGCGAGCGCGGTGTCTCTTCTTCAAGAACTTCTTCGACGAGGAGGTATGGACGGTGCAGCGGTGGACAGAGGAGGGGACGATCGCTGTGGATATGCGGCATATGGAGTGGAGGGTTGTGAGGTTTGTGGTGCGGTGGGTGTATAGGGGGGAGGAGGATTTGTTTGGGGAGTTGGGTGAGTGGCTTTTTCTTATTGCGCTGTTTGGTGGGTGGGATGCTGAAGCCGATTCCATAGATGAGATTGAGAACGTTCAAGAGCTGATTGACTTGATCTTTGATGTTATGGCTGTGGCGGTACGTTCCTTCCCTTCCCATAACCTTCGTTGCATGCTGACATATCACCGCAGAGCGAACTCCTCCTCGACCGTCTCCTTCTCCTCTGCTCCTCCGCCCTCCTCCGCTACATAACCCTCCAAAACATCACCCCCATCCTCGCCCGCGCAACACACTACAACGCCCTCTCTCTCATCTCCAGCCTGCAAGACTACATCGCGTGCAACCTCGAAGCGATCATGGAATCGCGTCTCCTAGACCGCACGGCCGAATTCGACGTCGAATGCCTCATCCCTGCGCTTGGGGCCTTCATACGAGCACGGCAGGCGGACGGCGCGCCGGTCACTAGGGCGGGGCTGTTGGTGGATGAGATTATGGAGCGACATAGGGCGTGGGTGGAGGTGCAGGATATTCCGGGGCCCGTATTGAGGACAGCAATGACGGGGAAGAAGGAGGGGCGGAGGGCGTCGAGTGCATCGTTACCGAAGTCGCCGGTTATTGTGGCTTCGCCGGGTGGTGGTGTGGCTGGGGCTGGAGATGATATCTTTGCGATGGACCTTATGGGTGGGGAGGCTAATGCGAGTGCGGGTGGAGGGATTGGGAGCGGTGAAGCTAGTGCTGGGGCTGGGGTTGGTGTCGGAACGTATGTCGCGCCGAAGGCGGCTTGGAAGGCTAGGGCTGTGTCTGAACTTCCAAAGTACGTCTTCCTTTACTCTATAACATCCTTATTTCCTTACTTACGATTGTTTATAGGGTCGACATGAAATCAATAATGGCAGAAGCGGCAAGTCTCGCTCCAGGTCCCAGCACACCCCGTCTATCAGTATCTCGCCAGCCCTTCACACCCGGAACGACACCACCTCGTGCATCGCCAGGCTCATCGCCGTGGAAGTCGCCCGTCATGCCTCAAGTTCAAAGTTCGTCTGTTATTCCGATCCAACAACAACGACCGGCCGCTACGCCGTCTAGAGGTGGTAGTTCGCCTAGGGTGCCCGGTTTGGGTGGTATGACTGTCACTCCTGTGTCATCATCAAGGTCGAAACAGCAACTTCAAACGCAATCCCCATCTCCTGTTGCAGGACCGTCGAATAAGCCATTAGGGCCTACGTTCACGCCTGCGTTGAGTATGAGGCGGACGTCTTCGTCGTGAGTTCTTCATTCAATGCTAGCTAAGGAAGGATATACTTACTGATGCTTTCTTGCTTGTCTCATAGTAACGAAGGACCAGCATGGAACGCCCCCCGCAATATCATGATCATCCCCGAACCAGTTCCCACCACTGGTCTTTCCTTCGCTGCTATCCAACAACAACAACTAGAGCTCGGTCGGCAACCAGCGAAGGAGAAACGCACGCTGAAAGAAATTCAGGAGGAGGAGAGAGCGAAGCAGGAGGAGGAGGACTTCTTGAGGTGGTGGGCTGCGGAGGAAGAGCGGCTGAGGGAGGAGGCTGAGGAGGCGTTGAGGCTTCAGGCTGCGGAGAACGCGAATGCGAACGCGAATACGATGCCGAAAGGGAATACTGCGAAGAAGGAGGGGAAGAAAAGAGTTAGGGGTGGTGATAGCGGTGGGGAGAAACACAGAGGCGGCGGTGGTGGTGAGAAACAGAAATTGAGAGGAGAGGCCAAGAGAGATAATATCCCTCTGGGTGATGCCAAGGAGCGCGGCAGTGGAGTTGATGGCAACGGCAGTGGGAAGAAAGGTGGGAGAGGCGGTGGGAGAGGTGCTAAATCCGGGAGAGGCACACAAGAACGTTCTCAGGTGACTTCGACTTCGACTCCTTCCACGGATACACACGGCGCTGCATAGAGCCTCAGCTGAGGTTACTTATTTCTAGAATCCTAATACGTATGTTTGTATGTGTTGTCTAGAGTTTTAGCTGTACCTCTGCTTTCTTTATTTTATTTTTTGTTGTTTGTGGGTTGTACTTAGGACTTTCATGTAACTGTTATAATGTTTTGCGTATGTTGTGTAGGGAGATATCACGGGGTGTAATGTCAATACACGTAGGGCTCGTGTTTGGGAAATTTCTCAGGAAGGGCACGGATAGGGTGCATGGAATCGTTGTTACGGTTGGAGAATGAAGACTACTAAGAAAGGGAAACTGTGCAGCGGTTCTTCCTATTATGGATCAAATAGTAAGTATACGAAATATTCACTTATCGTGTTTCAACATTCGTGCGTTTGAAGGCATGCATTAAGTATATATTAATATATTGTTTCAATGCTTGTGTTATATGCTGGAGACGATTATATTTTAAGGGCAAATATCACGCGGTCAATACAAGGATAGGTAATTTCCCTTTAGCAATTTCTCGTGAAGGGCGCTGTTAGGTTTTAGGGTTGACTCGATTCGGAGTGTCAGGGAAAAGGTATTTGTAGATAGAATAGAAGTAGATAGGGTTTTAGATAGTAGAGGAGACTTAGAAGATTCTTCTAAGTCGAAGAGAGACTTCAGCGATTCGCTTAGGTCAAAAGGTACGATAGTTAATAGTGGGCAATAAGACGGTTGGTTCCATTCTATCTACAAATGTTCTCTTTTATACAATGAGAGTCCGAAGTCTCGGACTTTGGAATGTGTCATGAATAAAACCTATCCGTGATTAAAAGGACTAGTTGTAAGAACCAGTAACAAAGAATAAAGGAAAAGAAAGGTAATGAGAAACATGAGTGAGACCATGTTGATTCGGTCAACGCGCTACCCGAGACGTAAGACTCGGTTGTGTGTTTGGCCGAAATGTTGAATAGGAAAGCAAAGACCGTTCGTAATACATATTGACATAATACCATAACAGGCGCGGGTAAGTTCGACTGAAAAAAATCATTACTATTGGAGAAACGATAGCTTTGTCTGAAAGAGACAAGTACGCTAGATGCGGATTATGGATTTATCGACTGAAGGAGATCTTGCGTCCTAGAATACTTAATGATGAATGATGAATGATGAATGATTTCGATATCCGGACTCAATATCCGCGAACAACATTGGATACGATTTGCCTTGGTGTCCTCGAAAGTAGGAGCCGGAGCAATCCCCCGCTTGTAAGGGAATTCAAGCTAGTCTTGTGGGCTATGCAATGAACAATATCTGTTCAGTTCATTGTCGTCTGGCTTAAGCTTCCCATACACACTCTACCAGCTCCGTGCAATAAATATAAAAGATTATAAAAGATTATATTATCGTATAGAATATTTTCTAAAAGCGTTCACAGTACTAGATTATAAATAATGAATATAAGTAATTATATGAGAGTAATAAAATTATCAAGCCCTGAGTAGGAAACCATCCTCCTGCGTGCCATAGGAATATGATTGTGATTCAAGCCCTGATTCGTACATTCCGTAAGGATAGACTTAAGTGCAGTTGTGATAAGTCTTCACGGATCCGCAGTTTGCAGTTTTTCGGTGAACCGCCATTTTCCTATTTCCTTTCCACATAATGACAATCTTGTACTGTTACAATCCTTGACTTATTTTCATATCGGTATTAGTGATAGGTACGGCCTGGAATATGTAATAGATTATGCTTGTGCGCAGTCCTACCAGGGAAGACAGACGTGCTACTCGAGCACCGAGTGCTTGGTTGGCAGTGGGACCCGGGAGCCCCGGCAAACTGGTCATCTCTAGGTATCCGCCCCGAAGAAGTCCCCACAATTTTGGATCCGAATACTGGTCGAGGACCGTGGGAAAGGCAGAACCTTAGACACCACAGGTTTGCTGAAAACTGGTCGAGGACCGTGGGAAGGGCAGAACCCTAGACAACACAGTTTGCTCCCTTCGGGCCGTTGCTCATCGCGGCACAGCGGTTCCTCTCCGTAGTTTATATAATTGGTCGTTGGCACTCCCATTCTCAAATTCATCTTCATTGGACCATTCCAACTTTTATGAGGACAGACTGTTTACACTTGAGAATATCACTCTTGTCGAGGATGCTTTGAACGAGTTACACTGAGCTTACTAGATGAATCAGCAGTAAATAAACCTATTAATAATATTTGCGCCCTCTTCTCAATATTTGATACATTTTCGCGAAGATCTCTTTCTCGTCACTTTAAGTTTGGGCACTAGCATTGATAGTAAATGGTTATCAGAAAACTCTGCGTGAAGAGCCTATTCCGATGACGCAACATCCCGCGGGACTATGCACGGCATAAAATCGCTAGTATGCCCCCTGACAAACATATTTATTACCAAAGACGGCATGCCTCGAAGCTTCGTATTGTGTATCCTACACCCACTCGTGCGGAGTCCCTATTTCAATTATCCAAATGAAGGAATTTGAGCAACCCTACTAACCCCAGAGTTCCCACGGCCTCGACCAACGGCAAACTGATCATCCCCGGAGATCCCGAGAAGGATCCTCGTCTCGCCCCTTGAAATCCGAATATATTCAACAGCTCCTCTAATACTGGTACAGCCTTGTACACCTTCTGGTAGTCATTCCGACTGTGTTCGCTTTGCAGTCCCTGAGGACCATCAAGAACAAACAGTGGATTCACAGATAGCTTTAGTAATCTGGTATGAAATGTCAATTTACCATAGATAATGAATCATGTTGAAATCACCTACTTGCAGAAACGAGAGAAAATCAACTCAAGTTCTGAATTTGAGCCAGGCTGAGATGCTTGAGCTTGAAATAGCAAGATAGCAGTGTCAATTCCCAAATTTATCTTTCAGGTCCCATGAGGGTAATTGTCGAACCTTTCCTCTGTGCTCCACTGAAGCAAGGAATGCTTTCAGTTTACTATTGGATTCAAGAGCTGATGGAAACACGTAAATGGTAGGTACAATAGCTTTCCATGCTCAGAGATGACGGTGACTTACTTCCCATAATCCACGGACACCCATCACTGAAAGTTGGGAGTTCAGATAGTTCGTGAGGAGACTATGAAGTGCTCCTTAAGAGAGTGGCGAGATGGTCAGCTAGGGAAAGCTTCACCCACGACCCCCCCAAAAAAGTAAGAACCATTAGACGAAGTTAAAACAGCGATTCTATTACTCTTGAATGAAATAACAATGTACAAACAATAATTATTTCCTATTCTTAAAGCGGGACTCACTGAAATCATAAGCATCTATTCCACGCTGAGTTGCAGTTGCGCAATCCTCTGCCGGATTGAGACCGGAGGTGCTCACTCCGGTACATGTCCTCACTTAAACCCCTGACTTGTGAACACTTCTTTAATCTCCTTGGGTAACATCGCTGCATAAGGATCCAATGACGAGTTGAATGTTGAGGCCATCCCTTGGGGGGGAAATCAGGTTTCTTAGGAAGTGAGGCGACAGCGGATGGGGTATTATTGGTGATGATATTAAGAGCGTTGAATGTAGATGATAGAGCAGATGGCTGGGATGGTGGCGATGGTGGTATTGTACCGAAAGCAGACACTGGGGCGGCGGGAGTTGTCGCAGGTTGTCCGAACGCGGATCCCGTACCGCCCGTTCCAAACATGGATACTGGTGCTGTTGTGGTTGTAGGTTGGATAGGTAGCCCGAATGCATTCGTTGTAGGGGTGTTTCCAAACACTGATCCCGTCCCACCACTACCAAACGCAGAAGTTAACTGCGTCGTTCCAAATGCCAATCCAGTCCCGCCAGTCTCAAACACGGAAGTGGTAGTCATATTCGACGTCTGCCCGAACGCACTTCCTATCCCACCACTTCCAAATGCCGTGGGTTTACCTGCAAACCCGCTGAATCCTCTTCCACTTGTTGATCCCGACCCGCCGGCCCTAAAGACTGACGTGGGCTGGCTGCTTCCCAATCCATCAGCTCCAAAGACAGACGTGGGCTGGCTACTCCCCGTTCTTCCCGCTTCAGACGCAGAAACCGGTTTATTAACCTGCTACCCAAATACACCTATCACTGTCGTCTGACTAAATCCAGACTGCCCAAACGCTGGTGCAGCGGACTTGGCACCTATCCCGAATCCTGTTTGACCGAATGCAGGTTCGCCAGGTTTCGCGCCTCCAAAACCTGTCTGGCCGAACACTGGTTGACCAAAAGCTGGTTTTGGCGTTTGGCCGAAGACTGATTGACTGAAAGCTAGTGCAGCAGGTTTGCCGAATACAGACGTTGCAGGTGCTGAGGGTTGGCCAAATGCGGATGTTGTTGTGGATGGTTGAACAAAGGCAGAGGTTGTTGCAGATGGTTGGCTGAAGGCCGAGGATGTGGCAGTCGCTGCCTGGTCAAAAGCGGAGGTTGGCATTGTCGTTGCCTGACCAAACGCAGAAGTAGGAGTCGTTGCTGGCTGACCAAAGGCCGACATTCCTGTGGATCTAAATCCGGGATGACCAAATGCTAAAGTCGGTTGGGATGGTTGGCCAAATGCAGATTGGCCAGATGCCGAGGTGGGTTTACTAAATTGGCCGAATGCAGATGGTGTTTGAGTTGATGAGGATGCCTGGCCGAATGCAGACGTGGGTGGTACTACTGGTGCCCTGGTTGCTGTTTGGTAAGCAGCTTTGAAGGCATCCATAGGATTATTGTGTGTAACTTGGTGTCCAGATAAGGCGGTCGTGATCTTGTCCGCCTCATACGTTTTCTGATAGAGATATTAGAACATAGATAAATAGTATAGAAAGAAGAAACACACATAGTCCTCCAATTGCATTGGATCTCCGGACTTTAGTGCCTGCCATGCCTTAAGGCGCAATTCCTCCTGACTCTCATCCGGTCCTCCAATCAAGGTAGCTTCGCATTTTCCAGGGCCATAGGAAGATAAGGGCCATAATGTAAGGGCAACCCTCGAAGCCGAGCGAACGTCACGCAGAGCTAGCAGAGGGGAAATCCAAAGAGATATAAGTAAATGAAATATATACACGCGGAGGGAATCTCACCTAGCAGAGGGGAAATCCAAAGAGAAAGACTTGGATTGCCTCTGCCAGAGTGAGCCCACTATATACCGTCCGGAAACGGAACGTAAACCCGAAAGGAGAACGAACAATGATCTGATGAACTCGGAAACAATAAGGAAGGGGGAAACGAACCAATGAAAAGGAAAACAAAGGAAGCGGAAGCGAACGGAGAAACAACGGAACGATTCCGATCGCTGACCGGCGCTAAGCAACCCATCACTCATACACTATGACTACATGCGCATATACCCTCCACCAGACGACCACTGTCTCCAACCAAACCTCCCACTCTCCTGCCACAGGAGTCGACGAATGTGCTGAGGGTGAATCCCGCGCGGAATCGCTTCCAGAGGGTGCTTGACGCGAGGGATGATTCCGAACGGAAAGGTTCCGGGCGGAAATCTGGAGGCGTCCCCTGACACATAAAGTTTATCCTCTCCAATTTTTAAATATTTCTTAATCAATTAGGCTCTGTTGTGGATTGAATAGATATAGTTCCAGCAAGGATAATCTGGTACATAAGAGAAGGTCACTGATTGTTTGTATGGTCCACTGGCAGCTGCTGCTGCTTCTGATGATGTCCATGCCTGATCTAGATAATATTGGGTCCAATATATTCAAAGATAAAGCTTTGCTCACTTCCAAAAGCTCCAGCATTTTGAGGGTGCTCATTCTACACAATGACAGGTGAGATGGATCCAATTATTCTTGCTCGTCGCTTCTAGAACAGCCGGAACTGTTACCTGTTTATCATCCAGGTGAGTAGTGTCCTCTATGGAGAGGTGTTTATGGATGGCTTTGACCTCTTCTTTCATCCCGAGGAGTCTTCTGGCCTGGTGTGTTTGGTTGAGTCACGAACAAGATATTTGCGGGAGAAGCAGACAGCTTAATATGGACGTAGTAGGATCGACAGAGTAGGCGTATAGAGCGAAATTACGAAATCTGAAATATTAACGCTTTGTGAGGGATCACCACTGCCATAAATTCCCACGGCATGAAGGGGGAGGAAAGCAAGAGGGCCCATCGCACACCAAGTTAAATGGGGGAGAGGGACGTCTGCATTTTCAGATAGCTGTAAATGAGGTCAATTGAATATCATCATTTTAACTGGCAAAATGTAGCGAGACTTACCAAACTCTTGATTTTATTCCAAATCGGCTTCATGACGCAGTTCCATAGATCAGCTAGGATATGGAGTAAATTTGCAGCACCACTTTCAATCGAGTCATCTTCATATGCTAGCATCATTTTCCGAACTTCCCGAGCATGGTGCATCGTGAGGAAAGTGTTCATTTGAGAAGATAATGTCTTTGCTTGTTCATGCGAGAAATTTACCAGCGGAACATGAATAATAGGGTCTCTTCCGCTAGGTGAAAGAAGTATCAGAGCATCGCTATGAGACGAAGCAACATTAAGAATGACCACAGGTCCATCATGAGATACGAAAAGATGGTCTGCTAGCTTTTTAGGCTTCAAGAAATTTTCAAACCCTTTAAGTGTTCGCACATGTTTGATAAGCGTGTCATACTCTGTTGCTAAAGCGCGATGCCTCTGAGCTTCGGACTCCTCTTCCAAATCTCCCTTTGGAATGTCTTTTTTGAGATGTCCTGTATCTCGTTTTATCCCTGCATATTCAAGTGCTTGAGAAACCCTCTCCAATGACATAGCTAGATCTGGTTCCCGAATATGAAGGTCTTTAAGAGGAGTCCGCAGCTGCAATATTTGATTCCAAACTATGCTTCTTCCTTTTTCTAGATACTCTAATGCCAGTGGTAAATCCCCATAGAAGATCACTATGGCTGCGGCGTAATTAATGTCGCTACCAATCTCAGCTAATTCCTCGTACCACCGACGAACCTTCTGACCCAGCCAGGCTCGCTGGGGACTCAATTCCAAAAGGAGTCTGTATCTCTGCAGTGCTTCAGCCACACAGTCAGCCTGTGAACATAAAGCTGCATAGGATTTAGCAGCATGATATCGGACGGATGGTCGACTAGAATCGAGTTCGGCGGCTTCGCGAAATGCATCAATCGCCTTGTCAAGATATGCGGGATATTGACCATGTTCAAATCAGCTCTCTAATGCACTCCCATGGCTGGTAAGATAACTGGCCTTGTCAGGATGACCATTGGGAGTCAAATCAATCGCCTGTTTGTGAGCGAGAATGGCCTCATTGAGGTATTTGAGCTTTCCAGTTCCAGTAAATCCGCTCTGCAAGATAGCACCTAAGCTATTATAATAGCTGGCTTTGTCAGGATGACTGTCCAATGTGAAGGTAAGAGCACTGCGATGAGCTTGGATTCCATTCTTGAGATCTTTACGATCACCAGAACGTTGGAATCGACTGTGGAAGGAGTTCCCCAGGTTGGCAAAGTAGTTGACTCTATTAGCATGACCGTTCGAAATGAGAATAACCGCCTCTTGTTGGACTTGAATAGCATCATCGATGTCTACCATATTGCCTAGGCGTCTGAATCGACTATGCAAAGAGCGTCCAAGATTGCTCAGACGGATGGCCTTGCTGGGATGACCGTTGGAACTGAGAGTGATTGCCTGTTTTTGGGCGGTAATGGCATTGTCGAGATCAGGGACGTCTCTAAGCCGTTTGAACCGACTCTCAAGCGACACACCCAGGTTATTGAGGTAGCTAGCCTTATCGGGATGGTTGTCAAGGATTACTGTAATGGCCTTTCACTGAGCCATGATGGCACAATCAAGGTCTGCGAGTTGCCCAAGGCGCTCCCGATATTGTTGAGATAGCTTGATTTCTCCCTGTGGCTGTCAGGTATGAGCTCCACGGCATCCTCTTGAGTGGCAATAGCGCTATCGAGGTCCGAAAGTTTTCCCTTGCGGTGAAATCGGTCCAACAAAGAGCTTCCAAGGTTAAGGAGATAGGCAGCCCTATTAGGATGCTCGTCGGTAATGAGGTGGACGGCCTCTTGTTGAGCCGCAATTGCCTCTTCCAGATCAGTGAGCTCTGCAAAACACTCAAACCGATGATTATGGAAAATTCCGAGATTATTCAAATACTCAGCTTTACCAACAGGATCGTTGGAGCATAGCTCGATAGCCCGTTTCTGGCTATCAATAGCCTTGTCAAAATATTCCTGCTCCCCGTGCAGCATGAATCGGGTATGGAAGGTGATTCCGATATTATTGACATAGCCGGCCTTGTCGTGATTATTGGTGCTGATGTCAACGGCATGTTGGTGATTCACAATAGCATTTTCGAAATCCGTGAGGTCATGCAGACTCTGGAACCGGTTATGGAGCGTACTGCCGAGCTTGTTGAGACAATTTGCTTTGGAGGGGTGGTTCTCTAGACTGAGATCTACCGCCTTTTGATAGGCAGAAATAGCAGCGTCAAGGTCTGCATTGTTACACAACTCCCCGAATCGACGAGAGAGACCACTTCCTAAATTGGTCAGATAGCTGCCCTTATCAGTGTCATCGTCGCTACATAGATCGACGGCTTGTTGGAGCATGGACACTGCCTGGTTCAAGTCATTCTGATCGTAGATATGCTCAAATAACTGAATAAAGCATCAACCAAGGTCATCAAGTCTTCGGCACTTGTAAGGATTGTCATCAGATATGTAGGTGAGAAACTCCTGCTTTGCAGAAATCTTAACTTTCAACTTCTCTATTTCTTCAGCAGGATCAAGCTCCTTGGATAGAACAACTATAATAGCAACGTCGTCCATATTGCGTTCGCTAATAGCCAACGGAGTAGGCTTCCGAGGTTAGCAACCGAGTTAGCTCGTGGAGGTGTCGGTATCTGCATGACTGGCTGGAATAGCGAGCTTGAGAAGAATCTCCTTGGGTATAGAGAAGAAGAACCCGCTTGTAGGCTAGATTCGACATGGCGGTGTGGATGTGCAAAGCCTGCAGAAGTTCCGGATAAGCAAGACAAGCAGTTGTGTCAATAACTGTCGAGACGCACTTGATCAAGCACTCAAGTTCATATCATCGCACTAATGGAATGGTATGATACCATGATGGGATTATATGATAAAAACAACTGTGAAAGAACGAGATATTAAGGACTTTAGCAAGGTAAGGACATCGACGTGAATACGCACCATATACCAGCTGTTCGGTTCCTGTTCAAAAGATAGAGTGACTAGTGTTAACAATTGTATGACATGGAAGAAGTATTGCGAGCCATCGATACTGTGGATGTTGTGGTGCAGCGGAAGTGAGCGACGAGCTAGGCACCGGCATTGCTTGGCGTTGCTTGGCGTTACTTGGCGCTCGGCAGCGAGGATTTTGACAGGCCTTTGTTCGCTGAACCTTCGCTACGGCTTTAGCTCATATAGCTGCAGCTTTGTAAGGTGTGTATCTGTTGATAAGACAGTACTTGCTGAATATGCTCTAACCAGAACTGTAGCTTACTGTCGCCCAGCGCTGAGCAAATTTCATGGCACGACCACCTATGCTACCCACGGAGTTCTTGCGGCATATTTTCACATTCTGTTAAAATTCCACGCTCTTTTCAACTTGCCGTGTATGTAAATCATGGCTCGAACCTTCGATAAGTGTGCTCTGGGAGGACGTGCCACATCCCGTGGTCATATTTAGCTTGCCGTCGCCTTGGTGTGACAATGCACAAAGGACATTGTTCCCACCTAACATATGTAAGCCTTTTCTAAGGGGAGAGTTATGTTGACTTAAAATGTGTTGCATCTGCAGACCAGATTCGCCCGGAGACTCCGACCAAAAGATTGGTAGGATTTTAACCGTTATGCCCCTCGTGTTCGGTCCCTAAACTGGACTCAAGACGAGGAAGAAGAAAATGAATGGACCACAATTGATCTTAGTGTATTAATGGAGATCGCTCGTATCCGAATTCGTCTTACTCTTCTTCCGGCTCTTCGCAGCTTATGCATCAATACAGAGCACATCGAGTATGCGGGCCTTTCCTCCATCCAGCTCTGACTGAGCTGGATATTTGGTTTCATGCCACATTTGAAGACATAGAAGGAGTACATGACATTTTGCTCCTTCTTCCTGAAGCGGCCCCAGGTCTTCAAAATTTGAGCATCCATTGTTCATGTCTCGTTTCCGAGCTCTATGGTGCATTAGCCAGTATTCTCACTTCGCTTCCATCTTTAAGGAAAATCTCCCTTCCGAGACATTGGTTTGCTGGCGGTGTTATTGATATTCTCGCAACATTACCTCATCTGGAACAGTTTGATTGGAACTCTACAGGAGTCGGTGCTCTCCAAGATATAATTGGATTTTCTGTGAATCTTCGGGATAATAGCTTTCCAGTCCTTTCCCGCATGGAGATGGAAATAGACTTCCCCACCGTGCAAGCCTTCCTCGGGCAATCCACAGTGCTCGGGCAACTGGTATCTATTGATATCAAAACAATCAATCGTGCCCACCCAGAACACATCCACGAATTTCTCCAGCTTTGTGCTAGCAAGGGCAGGGCATTATCCAAGATTCGCGTGGACGGTTTTCCTACCAGGCCAGACCCTGCGTCAATAAATGGTACTTTCAACATGGCGATCCTACAGCCCGCTCTGGGCTGCGCCGAGCCAACGTCATTAATTATAGAATACCCCACGCCTTTGGTACTCACCGAGGACAATTTACGCACCATCAGCATGAAGCTTCCCAAGCTACGTAGTATTTGCTTAGGGGAATTGCCACTTTATCCAACACCTCCAACTCTCAATATAGCAGCTTTACTTCCTCTTCTGGAGAATTGCCCTCATTTGGAAGACATTGGTCTTTACCTTGATGGAAATGACTCTTTCTGAAACCCAACGACATTCGTCAAGGCAATGCGCAGTTTATGATCATTTAGCTTTGGAATGTCCCCGCTCGCTGAAGAAAATACATCCAAGGTCGTATTTTTCCTTAGCAGATTCCTGACGAAGACCTTCAATGTGGATGTGCATTTTACGATCAATTCTGAGTACAGATACAACCACGCAGTTGAGATTGGACTTTCGCACGGAACCAGGATATTGAGGACTGGGTGACTAGAGGCATGGAAAACTGTGGCCAAGAACTTGCCTGACATGGTTGCTGCTCGAGATGAAGAGCGTCGGATGATTGCACATTTGTACAAGGAGTTGGCTGCATCGAAACGTGAAGGTATAGTACCCTTTCACCTTATGTATAAAACCGATTTCATAAAACACATTCATGTTAGCTCGATCCTCGTGGCCTTGATCAATCATACATTTCATGGAAGTCTAGTTAACGACTAGATACGGACAATGGATGTATATATGAATGTCTAGTGCTCGATATTCACATTGGCATGTCACGCATACTGATGCATAAAAGCGTACTTATAGTACATTCTGCACGGCATAAATGGTGCTATATGTATCTTATTAATATAGTAAAATACCATTATGAAGTCTTTCATGCAATATCTAAACAAGAGTTAATATCTCGACCGACAACGTGATAGTTTAAATAAAAACCATGAGTCTTAATTATGCAAAGATCTTGCTTTTAGTTTCAAATACCATAAGCTTGAAATAAAGGCAGTAAACGGAATATTGAAAATAATTTGCAGGTGACGCACTTCATTGGATGGCACCCGCGTTTCTTGGCATTATTTGGCGCCGCATTGTTCTTTGTTTGGCGTCACTCTGAAATGTATCATCCTTGATATTGTGCAACCTGTGAGTGTACTATTAGCTATTTATTGCACGTGGTTGTTTACACTTTCTAACGAAAATCCTTAGTACAGGTAATTTTTATGTAAAACGTCAATTTAATGCCCAGGGAATGTTGCAAGACTTCGGGGACGACTTTGTGCATGTGTGTTTTGGGGCAGACTTTGGTAAGTGTGCACTTTGTTCTCAATATTCCCTAAAACTGAAAATTTTCAGATTCTAGTACATTTCGGGCAAAAACTACAAAATTATTTATTTATTCCCGTTCTTTGTATTTATGGTCGCCCAAAAATCCTTCAATTCCCGCCATTTCTGCCCCGTCTATTTTCTTTATTCTTGACCCTAAGTTCCTTCGCTTAATCTGCGATGTTCCCTCCCGCTCTCTTTTTCTTTGTCTCGCACAACTTCAACTCTTTTTTCACAGCTATCTCGTATGGCAATTTCTGCACCCCACACTCCTGCCCATGTCCTTAAATATGATTCTGATGACGACAGCGAGGACGAAACCGACATCAACAACCTAGCCTACCTGAAGAACAACATTTTTCAAGAAGCCAGATTATGAGTCGATGCTGCGTGGCGAGCAGGGCAGTGGTTGGATTTTGCGGACGGCTCCATTGAGAATCCACGGGTACATGCATGGTAAGTCTTATTTTATTGATAATTTTTGTATGCATCTGATGTTAAATCTACCAGGCCTGTGAATGAGAAGAATGAGCCCTTTGAACCTGGGTAACTGGATGAAGCTTACACTATGTACAATATCCCTGACACCTACTGTCTCTGTGCCACGCAAGAGTATGATCCTGCTGAACACGAACAGTACAAACTCCACATCCGGAAGGCCATTACCCAGGGGTTTCATTATGGGAAGTGTAAGGGCAACCCTCGAAGCCGAGCGGACGTCACGCAGAGCTAGCAGAGGGGAAATCCAAAGATATATAAGTAAATGAGATATATACACGCAAGGGAATCTCACCTAGCAGAGAGGGAATCTCACCTAGCAGAGGGGAAATCCAAAGAGAAAGACTTGGATTGCCTCTGCCAGAGTGAGCCCACTATATACTGTCCGGAAACGGGAACGCCAACTCCGAAAGGAAAGTGAACAATGATCTGATGAACTCGGAAACAATAAAGAAAGGGGAACGAACCAATGAGAAGGAAGACAAAGGAAGCGGAAGCGAATGGAGAAACAATGGAACGATCCCCAAAGCCGACTGGCGCTAAACAACCCATCACTCATGCGCTATGACTATATGCGCATATATCCTCCACCAGACGACCATTGTCTCCAACCAAACCTCCCACTCTCCGGCCACAGGAGTCGACGAATATGCTGAGGGTGAATCCCGCGCGGAATCGCTACTTGAGGGTGGTTAACGCGAGGGATAGTTCCGGGCGGAAATCTGGAGGCATCCCCTGACAGGAAGGTGGTTGCAGGGTGTCGTAGGCAGCATGATGGCTGCACCATGTTTTGTATGTATCTCTTCATTCTATAATTTTTTTTTAGAGTTCTGACATTACTTTTAGTGCCATTGGATTTGCTCTCTAAAGTACACAAGCTTGTCACCACCAAGTATCCCAAACGTGAAGTCCGTGGACCAGGTATGACATTCTATGTATTATCACTTTATTAAACTCCTCTAACATCGCAAATATACAGGCATTCTTAAATTTAATCCTTTCAAGGCCTCTGTGTCACCCACCTCATGCCAGTACACTCCTGCCTCTATCAGAAGGCAAGCCACAGAGTCCCCAGGTACACTACTATTACAATATCATCTGCAAGGAAATATAAATTCATCTGAACTTAGATTCTCCTTTGAAGTACCAGCGCATGATGCCCTCTGCCTCAAGCTCTGGCAAAGGGAAGGCAAAGGCTGGACCAAGTGAGTCATTTCACTATATATACAACATGTTCTTTATTGACTTTAATATTCTGTATAGAATCCTCAATGACATCCCTCTTCTGTAAACCAACAGCTGGCTCTGCTACTTTTTTGAATGAGGATGACAATGATATTGAGGAGGAGGATGCATGTAAGTTTTCTTAGATTTCTTTTCTGTTTCCTGGATTAATTCTTTGATAGACACATCAAGACACCTAGCAAATCCCTCACCTTCTCCATTGCCATTGCCCCATTCTTGTTTGCATCTCCCCATGCCAGATCCCCCCCACGTTACTCCACCCAACCTCCCCTCAATGCTGCTTTCACACCTTCACACATTGCTTCTACCTCTACATCCACATCAACTTCTTCCATGGGTCGCCGCCTTACACACTGGCAGCCTAATCAGTGTTTCTTTGGTGATGTAATGGGATTGGCTGAGCCCACCAACCCCTCGCTGTTACCCTATTGTAACTATGAGATCAGCCTCAGTCCAGAGGATCAGCACTGCTACCTCACAAAGCTTGATCAAGGAGGTGGTGTCACACATGAACTCTTCATGATGATGTTTGACAAGTGCAACTGCGACCTCTACTTCCTGAAGGATACACTCCATCATGTGCATGGCCCGTCATGCATGGACTATCTCTACACACCACCACAGCATAAGAAGTGTCCTTTGGGTATGATGGCTATGCAAGCCATTACCGATACTATTAATCAACAGCCACCGTCACCATACATGTTACACTACAGGTATTAAGATATTTGGCCTTGGGGAAATGCTCGAAAAATCATTTCGTCGATTCCAGTTTTCTATAGAGTTTGCATGTCAAAAAATATCAGAAAATTCTGACTAAAATCTCAATTGTGGGCCAATTCCAGTACACAAAAATCCACAAAAGAATTACCATTATGCTTATATTTCATACTCAGCAAATTGTATTAAAATGACTGATAAATTATGCTGAAATTATGTGCAAAAGGTTGTTAGAACTTCAATATTCTTCCAATTTTGTCTCTGCCAAATGTCCCGAAAATGAGGAATTTTAAGGTAGTGAAATTATCAGTGCAGCTGGAATTTTGCCCCTTGAAAATGCCAACACTTTCATGGTTAAATATTAAATTTTCCCAAAGCATTTTCCCTCTGTATAAGTGAAGGAAAATGAATGCAAAATCAGGCTAAACATTTAGGCTAACTTTAAGCAATGATTTGTTGTGCTTTTTTCAGGTGGAAAATGAGTGTCAGGAAAAGGAGAATTTTTCTAGGATCTTCCTCAGGTAATTAGGATTAGAAATTCTGAATTTTGCTCTATAAAGAGCCACTCTAAAAGGAAGCAGAATTTGACATTATATACAATAGAAAGTGACTAAGAGTGCGGATTTTGCTAGAGTTTATGTTTGCAATAAAAGAATGGCTCATTGATGGAAAATCTGAGGTGAATTAGCAATTTTTAAGGAGGTTTTTACTCTAAATAAATTCAATATCTTTTGCAGTTTTTCTCTGAATTTTCTCCTTGGCAAATACCAGGCTTTGCAAGGTTTTATTACACCTTTCCCTCTGAGAATAATTATCCAAAATTCGAGATTCTCACAGTATTTACCAATTCCTAAAGTTAAATTAAAGTCGGATTGACGAAATAAATTTTCATAGATTTTTCTGTGCCTAAAAATGGCGGTGCCCGTAGTGTTACCTAAACCAACAACTATATCCACTCTTGCAGTAAACCCGCTTATTACTCCATCTTCCATTGGTTCATCCCTGCATACATACCTGGTACCCACAGCTGGTCTGTCTACGCCAACATTGGCTGGTCCATCATCCACATCATATTCTGCTTTTGTGGCTCCTCTCACATGCCCCATGCATTCTATACCACATGAAACATCCACTCCTATGGCTGTGTAAAGACTATGTCTTTACATTGGTTTAGTTAATCACACCTATAAAGTGACTGTTTACAATATTATGTATTCAGCTACTTTAAAGTACAGGTATAAGTGACAACTGGGCAGTGCTAGTTGCCAACCCAGAATTATATACTAGAGGATTACGTAAGGTATATACTTTATATAATAATATTATTATGTAACTAAGTGAACACATATATGCATCCATAGGAGTCCATAAGGACTTAGGCTAATTGACGCGAAGTCAATTCATTATATTGTACTAATATACAATAGACGCATATATGTGCCTCAAGAGTGACTTGGGATAATTATTAATAATCCCTTACAATGTTGCACACTGCCAGATATAGACATCATAATAGGGGATTTCAATATTATTGAGGAAGCCATGGACCACTTGCCAAGGCACCCTGACAATGAGAAGACTGTAGAGGCCTTACAGGATCTGAAATCTCAACTAATGATGCAAGATACCTGGAGACAAACATAGCCTCCACTATAAAATACACCTACTTCCATAAAGGGACACTTCGTCAATCTAGGCTAGACTGTATCTATATGAAACAAAAATGGACTAAACTAACCACAGAATGGAAAGTAGATACAGCACCTTTTGAAAACAACCATAAATTGGTATCAACACAAATCCTGAACCCAGAGTACCTGATATAGGGAAAGGACACTGGGCAATACCACCATTTGTTACTGGAAACCACAAATTTATTGACAAAGTTGTCCACATGAGTATCAGAATCGAACAAGACCTGAAAAAAACCTAAACTCAGGAGCCAAGGGATACAACAAATATACACAGTTTTTAAAACTGAAATCACACAGCTTGCCCAAAGATATGCAAGCAAAACTGCATCCCTGCTTGACAAGATAATAGATTTTAAAACAGAAGAAATAAATGACATGTTAATCTCCAATATTGATGAAGATGAAAAAGCTTATGTGGTAGGTTTCTTAGATGAAGACCTGTCTAAACTAGTGCAGCAGCAGCATCAAAGGAAAAGGTCAAACCTAGCTGCAAAATGCTTTACCCATAATGAAACAATCAGCAAAAAATGGCTATCAATAAACAAGCTTAACCCTCCCAGGAATGCATTGTATGCACTATGCATCCCTGCAATAGACCCACCTACATATAAAACAAACTCATCAAGGATGGCTGAGTTAGCTACAAACTACCACAACAACCTCCAGAATAAATACATCAACCTGAATAAAAACACTGAAAACAGACAACAAAATATCAGGTCCTCAATCTCCTGTCTAAAAGAAATGATCACAGAAGGTGCAGCAGAAGAACTAAGCAACCTCCTAGGGACAGATGAAATAAATAGAGCCATGAAAGGTATCCCAAATGGGAAAGCCACAGGTATAGATGGGATCCCTTATGAAATCTGGAAAAAGCTTGCTGAGAGGTACAGAATGGACAGCAAAAAGGATGGCCCAGCCTTCAATGTACTAGCCCTATTAGTGGATATCTTTAATGACATAGAGACAAATGGCATAACAAAGAGCACAGACTTCCATAAAGGCTGGATGTGCCCACTATACAAAAAGAAAGAAAGAATGGAAATTGAGACCTCGATAAAGTAAGCCTTGGTCATAACTTGACTATCACCAACCAAAGTATTGCGGTTGCGACTGAAGCCAACGGATTTGGTACTTTTTTTTCATTCGGAATATGTGGATATATGCTATTTAACGCATATCTATTTACCACTAGCTAACGATGGACTCCTTGGCTTGGGTATGTATGGTTTTATCCAATTTATTTGTTGTATAAACTAAATAGACCGGTTTTCTAGGTACCTACGCCTTGAGCCTTGGGACATTAACCCCTGAAGTATCAAAGGGTATTCATACCGTTGGTGAGGAATGTTGTCATATTTATCATCTCAGTATCTTGGTATTTACGTTATCGTAAAACCTTGCCAGTCAAGGTATTCATCTCTGCAATTATTTTATTTCCCAAGCTCACACATTAATTAAAGTCGCATTTCCTCTGATGTCCTCGGTGTTTCCTTCCAACCTATTAACAACGCTACCGCTCAGAATGGTTTACTCTTCGGATTATCTAATGGCTCTCACTTTGTTGGCAAAATCACGTATACGAATATTCCTTCCAGCGGTTCGGCAGCAAGGTATTGGGGATTTAAGAAAAGCGTTATGTAGATTTCTTTTGTTTTCGTATGATTTTCCTCATCATTTTTCTTCACTTTAGATATGGAAATAGAACCACAATTTTGGATAGTAAAGCTACATTCCTTGGTAGGTCCTTCCTACTCACTTTTAAGAGAGCGGGATTTAACATACGATTTACCGATCTTCGACAGACACAGGGGCTACGCTCATTCTCCTCAATTCCACCGCCATCAATAATTATAAGCATGCAACCGGCGCTGAGATGGATGCTTCCGTCGGTTTGCTTAAGATTTCTAACGGCAAACTTGGGAACCTTCAGCCTCTTATATTCGATATCAATGGGGTATATCCCTCTTTTCGGTCCTCGCTACCAAGTCTCTGAAGATTCACGTATTTCCGCAGACGGTATTCGAGCTTGTCCCAGATGCCCAGCTCTGGCCACGTGCCTGGAATGGCTCCATTGGCGGTGATTCAAACAGCTTATAACTAATTGTTTCGGATTTTGGTGAAGTTTCTGGTGCGGCGGATCTACAATTCGTTCTCGGGTACACCTTGTCTGTCTTTCGTTTCCCTGTTTATATATTCGCACCCAATGATGTTTTCGATGCCTGATAATTAGGGAACGTTTCTACACGGTATACGACGGCGTTAAGAAGCGTATTGGCATTGCGAAGACCCAGTACACTGATGTTAAGATCAATTAGCGATTGCTCATTTTCAACGGACTTCGTTTCAAATTGAACCCATGTTATTTTCATGGATGAATTCCGTTTCCTTAAGTTCCATATATTAGTTAGTATAGATTGGATATGTATTATAGCAGTACAATACTACTACATCAGCCACATAGAGAGGCGTTCTTTCATATTTATGTTCCCTCTTTTCCGCATTGACGTTTTCACAGATCTGTCCTATTTAAAGTGGGATTACTCGTACCTTAAGCTTTCAACACGATTTGATAAGCTTCCAATAAGTAGGTGATAAGCTCATGATAAGGGGTTAACTAACGGCCTTTCGTGGCATTTGCTCTCTTAGGAAAGCGTTATTTAATTATTTTTGTGGATGTTTAGATTTAGAATGCTTATTTTTTATGAATATATATATATTTATTGCCTTTTGGGGCATTTGCTCTCTTAGGAAAGCGTGATTTAATTACGAATATTTTATTTTATTTTGGAGAATTTTAGTTCCCTTTTTTTAGCGTTGGGATTTTATTTTTGATTCCCTTTTACAGGGCTTTTTGGTATTGGAGGATTATAGTTCTCTTTTTTAAGCGTTGGGGTTTTATTTTTGATTCCCTTTTACAGGGCTTTTTGGTATTGGAGAATTTTATTTCCCTTTTTTTAGCGTTGG
>KN837191.1:382885-409636 GCA_000827215.1 Sphaerobolus stellatus SS14 | reverse complement strand
GCCGTAAACACCCAGCTGGGTGTTCACGGTGTCACACAATGTGACACACTGTCATGGCCGTGAATACCCAGCTGGTAGTCCACGGTCATCCTTGTCATTTAGGGTTAGCTAACCCTAACTCCATATTTCGTTCCTACACCCTAGACCGGCCACGGTCAAAAATCCTTCTAAAAATGGCGCTGATGGTGGCGAGGTTCCAGGTTTTCCTTGCCTTCATTGCATGGTGCCAATCTCGACGTTGCTGTGCTTGTTAAAGTAACAAGGTCCTCTCGTCGATGGGGTCTGTGGACAGCCTGAGGCTGTGGCTGAGAATATTTCCCCAGAATTTCACCATCATGGTGATGTGTTCTGCGGGCCACCTCGCATTTTGCATTGTGAGGAGCATTCTAGGTACTGCTCCTGCAAATTCATCCCAGGTGAGATCCTCATCTCTCTTGAAGGAGTTTGTATCCCTTTTTGCAGAGGCTGCAATCCATGTGGACCCACCTGTGACAGGGTCGATGACGGGTTGCAAGCCCTCGTCGAGTGCTTGTCCTGCCGTAGTTTTCGCCGCATCTAAACCTTCGCACCCTAGATAGTATAACTCGAGGTAGACCCCTTCTTTGAGTCGTTTTAGTGCGTACACACATGGGATGTCAGGGCGCTGGTTTGGTGGATCGCGCATGTTGATTGGGCTGTACTTGTTGGGGTACTTTTTCTTGTCAGCTCACAAAGCTTCTTCCTGGTCGAGAGCATCCTGTGCGAGTCTGGACGCATTATCCTCTGCGAAGGCTTGAAGTCTCTCTTCTTCGGCCACGGCGGCTTCCTCGTTCGCTTTTCTCCACTCTTCTGCCTCAGTTCTCTGATTAGCCTTCCACGCTCTGGCCAGCAAGGCAGCGGCAGCAGCATCCGTTATTCCCTCCGAGATGAACTCTGAAAGGTCTTCGGCATGTTCATCGATGGTGAAGTCTGGGCACACTCTGGTCGCCGGGTTTTCTGAGAGTTGAACCATGCTGGAGGTCATTTTTAGCTTCCTCTAAGGGCGTTGAGATGGTTGAAAGCGAAAGGAGGAATATGTAGCGTAAACAAAAAGAATTATCTTGAGTGCAGTTCGGTCTGCTACTCTCTAGATGTCGGTGCTGCGTGGCGTGATCGAAAGAGGTTGGTCACGCGTCACAGAGCCCTGCCTCGCTGCATAGACAGGATACTCCGCGCTTAGTCGTTCCTCCTATTTGCGGAGTCTATGAGCTATCTTATTCTTAAAATACACATGTGTTTCATATGGCTAGTTGTCATGCCTGTCCTTTACAGCTTCAAATCCGATTGAGTATCAATAATATCATTCAGCGATATGTCAGTGAGTGCTAGCTCGACGATTCTGCTATATAATACTATTAAACCGTCCACTATTAAATCATTTAATGCATCTTTGCGCGATATCCGGTTGTCAGTTCTCGACGTCGAAGGTGAAACAACCTGGAACATTGACGCCACGGCATCTTCCTAGTATTATCGTATGATCTCTCTTGTCTATCACTACGAGTTTAGATACCTGCAGAGCTTTTACGGCTTTCAAAACTTCGAATATCAGCTATCGATTTATTCGTTATCCTTTTGCGAATAGTCCAAGTGATGCAAGATCAATCCCGTATGATATATTTTCTAATTTATTCCTGTAGATTCCTTCTTTGCCACTGTGGATAAATAGAACCGCCTTACACAACGCACGCATATTACTCTCGACATCCCTACTATTCGCGTTGTATAAACACCAGAAAGGATAATGTCCAGTTTCATGTCCAATCGACCACCGAGGTACTATTGCTCCGCTAGAAGTGACGCAAAATGACCGTTTGGCTGCCGGACATAGATAGATAGTAATAAATTGTTCAAAATTTTGCATGGTAATAACTCATAATACACGGACTTATTCCCGAACATAACATTTGGAATTGAAGCATTATCTGAGGATGCCGCCTTGACCCGTGATTTACAGGTAGTTGTTGCGCAGTCACGACTGTCACATGTTGGTCACACGCCCCCACTGTGATGAAAGGGGAGCGGATGAGGAATGTGTGACAGCCTCTCTGGCATCTCTCCGGCATAGAGAAACAACAATTATAACATATTACTTAGTACTTTTGTAAAGTTTGAAATCTACAGAATGAGTTGGTGCAGCTAGGTATGTATGTTTACACTGTCACTTTGCCCAGCAGCCCTTTCTCTCCCTCCTGGAGCCTCTCTTGGTACCAATCTTACTTCGGTGTACTGGCAAAAATTGTTCTTCTAAAGTGCATCTACAATTCCTATTAAGAGTCCAAAGTCATAAAAGGACGGGAGGCGGAAATATCGAGGTGCGTAACTACTACCTTGCTGCGTCGCTTCTAGCGGAGCAATAGTAGCGCTGTTAGTGAGTCCCACTGATCCTGCAGTTTATTTCAAGTGCTAATTTCCCTGCTCTAATATATCATATGCTTTCAGCCCACTATGCGTGCCCAGTCTGCTACAATGACGACATACTCAGTCCTTCGGTGCATAAAGGTTTGTGCGTACCGTAAATCAGACATACTCGATGCCCAATGGGAACAGCGTAAAGATTACTTTTAAATACGATCGTACGAAGAGACATTATTGATGAGATACGTATTCCTATCTGAGCCAACTATTAGCACATATAGTTTAATATCTGGTTCAGAAAGTCGCATCGGTACGAGCGGTGATTTCTGATTTTTCATTGAGTTCTTAAAAATTGAATAACGCGACGAAAAGAGTGATCCATCAGTCCACTTAGGTAGGCCAAGTTTCATTTCGAGTGATAATGATACTGAAACGTCCTCCCGATGACCGTCTGACCCATCTAGTCGCATTGTGAATTGGATTAAAAAGAGCCCTTCTTTTCGGTAAAGATCTTTATGTAAAATATCTTACGAGGCGCAAAAAAAAAACCGAAAAGTTCGGTGATAAATAAGAGAATAAAGAGGGCACAAAGAACACATTTAACCTCTTAGTCATACCATCACCACAATCAAGCCTGACATTTCTGGCGCTTGTTTCATATTACCAGCATCGCTGATGATATACATTTTCCACGACGCAGGTGGATTCACTAGAAGTGTCAGGCTGAAGGTAGCAGGAAAAGATATGAGTGATTAAATAAAGTGTATATCTATAATTGAGTCATGCCAGCGAAAAAAAGTTGTAGCAGTATTTATCCCCCTTGTAATATTATCCTCTCCATTCCCGAACGCCTCACATACAGAGTGAAAACCACCTCAGATTCGTACCATGGCGTTCAAACCTGATTTTTTGTGTAGATTTAACTGCATCTAGCTTCAGCTACATGCATATTTAAATTACAGATTTGAAGGCTCTCATGATATGAACATGATTTACTCTTCATTTGAGATATATTCGGCCCTGCCATTCTGTAATCAAATTCAGTGTCCGATGGATTTCGATATGGAGGTCACGAAAGACGTAATCCCTAGGACAGACTGAGATATCGACTCCTGGTAAGAATTTATTAATGGCGAATAATGAGTTCGATGCGTTGGAAAGCTGTTACAGAGATATCGATTATTTTTGTCTCCTCCATTGAGGACCGAAGGCTTCGAATAAAGCGAGCAAAATACTGCATCTATTAAGCAAAATTAGGATGAAAGCGCGAATGAATTAGTATGTCCCCATTAAGGAGAGGGGATAAACATGAGTAGAAGTTCGAAACTGTCAACCTGATATTCCTTTGATGTTCCTGATACTGCATCGTAGACCGGAAGCTCCCAACAGAGCGAACGAAAATAATGCATGAATTAATGAGGGAGATCATACATGAAGAGTGAATGGATTAATACGACGACGTTGATTGACGAATGAAATGAACAATTACAGCGCTTTTCAGAATGCAAGGCGCGGCTTGATTGCGCACACATTTAGTGCCGGAATAATTCAAAACAGCGATATCTTTGCAAGACCTCAACCGATTGCTCTGAAATCTGAGGATGCCCTAGTTGGATAGTTTAGTGAGGGCTCCAGATAGTTAGATGGTAATATGGTCCACTATAGAATATTCAGGAGCTGTTCTGTTGCAGCATGCTTTGATTCTCTTCATTTATCAACAGAACAGCTCCTGGATATTCTATAGTAGACCATATCACCATTGAACTATCTGGAGCCCTCACTAAACTATCCAACTAGGGCCTCCTCAAATTTCAGAGCAATCGGTTGAGGCCTTGCAAAGATATCGATGTTTTGAATTATTCCGGCACTAAATGTGTGCGCAATCAAGCCGCGCCTTGCATTCTGAAAAGGGCTGTAATGGTGCAACGACACCGGGCCAATCTATCAGATGATGGGGGCAGAAGCACCCACACCGTGATACCAGGCCTTCAGGGGTCGGCATCAACCGACAACGCAACGATGCTTGAGTTGTCTCCAGCGCGTAGTTGGATGATAAGTACGCATGACTGTCGCGTTCGATACGGGTGTCGTATGAATAGATCAGGTCGCTCTAAAGATGTAGTCATTCGTGAAGATAAAGAAGATATCTCTGACACGTACTTCGAATCAGCTCCCAGACAAGAATACAGGAGACGAGGCCCCATGCCGTGGATAGAAGCCTGCAATTCTCGCAACGGGGAACATCCATCTCCTATTCTCAGTCCGGTCGTGGATACAGTGCATCTAGCCCGTTCCATATATATGTAAGGTATATTTTCGGGTACAGATCCACCAGCTCTATGAACGAGAAACCGGATCGCGTGAGCTACGCGTACCGCCTTGGACGGCAGAACCTGTGACTACGAACTGGAGCCTGCATCAGCAAAGCTTGCAAAATGTATATAGCACTAGATAGCCTACCTAATTCGTCTAGAGGAGACGCCCGTGGTAGGCGAGGTAGGCTATTGCGGATTCGCTAAATATGATATATAGCACTGTCTACCGCTCATACCGCCCTACCGCCGGCGCTAAGACGCGCCCGTGCCAGGTTTCCTGATGTGAATATATTACGAGAGCAAAAGCAGACGGTTTCGTAAATTATTTTAGTATCTAATCCAGCGAGGTGAGAAGAGGACAAAAGGATGCTGCCGTCGCTACTATGATAAGATGAAAAGTCACCACAGCTAAGTAGCAGGTTCAGCGAAACGATTACGAGTCTTGTAGCACTCGATCACCAAACCTCTAGACGAAGACACAAGTTAACAACATCGGCAAAACATTGGTCAAAGAGTTCCCGGTCTAGGTGTTGTGGAAGTCGAAATACAAAGGACGACCATCAACGAGCGTCGTGGGTGACGCGTCGGTATTCATCAACGCCCACACCATTTCTGAGTCCGCTCTGTGGGCCTGTTGCGAACTCGTACCGAGCTAGTCGAATCGCTTGGGTTCCTTCTTCGAATGGATGAATGGGATAGAACCCTTTAGAAAAGGACGCGTAGTCTTTCATTTCCATCTCATTCGCGTCGTAAGAACACCAGAAATAATGATACCCAGCGTGACGTCCCGCTAACCATCGTGATTCTAGAAAGGAGCCTTTGGATTTTATTTCAAATGATTGACCTTGCTCTAATATTTTATCATCATGCTTCCTGTACTCCAGCATACTATCCATCCGAGCTACGTGTGTGGAAACGTTCCTTTCAAAAGGATCGTACGTGAAAGGCCGTCGTGTGACCTCACTAATCAGACGGTACGGACAGGACAAGGCTATCTTCGTTGCGGGGAATAAGAAGTAAGTACAGTGATATGTCTGCCAATTGAGAGAATAAATACCTTCGTTGCGGGGAATAAGAAGTAAGGAGCAACGAAGTGGAAAAGGGATTTATAAGGGATCGAGAATGTGTACGTAATATTAAGGTGTGACTGTAAAGCTGCTGACTGTCATTCGATGACAGTCAGCATATATGCGTGTGTACTGTATGCGTGTGGTGAGCTGCTACAGCGGGCTTACAGTACGACACGGTTGATTCGGTTGATGAGACGTATCCCTACCCGGGTCAAAAATTGACAGATATAATTCAAAGTCTTATTGATCTTCCAGTGAAGTTCTTTATATACGAGAAGATGCGAGGAGCGAAGAAAGGCTAGAAATTCGACGATAAATAAATGAGGAATGAGTCTCTAAAGAGAGGAAAAGAATATTCGTTTTTCCATCATACCATCACACCCTTGATCCTAACTAAGCCTGGCGCGATCTGCCATATTATCTACACCACTAATGATATGAATTTTCCACCATACAGATGACTATACTAGAAGTATCAGGCTGAAGGTAATAGGTGATATGAGGGTATTTGACGAATAGTATATTAATGATTTGGTTATCCCATGGAAAAATAATTTTGACGAGATCTCAGATTAATGCTCTTGTGATATTATTTTCTCTGTCCTTGAACAATGCCTATACGAACGGGAACCCTCCTTCGGTTCGTACCGTGGGATATACAGAAAAAGAAAGGATATGATCTGTAAATTTAACTGAATGTGACTACAGCCCGTCGTCTGTATATTTACATTGCAGATTTGAATAAATCTCCACGGTACGAACATGGTTGTTCTTTCACTTTTTATCGCACGAGCGAATATTCGGTAAAAGCGCATACCCCCTGGATTCCGCCTTTGAGTCCACAAAGAAACCCATGCCAGGACAGACCGGGATATCAAGCTGTGATATCAATTTTATTAATGATGATTACACACTATGGGAGAGAGGAAGCTGATAAGGGGTGCGTGATTAAGGCATATGAACTCTTTCGATGACACTCTGAGGATGCGAGAGAAACTGGATAAAATTTGGATATTATTCCAGTCCGTGAAGCCTGAGCTTTCTTGTGCATCCATATGTTCTGCATCGTAGACTGAAATTTTCCGATAAAGCAAGCGGAAACAATGCATGAATTAATGAGAGAAGTCATGCGTCATGTGAATGGATTAATACGAACTGAGAAATCTAATGAGGAATTAATGGCGTATTCTTCCTTGCAATATGCGAGAACCTGGGGAAACACCGACTATCGAAAGACTATTCTGCCCTTAAAATGTTGCTTGCTGATAGCCTGAGCATCCCTCCATATTATTGAATGCGACATATAGAAAGGGAGTCAGAACGCCCCATTCAATACTATGAAGAACATTCTGCAATCCCAAGGAAGATTTTCGAAGGAACAGAGGGCGTATGAAAACCGAATAATATATGGATAATAAATCGCATTCTGAACATCCCGATACTATACAACTCACCTCGGCAGTGCGGTCAACCATTAGTACTATCAGGAACATCTCTGTAGTACGCCGACTTTTACAGGAAATGGAAAGAGTCTGCAAGATCTGTCCGCACATATTCGGTGACCATTGTCTTAATGCAAGCGATTAAGAGGCTATCGCAGAACGAGTGCAGCCAGAGATCTACGACTATCGGCGGAAAGCAATAATAAAATTAGTAAGTCAAAACCAAGTTGCTATTATTGTGACTCATCTCGAGATGTATCACTCGCCAACGTCTGGTCTGCACAAGTCCAATCACACGAGCATTATTTGAGATATCGTATTGAATCCAAAGAGAATCAATATCACGACTCAAATCCCTGATGGCATGTACAGAGTCTGGGTTTGGATGGGAAGGAAACATCCTGTAGATGGGATTCTGGGATTTCACTCTTTAGAATTTATTCACAGATACTCCATGGTAGTCTTGATTATGCTCAACTAATGCGCAAGTCTGACGGACATACAGGATACACTGCGGATGGCGTCTTTTCTTTTATCCCATGCGCGTCAGCCAGTGGAGCCATGTGTCAGGCTTGAGAATAATGAGTAATTATGTATAGAGAATCCAGTTAAAAATAAAAAAAATGTTGTAGCAATACCCATTCCCTTAAGTGTTATTCTTTGCTGGAGGTAAAAACACTTCACGTTCGTACCATGGAAACAATGCTCTACAATATAATAAGTGTATATCCAATGGAGCGCAGGATCCACAACTATATTACAGATTTGAGTCAGTCCATGCTACGAGCGTAACCATTGCGTTAGTGGAATTTAATAGCACGACACGACTCGAAGGAGCACAAAGCTCAGAGTCGTCGGATGAACTTTGAGGTCTCGTTTAAGTACACGAAAAAAGTCCTGCCGAGGAGAGACTGGAACTTCAGGTCGTGCTTCGCATTGAATTGATAAGAAATATTCCTCTGACGAATTTCGGTCATTAAGAAGCTACTGAGAACGTTATTAATATAGATAGTAAGACTAAGAAGACTTAGACTTGCAGTGATAATTTATAAAGTGAACAGCCCTTCGATGAACTTTGGACGACGAAAAGAGACTTGAATGAACGAAAAGGCCATCCTTGTGAGAGTAACCTTCTGAAGCTTGAGTCTCGTACTGAAGCATGGACCGTCCTTACATTTCAAACCGAATATTCGTTCCACAGTGTAAACAGAAATAATTCATTGGCTGTTCAAGAGCCCTAAACTTGAGGTACCAAGGGATCGAGAGATGTTACTACCGATATATAGAATAGAGAACTAATGGAGCACTTCTGAGGGGAGTTACCGAATCATGTGACTATTTCCCCTGAAATCCTTGTACCGCTATATATTTCCCGCTTTGATAAGGCGCATAGACACAGAAGGGAGCTAGGACGCTTCATTCAACCCTATGAAGAATACGTTGCAGTCACAAGGATTTTTTCGGGGGAATAGAGGAGGAATGTAAGAGAATAAGAAGAAATATTTTCCCAACACCTCGGTACCATGGCATTGAGAGTACAAGCCACCAGTGTAACGCATACGCATACCCAGAAGCTGAGATGCCTTGACAATGGAATGGCTGTGTAGCACGTAAAATCATGGTACATGTGTGTAAAATTGCAGCGAGTATGAATGGGATTTCAGGTCTACCCGCACGCAGCCAGGAAGATTTCCAGTCCTAACAAAAGGCTAGTTGAGATATTCTTTAGTACAGAATAACATAAGAGGATAGAAGGGCACAGGGGGAGCTGTATATCATATTGTAAGCTCCACATTCAATCAGACATATGCATAGAGCAGACTGAGCGGAAATAATTTGGTGCTGCTGGATATAAAGCGCGTACCAGTATCAGAACACCCAAACCCCGTCAGGAGCAAAGATTATATTTTAATGGAAAATAAACCGCAACTTGAGAGAAAGAGCATGGATGCTGCCAATGCGTCAGGACGATAGAAAAAATTGTGAGCGGAGATATTAATTTCGCGAACGGAAGCCATAATTTGGAATAAAACTTTCGGTTGGATATATATAAATAATAAAATTAAGGAGGAAGAGGTAGGGAGATAGAGAATCTAATTCCATTCTGCATTGACCCCCGCGATTCGAAAATGCTGGGACAAATATATCGTGCAGAAGGTATTCGAATACGATATTTAAAAGGACATCATCGGAAGACCATACAAAAATATAGGGACACGACTCGCGAGGGGATATGCGCTGAACCGAACAGGGTTGATCGAAGCAGGAAATGTGGATAGTGACTGTCACTGTCACGTGCTTATATAACCTGCTAGCGCCGACAGATTGGCGGGCTCAGTGCGGTGTAGCACGAGCGATTTTTTTTTACAGACCAGCCACCCATGCTTGCTACCTAGTAAGGGCAGTTCCAGTTAGCTTCATTTCTAATCTTTCACATACTCATATCCGAACCCATGTATTAAAAGGGATCATCAGGAGTGCCGAGACAGATACAATGCATCGAAGGGATGTAAGGCGAGAATGAGATATCTATGTACCGGTAGCATTCGAAAGACTCTCGAGTATCTCGGTATCCAAGACCAAATTCTGATCCCATCCTCGTTCAACCTCCCTGAAATCACTTTGGACACTGGTGGGTTTCTTCAATCTCCACGCCTCCAAAAGACGCTAAATAAATATCAATGAATTAGTCGTAGGTTTGAGAAGGAATTGGATTCGAGACGTACGTTGCTCATCCCGAAAACGAAGAAAGTAGCAAGAGTATCTGAACTAATTTCAGCTATGTTCCTGCGAGGACTGTTGATAACGTGAATTTACTCAAAGATTCGACCACTCTGTACACGTTGGGGTTGTACTGTAGATCGCCTCCAAGGCGTACGGCAGACAGAATGGCGGTTAATCTGGACAGAGTGAGCCATAAAAGCCACAGATAATAAAATTCATCCCACGCACGCTAAGGTTACAAGCTGAATAACGGTGAACACGACTAGCCTTAAGATTAAATTCGTTTCTATCGGCAGCGAGCTCTTATTTTTCAGCACATGGGTAGTTTTCGACTGGACTACCAGATAGATGATCTACGCTGGCTTTGCTGATCAGTATGTCTCTCTAAAAAATCGTATAGTTCGTACCCTCCATAGCTAGCTCAGGCAGAGAAAGCCCAGCCATAAAGAAGCCTATGAATCTTCGTCTAAATAAAATGAGAAAGATATCTCAACTCACGTATTCGTAGAGAAGGAAAAGGACCCACATTCTGTTACTGAGCACCGTAATTATCGAACACCAAATTAATTCTACCAAAATCCTTGGTCGAGTCGAAAATCCCAACTAGATAATGTTAGTTCAGGTTCTCTTCCTATAGCCCCGGAATTAAACTCACTCCAGCTGAACAGCCACACCAACAGACGAGTGTGATATAAGGGAGACTCAGAATCTAGGGGCCCACATAAACGCTTGAGCCGAGCACTGTAATTGATGGTAGAATTAACACTACCAATCGGCGAAACCAGCGGAACTCCGTGAAAGGTGAGGCGCGACCATTGAGGTTAGCGCGTACTTGGAACCATGTCTAATGTGCACAAGTAGAGGTTAAATGACAGAAGAGGAATATTTTTAAGCTTTGACGCACGTTGAGGACCAAGCAAAACATAGCAACACCAAACCTATTACAAAAGTCAGTAGATATTGAACACACTCATTAGAAAACCGTACACACATTGGAACTACCCCGTCCATTAGAATAGCCTGCAAGATACATAATGCTCTTGGAGCATGAGCGGATGTCCCCACATACCCGACGAACAGCCTATAATTGATGTCTTAGAAGTCATGATTGTAGAGATCGAAGAACATACAGAAGAGAGGCTGGGAATGTCGACAACCAGGTAGTAAAAAGAAGATTGATAAGAAATGGATTGTTCCGTTGAGGAAGTGAATGGACACGCCAGAGCGTGAACAATAGAGCAAATAAGGCAATATTTCCGAGAATAATGAAGGTGTAAGATAATGACCGGTAAACAATTTGTAGTTCAAGCATCGGGGAAGATAATTGAAAGGGAAAATGAAGGATGGCAGTGTGTGGGTGGCAGACTCACCAGGAGGCTGCGGGAAAATTTGCACGTTCGTGTTCACTGGTATTTATACGACTTGCGCCAGAAAGGCTGAGAACCCCACATGAGTTAGTATCGCTATCATCAGCAACAGTGCCAAGTATACATACCACATCAGTAAACTGGGTGCAGTGTTCCCGCGTGTCCGAGCGGATCCAGCGCTGTCCAGGGCGTCTGACACGTCCCAAATGAATAGACAGTGTTCCCGGATCACTCAGGATCGGCCGGGACACGAAACCGAGTTTACTGATGCACTAGGGAGTGCACAGTCGATTGGTACCATTCGGCACCTCGGCACCGGCGATCTGACAGATCCTGACAGATCCAAGCCAGTTGCAACCGAAGCAAACATTGCGAGTGAACTGACCCCGGACTCCTCCCTACAGAACATTGCCGTGGCATATTAAAGGTGTAGAACATAGTAAATAAATGTTTGCACATGTAGATAAGCAGGTAAATTGAGTATATCTAATAATATTTGTTAAGGTCGTACCCGTACTCTCTGGTACAATAAATCCAATAAAATATTCCGGAGGTCATCCCGGAGGCATTGAGAATTCAGTAGAATATTCTAGAGTCCTCTGTCAGTCGATTTGCATTGTAAAGAATTGAATGTATGCTCATAAACTCTAGAGTTCGAAATGACTACAAGATAAATTGAGGCCGCCCTTGAGCTCCAGCCCGAGGTATTGAAATTTCAGTAGATCCTCTAGGGTCACCTGCCAGTGTATTAGTACTGTAAATAAATCCAATATATTAATATGAAACTTATTACATTCTCATAAATGCTGCAATTCAAAATGGCTCCATGATAGAGTGAGGACGTCCCCATGCTCCACCCAGAGGTAGCGGAAATTCAATGGAATAGTCTGGGGACATCTAGAAATTAGGCAAGGTTTTATATAAATCGAAAGTGTTATTTGAAAAATTACTGTATTCGCATAAATGTTACAATTTAAAATAACTGTATAATAGAGTCAGAATGTCCCGAAGCTCTACCTAGAGGTATTCAAAATTCCATATAGTATTCTAGGGACACTTGCTAGTCAAGTGACGCTTATAATAACTCAAATAAACTATAAAGAGACTTACTGTATGGTCTGAAACGATATTGTTCAAGATAACTTGGTGCCTTCCCCAGCTCTACTAGAGGTGTCAGAATTCAATGGAAAAATCGATAAAATATTCCAGCATTACTTAAAAAATTAGCAAGATTGTCGGTAAATGAAATAGCTCGTAAAATCTCTTGCTATGTACTTGAAATTGCTACGATGTAAAATGACTACATGAAATGCCAATTAGGTTTGATATATTATTATGGACTGGGCTGGGGCTTCGAAGTCGATAACTACATGCTACTATGCATAGAGCTATCGAGGTGGATAGGGATAGTAACAGTCCTGTGAAGCTTTGTTTGAATAATAATATTGGTAAGAATGACTGTATCCATGAGGAGGTGGTGGTGGCGGAAATGACGGAGGTAAACCGTGGTAGGGAATCTGTGATTGCAAATGGCTTATTGAGCTGGGTGTAGCGGCCATTGGATATCCATTGGAATGGGGGGGCTCATGCGAATCGATGAATTGGCGAGGAGCTGATGAGTTGGAATATGTTTGGTGAGATCCAAAAAATTGAGGAGGTGGAGGACGAAGTGGAGAAGTGCAGTGAGATGTACGGTGAGGCTGCACTGGCTTCTGAGACTGTGAGACTTCAAAAACATGCGACGGGAGTAGTTTACTCGGCTCTATGAGTTCTGGAGCTTGAATACGACCAGAACTGCAACATTCTAAGGTTGACAGAGTGGAATAGCCATCCCCATACTTCTTTTCAATTGTCCTAAGCCTTTTTATGGACGGCTCGCTGGCTGTTCCCATCTCCATGGCACGTTTGAGGGTTGAAATTTGCTTCGTAGCATCATCTTGCAGTTTTGAAAGCTCTGTGTACGACTTTTGAAGAGTGGAGTCATTCTCTTTGACCTTTCTCTCTTGAACCGCCACTACAAATCCTTGAGTGAATATGTTAAACTTCTGGAAGCTACTAAAACATACCACTTCTGATTATTGTGTGTCCAGATCTTCGAAAGTATGTTTGAGGCTGATCACGGTGAGTTATTCCATGTGTTAGAAGCATCTCAATGCCTTCCAATTGCCGAAAATCAACTCCTTGCCCAAAAAGAATACCCGTCACAATGGCAAGCTTGGTTCCTTCTCGATTAATGTTTCTATGAGCTTGCTCATTTCCATTTGAGGTAGAAGGTGCTGCTTTCCAAATATGAACAGGTATTCTGCTTTTCGGACGATAGATGGCAGCCAGTGCCCAGCCGTCAGCGGCCTCCTTGTCCCGAAACCAATCTGAGGCCAAAACCAATAAGTACATTGGTAAATATGAAATAATGAACGGATTTACTTACCAACCGCTTTCTTGCCTCCCCCTCGAATAGTTGCCACAATCTGTGTATACACTGCTAGTGGGAGCTCCTCTGCAGAAGCTAAGCTCATCATAGCGGTGCGAACATTCTCAACCACATGACTGTGGAGATCATGTACATGACGGGTAAAATGTGAGAAACAATACCGGTAGCACCGTTTCAGATGGTCACTTGGAGTTAACATGTGGAGAGGCTTTGTAATTTCATAGGCACAATATCCTACCATTGACTGGCAGAGTGATTGACAAAACTTGCCTCATCCTTTTGGATATTATTAGCTACTCAGTTAAGTCATTATAAGATTACATACCTATTGCCTGACCTCTATGGCCATCTGCAGTTATTGTATCAATGCCTTCTCCATGGATGTGTCGGATCTGTACTTGTTTACCCGTATCCGCCTCAGCTATCCCAAAGATTTGTTGAAATAGAACTAAATGCACCTCAGAGGACTGAGAGTTAATAAAAGCTCTAGCCACTACAACAGCTAGTAAAAGAATAAACAAATGAAGTACTGTATGGAATAAATGTTCTTACAACGATTATATTGAGAGAACCATGCCTCGATTTCGAATTCTTGCCATTTATGTACTCGTTTGAAAGATGTATCAATAGAGATTTGCTTCGTTTCAAGTAGAAATGTGCTCATGCCCGGAAACATGCATATGATAAGATGAAAGGCAGCTTGACCTTTGATATCATGTGTCTCGACAGTGCGGACATATATTAATTCCTTGGGAAGTAATGCTTGCTCATTGCATATTTTCTTTGTACCTGTTAAATCTATTTAGTCTCTCATACACCAATTAAGGAAGAATTTCGTTTCGCACCTTCAAAACCTGTGCCGAATGGATATACCTGGTTTCGCACCTCACTAATAATTCTTCCAGCGTGATCAGTGTTACCCAATGACGGATGTAAGTCTGAAAGTGTTGGCTCTCTAAGCTCTGACCATCCCAACAATTTCTGAAGACCCGTGAGGAAGCTAGACTCCATGTGGAGGCGCCTCGGGGTTGCATCTGCAAGTCGCCATCCAAGTTTGAAAAGAAGTCCCTCTAGAAGTCCCCTAACAATCCTTGGAGTACATGAGGGAATTGGATTTGAATGTGAATGCGGATTTCGGCAGATAACTGCGATGAAGGGACAGTCGTTGGCATTGTTGGGATAATAAAACTCAAAACGCGCAGGACATTTAGTGATATGCTCGATCACCCCAGGTGTAAGTTTCCCATCCTTATTACGGTGAAAATTCACTGAAAATTAATCAATCAGTGGCAGTGAACAGTAGTAATAATTAAGTCAAAGGAAATAGTGACTCACAGCATAGTGTTTTCTGTTGTCGAGCCGAACAGACAACATCACAGGGTATCAAAGGACCGAAACCACCAGCATGTGCTTGTTCCTCATATTTACGAATAGTCTCCATGTTACCACAAAACAATGCTTCCAAATAGACAGAGTCTATTTCCTGAAGGTTACATAGATATAGATGTGCATGATGTCCTTTTTTCCGATGTTCACACCTAATTAAGAAACTTGAGTAGCGACAACAAGAATATCATAAATGAAAAACTCACTGTAAGAATGGTCTATGAAAACTATCCCTACAAACTACTATTTTTCCCGGGCATTGCAATTCATCTTTCTCACAAGCACGGCTGTCATGTAAAGTCTCATATAACAACTGAGCAGCGGGAATACTGCTAATTTCACTGTCTTCTGATGGAGATTCGGGAATAATATCTTCAGCTGAGACCTCAGCAGCAAATGGACAACCCGATTCCTGGATTGCACAAAACAAAGCTAAGGTCTTCTGAAATACCTCTTGCCAGGTGTCAGGAGTCTCTTGTACAGTACGTTGTTGAGAAGAAGGGACCGAAGTGTTGAAATTACACTTCTTGCAGTCAGTACCTGTTGTAGTTATAATCAGATTGAATTGATAATGAAGAAAAGGTAAAAGAAACTTACATGAGAGTTTAACTTGAGTGCATGGAACTGCATCACCAGACATTGAGAGGCTTTGTAAGAGAAAACATTCAACATCATATTTTGTCCCCTTAGGTTCACCAAGTGAATATTGAACATTTCCTTTAGGATCCTGCAATGGCAGAGGCTTTGAAGGGTCCGTCTTGAAAATATGTGCAACCGCTTCTTGCATTATGGAGCCTGTTTCAGGATATTCAACAACTGCTCCGAGAGGATGATGGACTATTGATGATACATAGCCTTTTCGAGTACTTCGATTATGCCCATTAATAATTTCTTCGGGTGAAAATCTCGAGGACTGGGGGGCCAAATATTTCATTAGAGAAATGAAGGGGTGAGCTCGGTCACCACTCAGAATGGAGTTGAAGGAGTTTTGTAAGTCACCAAGCCCAGAGTTTGAAGTAATTAAAGACTCGTTAAATATTCCAATGTTTTCTAGAAGATTTTGAGCGGTTTTCAAGGCTTCCAGCTGCTCAAGTGAGAGAGACATGGGTTTCGAGGATGCATATAAGTGGGGAATCATATGATTTGGTCACTCTTCTCAATCAGCGGCCTCGGTAATTCATAGATGTAGCTTACAATATCCGGATCTATAATTATGCTAAGTACTTAGTATCCTCAGCTTAGGGACAAAAAAAACAAATGTCCAATGCGACCGCTCTGATCTCCAGTATACAGTGCCTGAAAGGTTGCCAGAATATTAGGTAAAATCCACGAAGAACTTTGCAATAAATAATTGGCACTTACAAAAGACCAAAAAAATTCAACCTTTAGGCTTTTCTTGGGAATGTCAGTGGTGGTACGACGAGAGGCTGAAACGATTGAAGTTGATTGAAGCTGCTGACTAAGCCTGCTGCTGCTCCTTTACCTTGTTCACTGTCACCCGCTCAATACCTCTGCCTTAACTCCGTTGATCCACCTTGATAAACCATATGGAACGGTAAGATTGACGATCACCAGTGCCAGGGTGTGTATTGACTGCGGTTTTAGGTGTTGTTTTGCAGTGACGGTGCATCCAAACGAGAGTCCGATAGTACACCTATTGGGTGTGAATTTGTAAACGGACGATTGTACAGCTGCCATGTAGCTCGAGAGTTATGATGGAGAGTACATAATAAATATGACATACTATGAATAAAATTAAAGTCATCAAATGCTGAGTATTTAAGTAAGCATGCATGAGTAGAGAAGACCATCACCTACCCACCTTCGTTTTTCTACAATTCACAATCACTTATTATGCCTCGTCTCAACATCAATCCTTACACTGCCCGTCGTAGGTCTCCTCGTCGACCAATCGTTGATCCTAACATGGTTCGGCTGCGCGATGAGACACCTGTTGAGAGGGCAGATCGCTTCAGATTTGTACGTGACTGGCAAGCTCATACTACAGAGCTTCTATTCTATGACCGTGCCATTGGCGAAGTCGTGGAATATGGCTAGTGAGTTGCATATTAATATATCTTATCTGCTCGCATTTTAGCTTATGTTGTCTTGTTTAGTCCTGCTTATAACTCGGAGCGCATCCTACCCCATCGTATCCAACTCTACAACAATAAAAGGCGGCAGAAATTTGAATGCTTCTGCGGGCAATACTCTCCGTCCGCTCCTGTGTTCGCCAACATTTATACAGTGTGTGAGGGCCAGGTGCAGGTTGCATACGCAAGTTGCCATACTTGTGGCTTGTCAGGTATGTTACAATTAGTTATAATTATGTATATTAGCCTCATTAGTTTCTAGTGTCATTTAATGAGAAATTCTCTACTGCTATCAGGCAAAAGGTATATCCTGGATTTCACAAAGATTCCGGTAAGCACCTCACTCATGCCAGTCTTGCATATATTGATCTATTTTTCCGCAACAGAGACCATGGGAGTTCCTTCTCGCCCCGAAGATGTTCCTAGGGACCTTGCTGTTACTTTACCCTATAGGCCCCGTGCTCCTCCTCGAGCCTGGCAACCGCTTGTAGTGGCTCTGGGATTGCACCGCACTCGCACTTGCACTCGCACTCCGTCTAGCGCCAGTCGTCATACTGCTAACAGGGGCCGATATGGTACGTACTCACATACTTACTGTACATGGCCCTCATTTTGAATTATATATAGTTACTCCTCCTAATTTAAATTCCTTAGAAGAGAGCAGCCCGCCGTCTGCGTCGTCTGTTGTCAATCGTTATCTCGGCAAAGCACCCACACGCGCCCCTTCCCGCTTCATGACGCTGGATTCCCCATCCTCGTCTGTTATGGAGGGAGCCATTGCTGGCCCTAGCCGCTTCACAGGGAGTATTGAGAGTTTAAATAGCTCTTCTTCAAAGGTTAAGGCTGAGGATGAGGATGTCCTTGTCTTCTGTCCCAAGTGCTACAGGTATCTCCCCATTGAGCACGCTTGCTTCCATAAGAACTTTTCACCTGAATTGTAGATACTTTATTCTAGTAGCTACTTAGTGACATTATGCTCAAGCACAGTCTTTTATTATAGTTCATTAGGAACCAATATACCCACATCCTTTATTAAACTCGTATCTACGTCTCTTCAGGTGGCTGGGGGCTCTGTGTTTGACTTACCGGGCAAGTCCCCTAGCGAGATTGTCAGATTGATGCCATCAGATCTATCTCCGATGGTACCAATCGACTGTACACTGTGCACGAGGTAGCCTTCTCCCACCCACCCAGCGCAGACACGCACCGGAGCCGACTAGATGGGACCAATTTGCTAAACGAGCCAGGTGACGGAACGTAGATGCTGTAGATCAACATGGAGCTGTAATAGAGAACTAGTTAGTATTTTTAGTCCAGGAGCCCAAAGCGGTTGTTGTCTGGTTTTTTGATGCTTCACAGCTTTCCAGTGGACGGACCAATCAGTTAATCAAGCGAAGCTGGCTTCGGAAAGATGCGTACGTACATATTGAATGTGCACGAATTGGAGCAAGGGATCCAGTAAATATAATAGGCTAAATATATAGCTTTCGCACCATGAGATTACGTGTTGTCGAATACTATAAGTTGTCAATTCAGCGAATGAGGACTGCGAGCTAAGGGTCCATCCTTGGACGCAAAATCGGGTACTTATATAATCTACCGGAGCAATATGTCGCAAAAATCCAAAAAGCCTGATCATCCCTTCTGACCTGATCAGGACATGGTCAGAGCATGGTCAGACTTACGTAAGAGCCTGATCAGATCGTCACACAGCTGACCCAGTTCTGATCAGAGTTTGCGGTAGATTGGTATGATCCCCTTGGCAGGGCGATGGCGGTTGCTTTTCCAACTAGTCAGAAAATGGATGTAAGTCCCTGCAATTATTTCCGTTCCGAACCGGAGACCCAGGCCACCGCTTTGAAGTCACTTTCTTATTTTGGTCACGTTGTCACAGAGATTTAACATGCAACATTCCAGTACTTAGGTATTGAACAGAACCACATACAATTGTAAGATATTCGATATAAAAATTTATTCATATGCTATCAAAGCTTGATCTCTTGTCTAGAGTGGATAGAGTGCGGACACGTAGCTCAAAGTATCCAACAGTCAACCAGAGTCATGTGATCACCATAGCTCTTACCCTCTCAGTGCTCGGACCGCTGCAACATAATGACTGTTCCTACTGCTTCTCATTGTACAAGACATCTAATGCAATTCAACTTATGCACCATAAACGCAGACATGAAAAGAAGACAGGGCTCTATTGCTAGCAGACATGCGACGTGCTAATAGGTATCTGGTAAGGTATGTGAACATTCCCTCAGTCACCGACAACAACCTCATTTGCTCTTCTCCTCTGCTAACAGACCTTGCAAAGAGACACATTGGTGAACCTCTACATATCATCAGACGGTGGAGGGGTCAAGCCGATTCTAGATGACACATTATCTTCACATTTCAGAGGTTTGAGAGCAGAGGGCCCTCCCCGTTTGACAGTAGAGCGAGTTTGCATCCCTTCCATCTAATGTGAGTATTCACACATGACTGTGTTCACTTGATAACTTACTGGTTCGCTTTGGAGCAGGTTGCTCTTCTTCGTCAGAAGATATAATGACTGGCTGATCATCCTCTTCAACTGTCATTCTCCATATATCAGTAAGCTAAAACCAGCTCAGTATACCAATTGTCACTTACATTTACATTTGCGCTTTTGAAACTGTAGTCGATAGGATTCGATAGGATCCAATGGTACTCATCCTAGCGTGCTTACCACACGCAGGGCCTGCGATGGGATGGGCAGCTGGTACAGGCGCAGCAGGAGCAGCAGGAGCAGCAGGAGCTGGTATGAGAGCACGTTGCACCATGGTGACAGATGCGGGTGCGGGTGCAGGTGCGGGAGCAGGCGCAGGTGCGGGTGCGGGTGCGGGTGCGGGTGCGGGTGCAAGTACGGGTGCAGCGAGCGGGGCCGGTGCGTCAAACAGGGCAGGGAGCGGGAGCGGGACAGGAGCAGCTGCTGCAGGGGCATTGAGATGGAAGTGGTGTGCATTACGCATGGCATGAGCTTGGAGTTCTGCATCGAGCGCATCAAGGGGAATAAGAGCTTCATTATAGAGATGTCCTATTAAATAGAATATATCATTTGATGCTCATAGTGCATTGAGGGAAGTCACTTACGCTCTTCAAGACGTTTCCACAAAAATGCGCAATAGTCACGAGACAAAGTGCAACTGGTATACTTTGTCTTCCAATCAACTGGTCAGCCAAAACAATGTCAGAGTCGTCTTGAAATATTAAATACTGGAAGCTTACTATTCATAAGACAGGTCTCACAGATGGACCTAATACCCCCCATGCCTCGACTTATATGCACTGCACACAGCTCCATCTCATCAGGAGTACGAGCAATCAAGACACAGAGGCAGTATAAATAAATCCCTTTGGATTGCAAGTACCTGGGCAGATTTGCAGGCTCTACCCGTACATATGTATTAAACTTAACAGGCCTTCAAAATCCTTAGTCAAATGTGCAATGGGTCAACAAGCGGATGCCACTCACCAAGCCATTTGCCTAATGCCGCTTATCTTTGACCCGACAAACAATTCAGGAGAATCCTTCGTCATCAATAGGGCTGAGTGCAATATCTGATACTGCAATGGAGATAGCTGAGCACGAAAAATAAAAGATCGCCTTGTGAAAACCATCAGAGAAGATGACGGTTGCAGAGGGATGCACGAGACAATAATGCTTCTAGTCTCTACTTTTTATATGCCTGACTGACCGTATTCCTCTTTTGGTTAGGGACATCAATAAAATTTTATTAAACATATTCAATCGCTGGGACAAGTTTGTAGATCTTCCAAAAATGTCTGGCTTGGAGAATTTCCTATTTAGGCGCAGACGATCTCCTTCTCCCCTGACATATCAAACATAAAGGATACACAACCATATGCTTTTTTAGATTAGATTGACACTAGAAAACTACTATAGAATATATGGTAAAAGGAGAGCTCATCACACTTAATCCCCTTGAGCGGGGAAATTTACCGTTCAAACCAATAACTATCAATCTTCTTCAATACTACTTGTAAACCACTTGTAAGTACTATTATGCATGCGTATTTCACTGGCTGAACCATTGATAAAGAGTCAGAATGTCAAACCCAGGCATTCAAGATTACGTCCAAGATCACTCCTTGCAAATATCTCCTGCTATTGCCTCGCCAGTTCATTACTTTACACCTAAGGAAATTTCTCAAGGCAAGAATGAGGTCACTAGTCACACTGTCGCAGTTGGTATTTCAACATATCCCTTGAATGTGGTGGTTGAGTATTTGGAGACGTCAGTAAAAGGAATTGCCCACCAATTTCAAGTCAATCCGGAACCAGACAAATTCCTACATCCTAAGGAGAATCTCCAATATTCTCTTGGTGGAACTCATGGAATGAGTAACAGAGTTCAATGTCGAATGCTACCTAGCAATACTGGCTCAGGGCAAGTCCCCTGTAAAGTTCTTAGAACACAATGTCAGCTATATATGCATATATAAATATTAACGATGTACTGATTATATTTGAACTAGGTCTTTCAATTAAATATTGCGAGTTTTATGATGCTACCTCTACTTCAGATGCTTCGATCTTGCAATCAACTTCTCATGAGGCTGAGTGTGAAGATTTCCTCAAGACTCTAGCGCTTTTTGCTGTCCTTCAAGAAAAAGGGTGCTGCTTTTCAGATACAGACACTTTGTCGATGGAACTGGACGATTCAGGAGATTTTTCTGAAGACATCATTGATGGTGTACGTTATCATGATGTTCGGTCTCCGGAAAGAGGTTCTCTATGTAAAGGAGAAATTGGACTCTACTACAATTCCAATGGAGCACCTTTCCTGGCGTAAATATACTATGCTATAAATAACAGGTTCTTTACTTATTGCTATTCTTAGGTGTAAAAACTTTTCAGCTTACCACAGAGCTCACTTCCACCTACGACGTCTCGATGAATATGACATAGAATACCTCACTGCATTATTTCGTAATGATATTACTGAGGTGGCAAGGCACGAGACCAATGCAAAAGACCTGGGATACGGGCCGTTGATACCTTGCACTTTTGTGGCCTCGTGTCGAGAGCAAAAACAATTATGCAGTACGTCTCTAATGTTTCTAAATGGCAATCTCTCCTAATTTTAACTTTTCTCGGTGATCCTGTAGTAAATCTGCACAGAGATTTTGCAGGGAGGCTTCGAAGAGGAGAGCTTCTTTTAAAAGAAGAATGCCCTGTTCGATTCATCATGTATCAGCCATGGGATCTAGCAAACTGCCCATATGTCCTCATCTATTCACAGGGTGATCATAATCACTCAGATCCTCGTCCAACTAAAACTCCCCTTGCAATCAGACAGCCATTAGAACAGTGGCTCCAAAGTCTCGACTGGCAGCTTGCTGATGCCACTCCCAGACGCATCCTGCTAAATCCTGAGTTCATGGGCAACCTCCGAGATTTTCTGAACGGGAAACATGCCTATAATCCATCCTTATCAGCACTTCATCCTTCACTAGAGAATAAGGACCATGTTCAACGATTCATTCTTGAACTACGTCATCTTATCTATCCTAATGGAACTGGTTTCGAAGGTCAGATTTTAAGGTCTACTATATACATACATAATTTTGTATTCACATAATAATTTTAGGGGTTAAATGTCTAGCCAAACAGCATGAGATGCTTCCTAAAGAAGAACAGTATCTCCGTTTCGCTGGAACTGTGCAGATTCCACGTGAACGACCTTTCCACTTGGTCATCTGCATGTCGGCTGCCATGAGTAGGCTGCTAGTTAAGGCAAGAAGAATCTCAATTGATACCTCTTTCAAACGAGCTGTGGGCTGGGAGGAATTTGAAATTGAAACCTGGGATGACATTAAAATGCACTGTGAGCCGTCCTTACATTTTTTCATTGGAATATTACTCACATAATGTTCTTTATAAGCTGTGACATGTAGCAGAGTTTTTATTAGCAGTCAATCTGCTGAAGCTCATCAAATTCTATTCTCAAAAATCTTTGAGATAGCTAATGCAGATACAGCCGAAAAAGTCTGCTTTAGATACATCCATGGACAAGGCATTGAAACTGTTGTCGCTGATGCCCATAAAGGGCAGGCACTTGGTATTTTGCTTGACTATCTTACTATTTCTATCGTTAACTTACTTATTATCTAAAGGACTTGCCAAAGTATGTGTCAATATGTGTCACCATGTCACCAGGAATTGCCATTATCATTCGGACGACTCAGATTGCAAGCTCAATCAAATGTCATTGATCCAACACCTTGCTCACTTCTTCATTCAATGCATTAATCATTATGAACGTAAAATTAAGAATCTAGGGGACAAGATCTCAGTAGAGTGTAGACGTGCTATGCATAGTCTGGCGTCAACTTCTCCAGTGCCTGACTTTGAAGCCAATAAAGATATTATTAGGAGGGATAGTAAATCTGCTAGAGGTTAGCACATTATTTGTATTGCTGTTTATATTATTTATTGACTTCTATTGACCAGATTGGCTTCAAGACAAGGAAGTCCACCAATTCATGTTTCCTGCACTGTACTTCCCATTGAGCAAGATGCCATTAACGATATGGCAAGCCTCTCCCCATACATCAAATGGAAATGAACAGGCACATCGAACCATCAATCGAGATGGAATAAAAATGGCATTACTAGCTGCTGTTGTGATTGGTTACCATCGAGATTTTGACAACATGTCAACTTCGAATCCTGGGCTTCTAATCAACTCAAGAGATCGTTTGTCAACCCACTACGCAAGGAAACAGCTTTCAATTGTTAGAAATGGTCGGTTTTTAATCATTATGTTGTTCCTCTAAACATAATCTAAATATCCTGATAGTCCGCGTTGCCAAACGAAAGGTAGAAGCTAGCGACAATGAGCTACTGGCCATCTATGCCCAAATAGACGAGCTCACACCTCAAATACTTCTCCTAGCACAGAAATTGGAAGAAATGGACAACAGAATGCCCGAGTTCGACATTCATTCTAGGGAATTGCAGCAGCTAGACCTTCAATATCAGGAGGTGTGTTCGGAGGCACAAGCCTTGGCTAAATCCAGCTCAGGGCAGGTGGAACTGAGGAATCTAGCCACTCCTACCTTCTATGCACATCTTATAGGACACTTGCCTCCATTATTCCAGCCAGGGGATCAAGGAGGAGAAGCCCCAAGGTCAAAGAAGACCAAGGTCAGGAAACCTCGGGCTAGTCAGAAAAAGAAAGCACCTATCGATACACAGCTCCAATCTCAACAATTACCATCACAGGTATATTTGACATTAAATTACATCGTCAAGGTCACTTACAATTCTATTTAGGGTTCTCAGGTATCTTTGCCAGTGGTCAGACCTGCGTCAGGTCCCTTCTCCTCGACATTGGCATCTGAACCTCATCATATATCTCATCACCCAGGAACCTTTAATATACCTTCAACATATTCAGATACTTTCCAATATCCTTCTGGTTCTCAAATGACCCAGGCTCCAGCAAACACGCAGTCGGATTAATAGACTACTTATTTTATTTTATTAGCGATTTTTTATGCCGTGTGGCGGATTTCTTCAATGGTTGATGGAAAATACCGGGGAAATACCGGGAAGTCTTGTGATTGGGCTTGGCTTGACGAGCTAAATTCAACTACGACCTTCCCAGCTACGGTACCAGGAGTCATTGTACTAGTAACAGTTTATTTAGTTTAAACTATCCAATTTATTGATATTACAGAGAAGAGAGTTAGTATTGAGGTGATCTGTCATATATGGCAAGGAGTTGAAGGTGGCATAAACGTAGTAATATGAAAAAGTGAATAAAAAATGGCACCAACAAGGTTAGAACTAACAACCAACATTAAACTAAGACCAATCAATATTTCCATAAGTTCCACAACATTCTACTGCACTAAAACGCCTTTATATCAACTTATATTATCGTGTAGTACAGTACAACGAAGCTAATCTCTAACAAACATCCAAAGCCCAACAAATAATTAGGTTGGATTAGGTTCAAAGTAGTTTGTAAAGCTTTATTGGAATGTTGGATTTAAAGGATTGAAGTGGAAAGCATATTAAACACAGCTTGAAGCACGGAAGGGGCTTATCTCAGACAGCTCAAAACCCCAGATGGAGAAAAACCCACGCTACATCGGTTACATCAATGAGTTAATCAATGGTTATTTCAGACATCATGGTATCCGGGGGACTAGAGCTCTAGAAAGATCTAGCTGACGGAGTTATTCATTTTTGATGGCTTGGATGCATTAGGGCAGTGGAACCTGCCAAGAGGATCATACCAATCGACACAAAACCGTTCTGATCAGGCTCTGACCAGATCGGCACGTTGCTGATCCAGTCCTGATCAGGCTCTGACCAGATCGGCACGTAGGTTCGAAACAAGCCCCTTTACCGGCGCTTGAGGTGACCGTAGCCTGCGAAGAAGCTTGAGCCAAACTCAGCGTCTAATTTTCTGCCATTTCCTAAACAGTCCTTCAAGCAATTCACTCGATTTTTTTTAAAGTAAACAGGAGATGTACTGATTTATTAGGATTACACTGTAGTATATACATTGTCCCAGGGATGCTAGGACTCGCTACAGTATAGTAGATGCCTGGTAAACCGTCTCTACAATGAATGCACATACTTCATCCAACTTGCAAATTTCATAGTTTTTGATTACGAGCCCCAAGTTCTGTTTTTTTTTTTTTTTTTTTTTGTTTATACTATATTGTAAACTAGAAAAATAAATGTCTTATAAAGCTTCCTGTTTATGAAAAGACATGTCCCTTATCAAATAAGAGTGTTTTTGCAGCCCCCCTGATTTGACTGACTTTGACACAAGCCCCTTCTCGCGAAGGGCGCCACACGGCGACCCAAAGCGGGGCTTGAATCGAGCCTAATCGGCACGTAGCTGACTTGGTCTGACACGGCAGAATCAAGTTCAATGAAAATCCAGATATATTATGTCTATCTAATGAAATTCTACAGTGCAATAAATTCAGGAGTGCTTCATCAGACCCGGATCAGAGCCTGAGTAGTTCTGGACCAAGCTAGGTCAAGTTACATAGATTAATCATATATGTTTTCATGACAAAATCGGGTCATTTAACCTCTACATAATGAGTTTTCTGCAATACAAACTTCAGCATACATAATGTTGCTTCCCGGGTTACATAAATGAATATATATATATATAATATGTCTTTCTAGCTAACACAAACCTCTCAATAAATTTAGATATTCGTTGTAATTATTAGAAAAAATGGTTTTCCAAGGGAAGCAACAAGACTGCAATTATTTGCAGACTTATGCACTATGTTACGGTTCCGGAAAGAACGAAGTTCGGGGAACCGTCTTTACACACTGGGGAATAAGATAGTCCTCATAATCCCATGCATATGTTTTGGTCTCTCACGGTTACCCATCACCTTAGGGTTGATCACCAGGATTGATCGCACGGTCACATATTTGCCCGCGTGGGATTATAATTTTTGTCACGTCTCTTCTCGGGTAATTTCGCTTCACCTCGCTTCACCTCGCTTCAGC
>KN837191.1:358383-376247 GCA_000827215.1 Sphaerobolus stellatus SS14 | reverse complement strand
GTCCAAATTTCGATATACATTACATAAATACTCAATGATGATGTTTTCAGTCTTAACCCACCTCAACTCACCGGGAAATAAAAGTATCCTTCTAGTATACTGCCTCTTGATATTCAAAGCCAACTCAGCAACAGCGCCTTCCGTTTTCAGAAAAACCGTGGAATTGAATTTTCTTCGCAACCAGTGGTGTTATTGAGGAGGTCAGGACCAAAGTAATCCACTGGAATTCTTCCAAGGTTGCCAAATATGAAGGTCATATATTTGTTATAAGCATTGACCCAGCCGACTATGGACTTCGTCGCAGCTAATTGATCGCGAAGTTTGATGATAAACTTGTCAATATTCTCTTGCTTTATGAGAAAGTGTCCTATGCCCACAAGGTTGCCATAGGTATTCACTTTGTTCCATGATGTAACACATTTCTCGGGATCTGAATGTCAGAACCACAAGTCTTCGTGGTGTCTATATAGAGGAAGATCGCCTTCAGTCTTCTGATGCACTGTAACATCCATGATGTAAAGCCAGACCTCTTTGGATAGTATAGTAAACGTATAGCTGATTGGGGTCCCATATTGGCGAATACGAACTTCGCCATTTGGATCATCCTTGAAGCGAACTGGGGCTTTCAGGAAAGATTCGAAAAAGTCTAACCAGTCTTGTGGAACCCTGAGGAATTCCATAATATAAAGAATGACTGCATGAGGAAGCGATGAGCAGAGGCCTTCGATATCAGAGCAAACAATTCAATGTTGACCATGGAGAGCGGAAATGAGATAGGCCTTCGTGATAATTGTGTCTACTTAATAGCATTTGATAGTTTGAGCCTCCTTGATATTGTTATATTGAGATTTTCCATTGAAAGACTGGTCGTCCATCCTTAAGGCCATTATCATGATCATGCATCGGAGACTGTGACGGTAGCTGTCGTCCCGAAGGTTGAACAAAGGGACTTTCCGTTCCCATAATATAGGAGACCCATTTCATCTGAGATATTCATGCCTAGCTGCTGGAACCTTCCAGTCTGTTCTACAGCAGTAAGAGGAGGAAGAGATGCTGAACCCAACCATCTATCAAAGAAGTCCACGAAGACATCTTAGAAATGAACCTGCCATCGAAGACCCAAATAATGTAACATAACAGCATCAAAGAGACGAGGATCTATGCAAGCCCTTAGTTGCATGTGGTTATCAGCTATGTAGGGACTCATGGCTTTAGTAGGGCTTCTGCAGTGGAACCGTCTTGTCGTGCGTAGCAGCGGCCCACTTGGCTAGTCCCATAATAGCACTCGAGAACATTTTGCTTATAAGTGTCTGTGGCCTAATGGTTACAGCATGACCCTTTTGGCGCTTAGAGGTAAACAGGTCACGGGTAACTAATCTTCTTGACTCTTAATTAAAGTGTATCTACCAGTCAACTTGAATACAAACTTATGCTTTCACTTAAAACTTACAGTAAATGAGTACTCCTAATAAGATATATCAAATACTCATTAATATTCGAAGTGTATATACAACTCAGCAGTAAGTAAATAAATAAGTATGAATAGTGAATAGCAAGAGAAAAAAATGAATCTTTTGAATTCTTGAACCTATACCCTGATTAGTCTGACCGAGCCTGACCAAGCCTGACCAGCTTGACCAATCTGATCAGTCTGATCAAGTCGGCCCAATCTGACGGCCTGATACTGCCTGATCATGCTGGGTTGGGCACTTTGGATTTCTGCGACAAAATGACGGTTTCAGGAATTCATTCTAATATATATAATCCAGTGAGTTAATGAGAGGACAAAAAAGTAGCCGCGGTCGCTACTATGAGACGGTGAAAGTCAGCAGAGATAATAGTTTCAACGAACCGATTACGGACCTTGTAGCACTCAACCCTCCGACTTTTCAGTAGATATACAGATTAATAACATCTGGAAAACATTAGTCAAAGATATAGCGTTCAGGTGTTATAGAAAGCGAGATACGAAGGAACATCGACGAGCGTCGTGGGTGACGTATCGGCACCTATCAACACCCACAGCGCCTCTGCTTCCTCTCTCGGGCTGGACCTGCGAATTCGCTGGCTTTGCTGGCTTCGCTGGCTTAATTGCTTGGTTTGCCTCCTTCCTCACACGTCATTCACCTTAATGTACACGGTTTCCTTCTAAAGCCCAAACTCCCAATCCTGCTCCATTTTTTCTAACTATTCCCCTGCATCAACATCGTCCATGAGATACATAATCGGGTCTCGAATCCTGAGTAGGTGTAACATTATTCTTTTCATGGTTTTCATTGAGAATCTAAAATGATTTATTCTGGACACTGCTAAGGAGGACATAGTACAACCTTATAGAAAGACCCGACATGTGCCGTTCAGATTAGCCCAGCCGCACCACTTCACGATATACTCAATGCCCCCAGTATTCCACGAAGCATAACGACTAGACTGATATCGACTGGTGCTTTTTTCGGAGCTCCTCACACTCAGGGTGTTGTTTTAATACCTGCTCGAACACTTTCTATGTGTATGAATGGTGCTACCTTGTACCAGCATATTTATTTCCGTGCATCATTTAGACTCGTCTTTTGAACACCGTATGAATTGGTCACAGCTGTTACTTTCTGGTCAAGGCTATCACTTCAAATTACCAATACTATTATACCCTCCCCTTCATGGATCCCTGGAGCACGATTAAAGATACGTTGGAATATGGTTCCACTTTCGTTCCGAACAAATTTCCTCGTGGTGGATGTCAGAGCATCGGCCGTGCTAAACGCCATTGAGGGTTTCCCTCAGGATAATACTAGGAACCTTCGCTCGCAGCTGCTGGATCTGCCACACCGGCTATCGGCTATCGGCTCTTTTTTTCGTTTTTTTTTCTTTTTTGTGAAACCCCTGTAATGCAATCCGCTAATATTCGACGCATGATCAACTCACGAACTCACTGTTGACGCTTTGGAATTGCCTAATATTATATATTTGATGGCCAGCCCTACTTTCATGGCACACCACAACTTTTCTTGACGCCGAACGACTCGAGCGAATGTATATCTTCGCTATATTGATTTTCGCTCATTGAATTGCCGTCTAAACTGAGTAGTACATTGTGTTATGTTGCATTCTTCATCTGATCGGATTTATATAAAGTGCCATGTGACCTGGAAGGGCTTCGCTGTATGGGCTTGGCTTGGAGCTGACTAGCACTGGCAATCGTCGCGGGGTGACTCTATTCGAGCAAGCCGATTTACTGGATATTTCTTCCATATCCATTCCCCCACCCTATCTCTGTCTATCTATTCTGCCTGGGATACGTGTTTCTGATATCTCGTATGTATCATTTTTGCAATTCCTAATCGGAATCCTAGACGATACTAAGCATTATTAAATGTTATTTAAACAAAACTAATACACTTTCTAAGTTCAATACAATGCAAAATAATATTGAACTCGTTCTTTGCATACTTGAATGTTTCCTACTCCTCAGAGTCCCTCGCACAAGGGAAATAATTTATCCCAATCCGCGTCAAAAGATCCTAGAACCGTGTATCCCATGGTGAAGATTCGTATCGATTGCCTATAAAATAACATCTCTATTCTGCGTTTGGATCGACTTCATGGTTCGGGGGGACTTGTGAACTAGGTAGTTACCCAGTGCTGGCGTCATCAGTTTCGTTATATGTATGACTACTTGACCTCCTCCAACGTCTTCCCTGTTCTCAGGAGTTCCACGCCAAGCCTACCTAACCATACTCGTATACTTCATCAATCTAGTATACGCTTGTAGCCGCCGTCGTTCGGCCCATCTTCAAGCGAATGAACTGTTCCTAGTACGAGATCCACCGAAAAACACATAAACGAATAACTTTTCTTGAGACACCGGCAATTATCCCTGGGCCTATGTTCCGATAGACGACTACATCCTAATGTAACCATAGCCCAATATTGCAGGCCGGCATACGTTATGTAAGATGGTCCGTTACTAATGATATAATAGTAGGTTGCCAATTCGGGCTCTAACTTGATGCGGTCGCATACCAGATATTCCTTTACGGAGTACTGGGCTAATATCACATGAGTATGACTTTCCCAGAGATTCCTATACACTGAGATGTAACACATGTTGGATACAATATTGGACATATTGCTGCAGAGATTTAAAATGTCCATCGGGTTATAGAAGCGCCGGGACGAGTTAATTCTTCCCGTATCCGGTTCGAAAACGATAGCTTCCGCTAGGAGGTTCAAACAAAGTGGTTTTCCTGTGAATATTACCCACGCAAACAATCTTGCGGCATATACACGGCCAGGTTCCTCAACTGCGAGAAGGATTCTCTTATAAGTTTCATCCAGAGTTTGTGGATGTGAACCCAAGACTTTCTGTATGTCATAGGTCCGCCGACATTTCTTCAAACTTTCTATCTGACAATCTACCAAACGAAATCTTCAATGAAAATTGTTAGCAACGACGCAGGCTCTGAAATTTGAAATAATACTTACATTTCGTTCGCTTTTTTGGTTAATGTCCGCACCATTAATAACCTCATTTCCAGACTCCATTTTGATGGTGTTGATTCTGTATCCACAATTTCAGTGACATATAGATGAATGCTCTTGTCAACTATCGAGTTCGTCAAACACATTTCTTCGACGGAGAGTGCCGGAAATCCCTTCACAAAGTACGGCTCTCGCCGGCTTGTCATTAGAACATTGACCTTGTAAGTACTTGAGCATGACATGATCGGGTTTAATGCATGTAGATATAAGTTTATAAGAATGCCGATGTAACTTCGCCCCACAAGCCCAACACATCTGGGAAGACCTCATCAGGAAAATCCACAACGGCGTCTAAAATTTTCCTAGCACTAGGAACAGCTAGGGATGTTCTAGGGAAATAATGAGGTGCTAGGGGCAGCTAACCTCGCTAAGTCTCGCTAGTGAACTAGAAATGAACTCAGCTGGTTTGAACAACATCAGCGTCAGTCTGACACTTGTAACTTAACACCGCACCATGACCTCCGCCCCGTGAGACTCTTCGCAAGTAGTCATTTTCTGTTTTCTTTTACAATGCGAGACTAATACGGGCCATCTTTAGCATATGGCTCAGTTCGGCGGCAACGAAATGAATTCGCGCAGTCGTTCGCCACCGGTACTAGCTCCCATGTTGCAGATTCACGGGTTGAAGTGGTGATTTTTCTACTGTATCATCTCCCACTGTAACTCATGAACATTTAAAGCTTCAAGAAACATTAACATCCCATTTCATAAAGTGAATTGCCGATCACGTTGAAGAGTGGTGGGCAAACATCGGAGCCTTGCGTTCATTTGAGTTGAATGGTCTCAGGTATGAATTTCAACCAATCCTCCACAACTTGCGGAATAACTGAGTTTACATGTATGAAGATAGGATGCAAAAATAGGATGGGTTGTGTAAAATGTTCGCGTTACAGATAAGTTCTCATCGGTAACTCAAACACTTTAATTTCTGCTCCCTATTCCATATGTTGACTGCTTTCATGCTATTTACATTTCTAGGGAAATTCACATGCGTTTTATCCATGATAGCGGTAAGTTGTGAGTACAATTACTATAGTACAACGGTGCCGGTGGAGCGCAGTCGGCATCCCGGGTAGACTGATTACTTTGATTCTATACATTACCCTACCGTCGCTACTCCTGTATTTATTTACTTAAATATATATATAACTTAACTGTTATTAATTCCCTGTTACCAACGGGCGATATAAATTTATTAAATAAATCGATATTCGGAAGGATCCAGTAGTGCAGCTACCAAGCTACCGACCGCTATACTTGCTATGACGGCCCTTCATAGTCAGTATCCAGCTAGCATAGCAGAAAAAAAGCTGGGACTTCTAGTGTGCTATGGGAGGTAGCATAGTGCAAAAAGACTATGGAGTGTATGGGAGCTAGGATTGGTATCCTAGCCTCTATAGCATTTGCCCGTTTTCCTGATGCTGTAAGGTTCTTCCTGCGGATGCAGTCCCGCCTTTCTCTCCCATACAATTAGAAATTACGCATAAAAGTGCTAAAAATGTGTGGCTTGAGGTACGATAATATATGGCGGCATTCAACGGATTACATAGTATCGAGGGTCTGTGATAATATTAAGCAGCACTTCCCTATTGTGTATTTCGAAGGGATATTCTCTTATTAGTTGCCGTTAAATTATCCTTCGTATTACATATTGTTTTTATCAGCTTAAATTGATAGATTAGTAAGACAGTCCGCACGTAGAGTTTCCCTAATATCCAACTATCATGAATAAACTGTAATTAGAAGGACAATTGGCAAAATATTCGAAAATGAATAGAGAACGTACGTCAAAAATAGTCTATGTTATGACCGTGTTAATACCATGCGTGCAGCAATGGGGGCAAATGGCTCTCAAATGCGGAGTAGGTTCCGAGGACTTGACAGTGAAATGCCATAATGCGTGTATGATGTAGTGCGTAAACCTCTTCACAGAACAAACATTTAAGTTCAGTTGATCAACTAGTTTTGTCAAAAAATGGCACTCTTCCTAAAGCATTTAAGAGAGGTCCCGAAGAACCTTTGCATCTTGAATGGAGATCCATCAAGCTGCACACGTTTTCCCGTACTTCCGACCTTGACGAGGTTGAGTCCCGACCGAAAAATAGTTGATGGAGATTCTCTACACCGAGTGATGTAGCAATAGAAACCAAACTGAGTTACGCATCTGATAGAACAGGTTTACTCTTGCTCGCAGAGAACCGTCCTGCCGAGCACAGCTATGGCCCACTTCCAGCCAGTGGCTGCTGGAAGAAGCGCTAAAAGTTCAAAATTATTTGATTATATGGGAATAGGGAAAGTATTTAAGTATGCAAGAATCAACACATTTTTTACTCAGTCAATATTCAGGTAAGATGTAGCATCGGAGGTAGGAAAAGCTTCAGAGAAATCTACAATAAATTCTGTGGCTGGCATGCACTTTTTAGCTATCAAATGAGGAATTAATGTGGGTTTTGTACCGGGGGGAAACTGTGCTCAAAGATAGTTAAAATTGTATTTTCTCACACAATTTTTCTACATTTGGGAGCAAGTAAAAGCGGTCTTTCAAATCCGGCAAATTATTGGACAATCTCAGTTATGTAATCCGTTTTACCAGTGCAAAATCAGTGCCAAAGCTTAAATTCGCCGCCTATCTTGGCCAAGACAAAAGTATGACAAATTAGGATCATCCGTAAGGATTTTTCTATAATTTTGTATTAACTAAAAACTCATATGTCCGTAGTAACAGTGCTATACAGCATATAGATATCTCCGTTCTTCCGTCCTTCCTTCTTCCTTCCCAGGCCCAAAATAATATGCATAGGAGAGTGCAATACAAAACATGTACTTGAACCTAACCTGTAGTGTAAGGACGGTTCCTAGAACTACGTTCTTTCAAGGAACCGTAACTGGTAGAATGAAAGTTTCGAGTCGCAGAATTAGAACTCAAAGTCTTCTGTCACCAAATAGACTACACCCTTCATGATACCTCTCCTCACAGCCTCCGGGTCAATCTGATCCGATATATGGCTGCGTAAGTCCGCATTCAAGTCTGAAGGGCCACAGCCTGTGAAGGGAGTCATCAGTATCCGGTGATGTCCAGGACTGAAGAATTTAGTCAAACGCACAGGCAACTACGACTTTTCCGGTTGATTCCTTTACCTTATTTTTCAAAATCTGTCCTAAGTTAGGTTTTCCTTTGATAGCCGACTCAGCCAATACAATTGTATCCTCAAGCTCTTGCGGATCGATGCACACCCCAGCCCCGTCACCCAAACCGCCATATGGATCTATCAATCTGGGCCGTTCCTTCCCGCCAGGGAGCTTGATTATCTCCGACTGTGCAATCAATGTCGCTCCGGTCTCATTGCGTTGGTGGCTTGGAAGCCATTGCTGAGCACTTTGTCGCTCTTTCTGCTGTTGCTTCCTCCGTCTCGACAGCTGTTTCGAAAATTGCTCTTCGGCTTTCGTCCTTGTATCATTCTCACCTCCAAAGTTAGTATAGTCTCTGTCATGAATATCTTCTATATCTCCATGAATCGCTCTAATTTGTTGATAATTGGCAATTGGCTCCTCGAGTTCGTCCCCATCAGAGCTTTGCGAGTCATTGTCCTCTCCATCTTGAGTTTGTGCCCTATCAGTGGATTCTCGCTGTAGCTGAGCTTGATAGACTGGAAGTGGAGCTGACGGTTTCTCTTCTCTCCCGGTGATATGAATACTAACTTCCAGAGAGTCCCCGACAAGCTGTTGACATCGCCTTACTAATGAGGCACACCATTGAATATGCTCTGAGGTGTGGTAAAAGTCAGGGATGAGTATCGCGATATACGGCAGAAACTTTAAACCATACCAATATTTTTCACCATAAGCACAAAATGGACGCGGTTTGTCTCGTAATCAGAATCGCCCTTTTTCCCTGGTCTTCCACTCAGGTATTTCCCGTCCCTATCGCCAGACATGCAAAGGCAAACATACTCTAAGACACTCATTGCGAAACTCACACCAGAACCACCAGCAACGATTAAGACGGTTGCATACGCTCCCCAGTGCGCTCACACAGCCGAACCGAACGGACCGTCGATGTAAGCTCGGAGCACAATACCTGCGCCAGGGCCACTCCCAGGCTTAGGCCAACCTGGTGGGAGAGACTCGCCCTGAGGATGTGGCTCCCATAATTTCTGCCGTGTTTGAACTTCATCCCAAAGGAATCTTGTCCAGCCTGCCTTCGCACGAATGATAAAGACAAGTTCATGCACGACCCCCCAGACTTTCCGCTGTTGTTGACTTTGACCAAGCTCTGCTGCATCAATGTCGTTACTTCTGCTCGCCTTGTTCGGGTGACCTCCAATGTCGCAAAAATCGAAATGGGCTTTTCAGCCTCGATCAGGCCTGGGTAGGTCGTCAGATGGGGGTCGAGTCTGTCAGCCTGGAGAGGCTTAAAGCTTCAGGCTGGCTGGCCAGGCTGGCCAGGCCTAATGAGGCGGTCCCGGGGCTCACCAGGCAAACCCAAGCTGAGTAGCCAGCTCATACTCACCAGGTGATCCCAGGGCTCAACAGGTATGCTCAGGCTGCGTGGGCCGGCCACACACTCAGGCCTTGGTATAGCTGGTATCCTACTGTAGGTGGCCGCTGGCTACTAATATAATCATGGAATAATAGTACCATTTAGAGCATTATATAAAAAACTATCATATGGTATTGAAGCACTATTATCTAACTTACATGTTCAGTACTAATCTATAAGTATCACTCTCGCTGTTCGTCCACGCACTTGGCAAACAAAGCGAAGCGGTCTAACAAGTAAAATTATCCATAGTTTCCCTACATTGCCTATTAGCTATAATCCAAGAAAGCCATAAGTTCATTAGCTATAATCCAAGAGAGCCATAAGTTCACTTACTATCAATGGGTGTGTATTTTCTTCTCCCTATTTGCTGACATCCGTCACTTTCGGTTTCCCTTCACAGATTCAATAACCTCTCTGCATCACAAGACACTGTAAGCTTTCAAGCTCAACTAACAAGGCAGTGCAACGAAGCATGATTGTCGGTGAGCACTGAGTGACATTACCTTGCATGTTTTATCAGTTAATAATTCCTGGTTTGTTAGAACTCTGTGTCGTCATGATTGTATGATTGGCTACGCCGGAGCTCAGTACTGCCGGATTATTGATAGTAAGTGAGCTTATGGCTTTCTTGGATTATAGCTAATAGGCAATGTAGGGAAACTATGGATAATTTTACTTGTTAGACCGCTTCGCTTTGTTTGCCAAGTGCGTGGACGAACAGCGAGAGTGATACTTATAGATTAGTACTGAACATGTAATTTAGATAATAGTGCTTCAATACCATATGATAGTTTTTTATATAATGCTCTAAATGGTACTATTATTCCATGATTATATTAGTAGCCAGCGGCCACCTACAGTAGGATACCAGCTATACCAAGGCTTGAGTGTGTGGCCAGCCCATGCAGCCTGAGCATACCTGTTGAGCCCTGGGATCACCTGGTGAGTATGAGCTGGCTACTCAGCTTGGGTTTGCCTGGTGAGCCCCGGGACCGCCTCATTAGGCCTAGCCAGCCTGGCCAGCCAGCCTGAAGCTTTAAGCCTCTCCAGGCTGACAGACTCGACCCCCATCTGACGACCTGCCCAGGCCTGATCGATGATGGAATACCCATCGATAACATCATCTTCAGATAATGCGTGTGCGATGCCGAAAGGAACCAGAGGGTGCCACCTCATGGTCTCTCCAGCCTGGCCAGCCAGCCTGAAGCTTTAAGCCTCTCCAGGCTGACAGACTCGAACCCCATCTGACGACCTGCCCAGGCCTGATCGATGATGAAATACCCATCAATAACATCATCTTCAGATAATGCGTGTGCGATGCCAAAAGGAACCAGAGGGTGCCACCTCATGGTCTCTTTATATACAGCGACAGTGTAAGGGAGTATATCCTTATCTTCGAAATCAGGGAGTTGAGCCCTGCCAACCACAGAATGTAACTCGGCTTGTGCTTTTTTCTGTGTATCGGGGAAGAGAGCCATGGCAAGAATAAATGTGTTCAGGGTATTCGCCGTCTAGTCGTTGTGTAATACATGGGTGACACAAATTCTTTGCAGGAGCAATGTTTACACAAACCGTATCTGCACCAGCAGCAAAGAGAACACCCGCAGTATTCTTGATTACTTGTTCTGCGTCAGGTGGTACGTCACATGAAACAAATGCTATCACAGGCTGAACTGAGGACTTACCCACCTGCATAATAATCGCGGCACCCGCATGCTTGAGATGTTTCCTATAAGCTTCCGGTGACCGAAGCAAATTCAGAAGCAATTGTCTTCTTGATATGAGTTCAATATCTTGACTTATTCGGTGGACATTAATTTGTATGCATCCTCTGGATAGGCATATACGCCTCAACAGCTCCAGGGTGATATTTCTCGTGCATCCCTCGTCGATGATGACACCACCACGGCCCATAGCGTTGCCGTGTCATTGACCATGAAAATCCCAATCTGAGTAATGAACGTGAGTAATTCACCTTTTATAGATGCTATTATTCAAAACCATCAGTCATAGGCATTGTCTTCCTATCTGAATAGATTGAAGACCTCTTTTCAAAAAGCTCGTATGTCATCCGGCGTGAATTCAGTAATACTATTGGCATCCCGAAAGCATCCAGGTATAATATTTTCCCTGCTTATGGAAGCCATTCTCAGGACCCCATTTAGTACTATTGTGATCCGCAACACTCACCGTATTCCTTTGCCCATTTGTGATACATCTCCCATTCACGATACCTCGGCATCTGGAATGCATTTCCGATGATCGGCCTTCGTGGTGGCCCAGGAGGCAACCGCAAACCTAGAGCTGTGTGAAGACGGGCCGTAGGTTTTAGCGGAAGCACTATACCTTTGGGAATTCGCTCCCGTTCCAACCTCCAAAAAAATTACAGCCAAAGTGACGGCAAGGAGTGGTCCAAATATTGCAGGCAAAGTAGCCATAGCGTGTCGCTGAATAATCGAACTGCTGCAGAGGTCCGGTATTTAACTCCAACCGACACGTCTGCTTAAAGGGCAATCAGAGAATTCTTTCAGAATCGTTGCGTTTTATACTCTTCAGTCCATAGGCGGGCACGTGGTCTGATGTCAAGATTATAAAATCAGACTTCCGGTTCTATTGGTCGGGCGGAACTTCTGAGATAGATTCCTGAGCACGTGAATACATTAACTTTATTTTATTTTTTCCTATTTCCCTTATCTGTCACTGCTTTCATGGGGAGTTGGGCACTCCGCCGTAATTTGCCATTTCAGCCTGGGATAGTTCTACTTATAGCTTTGAAATGGAAACTGGGTACTTTTGCCAGTAACTAGCTGTATAATCCATAATGCAGGATCTTACAAGCAGCAGAATACTTCAGAGCGAGCCAAGGTGAAGTTCCATTCACATTCCGTGCACTTCGGCTCACCAGTAACCAATGCGGGGACGTACAAACACTTGCTAATAGCAGTGAGGGGACATACATGGGAACTTGTACCTACGGGGAATCTCACGTATGTAAGGTGTGAGTTACCCCTGTAGGGCACACATACGTCCATGGTGTGCCTGGCTACCTTGGCATCTGTATTAAATTCCTGGTGTACGTCAAAGTTGCAACTTCAACCTCAAGTGCAGACATACATGCCCTATTACAGAGGATACTATTACACCCCTGCACCTCCATCCACACCTACTACAGTGACAACAACAACAACCTAAGCCACACCATCAGTGTCCATATCCGCATCCTCCTCTGCATTCACGGCATCCAAACCCCAACTTCAACCTTCTACATCTACATCCACAATGTCCCATCCTCCTACAACAGTATCCACCCACCCATACCCATACACCTATCCTCACACCCCAATCTCCGGCACTCAACTGTACACATACACAACATATTATGCACCACATGGCCAGGCACACGTGTTCCTACCGCTTGCTCCGAGAAAGGTTGCTAAGATAGCTGGACAAGGACAAGCGCAAGGATCAGAAGATGGGCAGGGAGGAAAGGAATCAACGACATGATGCGGTTGGGACTTGAGATGGGTGGTAGTGGTTGAAGACTTGGATGTTTCAATTAGGAATGTTCCTGTTGATGTTCGATAATCGATGAACGATTCAGTGCTGGCTAGACCGCACTTTAGTGGAGTTTTCAATGCTGTCGTATGGTGTGGTAGACGAGGACAACGTGAACGACGGCACAGGATTATACGGAATACAATGTGATTTGGCTGGGGATTGGGATAGGTGTCAGCGACCGATGGCTTCAATGAAGATATTCCCTGTCAATGCTCGCTGGACCCCATATGGGGATGAGGAAGACATGAACAACTTCAAGTGGGCTGCATGGATGGCTGTACTGAATACGATAAGATGGGATGCCATTGGATTAGGATTGGACTGTTGTCAGTCATTGAAAGCTTCAATGAGGAACATTTCTGTTGATGCTCACTGGACGTCATTGGAGGATGAGGAGGTGTTCAGAGATGTGATACAGAACACGAGAACAAGTCGCGAAGCCAACCTACAAACTACATTATCTTCTGGATATGTTATAAATTGTACCAAAGCCCCAAGGTCAGGGACCTTTAGTGTAATTTAGTTTAGTCTCAGAGTTAAGTATAGCTCAAAATATGGACGGATGAGCTATCTTTCACATTTCCTTTCCTGTCAAATTATTTTCCCTTCGTCTTTCTTTGTTCTTTTCTTTATTACACTAATTACATGTACGTAATGTATTATTATTCAACCAGCTCATTGGATGATGGAAATTTAGTTTTGAACCGTATGTCTATTTCGTTGGCCTAATCTAAGTTTAAGCTGGGATGATGACACTTTTGTCGATTCGGTGCGGTGAGGTGAAAGTCATCTCTACCAAAGACATAAGGTTGTCAACTGTCCTTATGGGCATGGAAGAAAGCTTGGGAAGAGGGTGCATATAGTGTTTTATGAGTTGGATAATGTTACGGACAACCATTCCATAGTACGGCTGGGGCCTTTGTCTAGGACAATTCAAGGTAAGTTTATTTACGTCTTCTCTGCTTTCTTCGTTGGACACTCCCCAAGCACGGCATATTTTCAATTCCAATGTAAAGTCCCTTCGTTCGTGATAAACGGTATTCTACTAATATTTCCTTCTTCATTTACAACTTTTCTACCTCACTGGCACTTAGAGATGTACAGTCGAAATTCTCATAATGCATACGGTCGGGAGCCGCCAGATCGTATGCATTATCAGATTCATGCATTACTAAAAATAACGACCAACGTGACATAGCGTGACTACCTCGTTCCCAGCCATCCATCCAGCGTCAACTGATGAGCTTCCTTCACTTATGTATGCCTCAGATAGACTCTGAAGTCCCGTAACTGCCTTGTCAGCTATCTGGAGCATATCTACAATAGCAGATACATCACTCTGAAGAAAGTACCCACTTCATTTGAATATCACTGCCTATGGTTTATGATTGCAAGGGGGAGCGGAAAAAGACGGGGAATTGGAATATCGGTGACTTAGCGTTCGTGCTTCTGTTTTGAACATTTATACTTGCTGAGGTCAGTTTAATAATACTCTGTTAATTCGAATATTGATACCTGTGGTTTATCCTTATGAGATTGTGATGGTGGCAAGGAAAATGGTGAATATCGCTACCTTAGGTTTATTCCTTGGGGTGTCTACAGCGATATAAAAGTGGAAATAAATGGGATAATTCAAATATCAGAGACTTTGTATTTTTCCTTCGGGCATTTTATTGGTCCAAGACATAGAAATTGGTGGAAATAACCCTGTTATTTGAATATCACTATCTTAGGTCTATTCCTTTGAGAGTCTACTTACAGACAGAAGGTTAAATGTAATATATTTGAGGGGGAATATACTCTGAGTCATGAGTCATGTGTCAGTCCTCTCGGAAATAATCAAAGAATTCCAATTTTGCTACCTTAGGTTTATTTTTTCAGAAAGGATTACTGTCGGTGAGTCTCTTTGTTAAGTTAATACACCCTTAAGCACTCTATTGCAAATTTCAATATCGCAGGAATCAAGTGAAAGCGGGAGTCGAGTAAGTACAGCTAAGCTTTATTCCTAAGAATTAGAGAAGTCACTGTCACTGACTCCTTTTATTATTGCTATTTGTATAAATCATGAGACCAGCCCAAAAAAATGAGGAAATCCGAGAGCCTGTACTCAGCCAATTAGAGATGGCAAATGATGATGCTACGTCGATGCCGGTCATGCCGAGGCATCACGTAGTCGCCACCTCTTCATCTGCATCCCTTCTTTTCTTATTTTTACAGTAGTCTTGTCGTTTATGCAAATAGCAATAACAAGCCCTTGAGAGCATAAATATAATGCGGAGAAAAAATCACTTGCTGGAATATCAAGCACTCAGATTTGTGGTTTCGAGAGATTGGTCTCGAAGGAGTAGACTGTGGGAGATGAGAAATCTCATTTAAATTGAATTTCACTAGCTTAGGTTTATTCTTTCGAGATCGTCGGATTTTTGATAACATACACTTAGTTACTCCTTCTCGGTATAATGTCTATTGGAATGCACACTCAGATCTCGGTATTCAGCTACACAATAATATCACTTGGCTTGCAATTTCCCATTCAATCCCTCAGAGAGCATTCCTTAATCAATATTAGTTCACTATAGATACGCCTGAATATTCCTGCATTTTCTCCTAATTTATCTGTCTTGATCCGTCACATGCTACCACCAACAATCCCTCCCTTCATGTTGTACCTCCCCTAATTGTCTCAAAAAAGAAGAAGTAATCCTGACCAAAAATAGCGGATCGCACACCGTACAGGTTTCCATTATTATCGGAATATATATTGATATAGTGAGGCACCCTCCCTTTCAGGCTGTAGAGTCCCATGAATTTAAAACGAGCTATTACATACCTCCAGAAGGAAGGCCAGTTCATTTCGAGTGATTAGAAGCCAGGACCAGGAAGATTCCAAAAATAACCTACTTTTTCAATGTTTAGTCCTATCACTGGCAATCACTCCTTTCTCCTTGTCCCACAACCAATTATCTTACAAATCAAGGAGGTACTTTTCACCAAACGTAGCAGTTCGAACCTAGGTCTGTATCACCTGGCTACCCGAATATATTTTCTGGATAAGCCAGCGACCCTGCCCATCAGGCTCCAGAGCCCATTATATTAAGAGAGAGCTGTCAGTGAAGACGTGCTTGGGGAGGGGGGACCCGAGACACCAGGTATGATAACTTCAAACCAATGTTTTCAATGTGTCCAACATTATCCAACTTAAAAAAATTGTGGTCATGTCCTCTTATCACCCGCAATAGCTCCCCTCTCCTCATACCATCACTAATTACCTCAAAACGTAAGGAGAGACTTTTGACCAGAGTTAGGGGTGGGACGCTAGGTCCCTAACCCCTGACTACCTAACGATATTTTTAGATAAGCCAGGGACCTCCCCCTTCAGCCCGTAGAGCCCATTATATTAAGAGAGAATTGTGTCCAGGGAAGATGTGCTCGGGGCGGGGAATCAGGACCCAGGACGCCAGGTCTGATAACTTCAAACCAAGGTTTTCCATGTGTCTGAACATTATCCAACTTAAAAAATTCCGTGTCCCTTCCTTCTATCACCCACAATAGCTCCCCTCTCCTCGTATCATAACTAATTACCTCAAAAAGTAAGGAGAGACATTTGACCAAAGTTTGCAGTGGGAACCTCGGTCCCAAGTACATGCCACCCTACCCACTCTTCAGATAAGCGTGGGATCTCCCCCATCAGGCTCCAGAGCCCACTGTATTAAGAGAGAGCTGTCGGGGAAGACATACTTGGGGTGGGGGATCAGGACCTGGGACACCAGGTCTGATAACTTCGAACCAAGGTTTTTGATATGTGCGAACATTATCCAACTTAAAAAAGTCCATGTCCCATACTTCTATCACCTGCAATAGCTCCCTTCTCCTCATACCACCACTAATTACCTTAAAAAGGAAGGAGGGACTTTTGACCAAAGTTTGTGGTGGGACCCAAGCACTCTAACCCCTAGCTACCTGAGAATATTCTTACATAAGCCAGGGACCTCCCCCTTCAGGCTGTAGAGCCCATTATATTTATGTGCTCCTGGTCATTATTACTAACAGATAAAATAAATTCATATTAGCAGCCACATCAAAGTTAACCCAAAATTTATACTCCCACCCACCACATTCGAAGTCTGGCTATCATATCAATATATTTTTCGTGTGACTGCCTCCCTATGTGACAGGCTGTGTCACACGCCCTGAGAAATGAAGATGGGCTTGCCCAGCAGGATCAGGACCCGGGACCCCGAGTCTGATCGATGGCACCCTAGGTTATTTATGTCTGCCATCATCCTCAAACTCTAATAATCAAGGTCCCACAGCTATATCACCCACAATGGCTCCCTTCTCCTCATACCATTCCCAATTATCTCAAAAAGGAAGGAGGGACTGTTGATCAGAGTTAGGAGTGGGAACCTCAGTCCCTAGGCCCTGGCTACCTGAGGATAGTTTTAGATAAGCCAAAGACCTCCACTTCACCCTGGGCAGCCAAAAATATAATGGGCTAGCCCATTAGAGTGGAAATATAGATAGTTGAATGAATGAATGAAGAGAAGCATGTGCAGACGATTGCCCACATTTCTGGCTGCAGAGTCCTCTGCATGCCAGTGCTATCCACACCCCCAGACAAACAGATCACAGAGTTAAATGAATGGATGAAGAAAAGCACATGCAGACGATTACCCACATTTCTAGCTACAGAGTCCTCTGCATGCCAGTGCTATCCACACCCCCCAGACAAACAGATCACAGAGTTGAATAAATGAATGAAGAAAAGCACATGCAGATGATTGCCCACATTTCTGGCTGCAGAGTCCTCCACATGCCAGTGCTATCCACACCTCCCAGACAAACAGATCACAGAGTTGAATGAATGAATGAAGAAAAGCACATGCAGACGATTGCCCACATTTCTAGCTGCAGAGTCCTCTGCATGCCAGTGCTATCCACACTCCCCAGACAAACAGATCACAGAGTTGAATGAATGGATGAGGAAAAGCACATGTAGACGATTGCCCACATTTCTGGCTGCAGAGTCCTCCACATGCCAGTGCTATCCACACCTCCCAAACAAACAGATCACAGAGTTGAATGAATGAATGAAGAAAAGCACATGCAGACGATTGCCCACATTTCTGGCTGCAGAGTCCTCTGCATGCCAGTGCAGTCCACACCCCCCAGACAAACAGATCACAGAGTTGAATGAATGGATGAAGAAAAGCACATGCAGACA
>KN837191.1:332330-358283 GCA_000827215.1 Sphaerobolus stellatus SS14 | reverse complement strand
CACACCCCCCAGACAAACAGATCACAGAGTTGAATGAATGGATGAAGAAAAGCACATGCAGACAATTGCCCACATTTCTAGCTGCAGAGTCCTCTTCATGCCAGTGCAGTCCACATCCCCCAGACAAACACAGATCAAAAAGGAAAGGAAAGGAAAGGAAAGGAAAGGAAAGAAAAAACAAAGAAAAACATCGCAAATAGGAATATAATCAACTCACAGACATTAACAAGTCTTGAATAAAGGAAAAAGGATGTGAATAGGGCTAGATAGGGAGATGGAACCAGAGATGATGGTGGTAAGTGGTGGCAGGCAATGCCTGCCATTTTCAGGCTCCGACCGTTAAGTTCCCACACGCCTTGTCGCTGCAGAAAACAGGTTCAAAACCTATTATGCCGATTTAGGGTAGCTATGACCAAACAAAAATGTCGATAATTCATATAAATATATTTTAATCATGTCCCCCAGAAAAGTTACATATAATCTAGGTTTTCCTTATAATAAATCTATAAAACTTGACACTGTAGAATTCGAATGGCCTATACTATGAGAAAAGTGGTCTGACCAATGTTTTTTGAATCTTTATTCAATAATAATCCATAACACATCCTATTGGATACCATTGCTGGAGCGGCATAATACGCTTTCAGTGAACTGACTGCCTGATTACTCGGCGCTTAGTGCCATCAACGCGTCACGACGCGCCGCGTGCCTTGAAAAGAAACAGAAACAGGCAAAAATCCTATCTGCTGTTATACCTATATCATCACTCTCGATCCTTGAGAAATCAGCTTTAAATGTTCCGGATTTGGACCTACAATTATCGTGGCACAGACAGTTCAACTCAGGTCTGGCTAAGAAAACAGCACTTCGAAATAAACCCTCTAAAGTGGCTGAGCTTCGAAAGGCAATTGAACAGTTGAATGATAATGCAGACATGGAAAAGATCCTCGCTGAATATGGTCCCAGTGGAGGATAATATGGAAGAGTAGTGCCAGAGAAAGCGAGAAAGGGAGCGAGAAAGGGAGTCTACTTGCATGCTTAATTTTACGCAATATATTTTGACATGATTTTTTTGTGCCGTTAGTTTTACATATAATGCTAGATTTTTAGAATAGTTTTGCTAATTTTTACGTGTTGTGTTCGACGTGCAGAGCACATTTCATGTTGTCTCACGCTTCCATTGGTAACCGAGAGAAGCACCCGTCACACTTTTCTCATAGGTGTTGCCTACCACCATGGTAAGAGGCAAGAAGTGAAAGAAGCGCAGCAGAGTTTAAAGCTGAGTTGAAATGCCCTGATATCTGAGCTTAAAATAGAAATTCTTGGGCAAAGGGCTTAAATAAGTTAATTTAAAAACATCAAAAGTCATAAAAATATTACTCACACCTAACTGTGCAATTGGATGTATTTTTACACACCTTGCTAATAATAGTATTGCTCCTTGCCACATTCTCAGCCTAGAGAAATTGGAAAAATCCGAAAAAAATCAGTAAAATTCAGTTAAAATCCGGAAATTCAGTTAAAATCCGGAAAATTCAATAAAAATCAGGAAATTCAGCTAAAATCCGGAAAATTCAGTTAAAATCAGGAAATTCAATATAATTCAGGAAAATTCAGTAAAAATCCGGAAAATTCAGTAAAAATCCGGAAAATTCAGTAAAAATCACAAAAATTCAGTTACAATTCTGGAAAATTATCAGATAGGGTTTAACATGGATTTACCAGACCCCTCATGGTATGGAAAAAGTGTGACTGTCAAGCTATATTCTCAGCATAAAAAAATTGTAAAAAATTCACAAAATTCTGAAATAATCCACAAAAATTATGAGATGTGTAACCAACACAGATTTTACCAAAATCTGCACCTGACATACTTTTATTATACTCCTTACTAAAACAGTATGCCTCATGGTGTGAAAGAAGTGTGACATTCATATAGTACACTTCTTCCTAAGATTAATTCACATTCACATTCACCTCATGGCGATCATCCTGATCTGCGGGAACTAAGACGAGAAGATTGTCAATCCAAGCGCATGTTCAGTAACGAAGTAAGGGTGTCGAAACATCAAAAACAGGGCAAGCGAATTAATGATAAGGAGCTGAGTTGGATATGGACTGTTGGTACTAAACACGAGAATCATGGGGATCAATGGCAAATTGAAAGTGAGTATAAATATTGCAGCTCTGAATATAATCAAAATTGAATGACTGTTCAGCTTGACAAGTACACTGGTTTCTGGCGTGAGCTCAAAAGGACCGATGGATTGAAGAAGTAGAAATCATACAAGAAGAGATGCGACATTTAATCCACTATTTTAATTTCTATCAAGAGATGTGAGCTCATATGGCGACTGCGCATGAGAACCGGCCTCATATTGCCTCATATTGTACAGCAACTTCAGTTACTTATCAGCAACTTAGAGAAGATTGTGTCGAACGGTTTCCTGATGAAATCCAGACTGATTTAAATTTCATAGTTTTGGGTGAGACAATTGATTTTGATATTTCTGTGGTAAAAGTGTAGTGATGTATATTCGGTTTTTATATCAGTATAATACTTGTATAATATAATATATTGTCTACTAGCCCTCAGAGGGTCAAATTCGATCATATAGTTGAGCACAGTATTATACCATATGATACTCTCAGGATTAAATTGGTATAATACACTGAAGGAAAATATCAGGCCAGTATTATACTGGAGCAGAGGAACTCTCGGAAAAGGATTATACTGGCTGTCCCCTGTGGGTGGGATACCCCACCACTTAGAGAGGCCCTAAATACCCCCAACTCGAGATAAGAAGATATGAAATAAAAGATAAATGGAGTAATAGAAATAACCAAAGGGGAGATAGAGGTACAACCCTGAGTTACCTGACCAACATCAATATGCCTCCTGAATGACCCTGACACCTAAGGTCAAAGCCAAGTACTCCAAAGTGAAAACAAAGTGAACACAAAATATAATTGAATAAAGGTAGAAAACAAAATAGAAAACAGGTGATCCCCTGGTATGTAGGGCGTGGTAGGTGATCAAAGAATAAGAGGAGGAAAAATCAGTGATGGTGCCAGTGGACAAGGTGAGAGTGAAGTACAGAAGGTAAACAGAGAAGTGCTAGCACACACTTTGTAACATATATATGTTAAACCTCTGAATAAGATGGAGGAAGCTCTATTAGTTCATCTTCAGCCTGGAGGGAATTATTAGGGAGACGTAAACCACTATCCATATGTTGGATAGTTTGACCACAATGATTTCCTGTCCTTGAGGATTCTGGAGTCAAACCGGGAGAAATATCTAAAGGGACCAAATTCAAAGTTGTCACAGCTTCACTATGTGTCTGGCTTGTGTTTAATATGTTAGACTGTAAATTCGAGATGGGAGCTGGACAATTTGATTGTGAGTTCAATCCTGTGACTCCACTTGTAGCACCGGCCCTAATGCCCCCAACCCAGTCTGAAGTTCCCCCAAGACCTTTTGTGTTTGGGAGGTGCCTTGGTGCTCGCACAATTAGTAAAGGGTTGCAGTCCAAGCTATTCGGAAGCCTAGGTCTTATTTGGCATCTTTTATACCACAACCAGAGCCCGAGGCAGAGGCAGAGAGCCAGGACTGTAACTCCACCTACTACACTGCCTACAATTGTTCCTACTGGTGTAGCTTTTCCCACAGAATGTGAGCTACCTGTTGGCGTAGAAGGTCCACTCCCTGTCGGTGTAGCAGAGGGGCCACCTGTTGATGAGAATATACTTGAAGATGGGCTCGAGACAGCACCATTTATGATATATAGAGTGTAAAGAGTGAGTGCCATAAGTCCATCTCCACCCTGATAGGTCACCTTCAGGGTATGTGAATCAGGGTCAACACTGTGAGTCTGGAAAATAAGCTGATTGAAGATTGAGGCTTGAAGGTCTTGATTTCCTGAAAATATCGGAAAACTTGTTGGACTGCCACCGTCGATTGTATAGACCCCAGTAGTGGTATTTTGGGAGTAAGGGGCTGGAAAGAAACCAAACCATTTCACAGATGTCCCTGTAAATCACAAAAAGTGAATTCTCGAAGCTTGAAACATAATGCGTAACTCACCCACAAAGGGGAATGTCATTTCCGCGCCAGTGAATTCCGTTAATTCCACGAAGTCATGACGGTCATCACCAGAGGGGAGATTGTTCCAACCAGCATCATAACGGATTGCAGGATCTGTATAATTCACTCTGACAGTTGTCGGCGACAATGAAACATTGCTGGATGGTGTGTACTCGATTCTTTCAAAGTAAAATGACTGTTTGGAGCTTGAGGGTGCGATGTTGATTATAATTTGATGTTGGCCGTCATGTTGCAGTTTACCCGGTATGCACTGACAAAATACGAAGTTATTTGTTTGAACTTGGGTTAATCCTTCATTCTGGATTCCTATGCCATCGACGCTGCAGGAGAATGTGGGTGATAGCGCACCACCGTTGTTGACGAAATTAGCTCTCCCTATCAGTTCTACGGTCGAACCTGTGGGATGTATGTAAGTAGTGGACTCCGGTTCACCGGAAAAGGAGGAACACACCGGAGAATGTGAAAGACAGGCTTGAGTTCCCTGATGTCGAATATAATGTGTTATTGAATGTAGGGCCATTCCAGTTAAAATTCATGTCGTCGGTCACAGGTATTATGCTCCATTGTTCTGTGTATTCGATTGCGGGATCCGTGTGGTCCACCACAACCTGCCTCAAGGACCACGGATCCATATCTTCTGGGAGTTAGAGGGATAGTTGCGCAGACTATTTTGACTCTATGAACTGCACCGCCTGCATCACTGCCATTCAGTGAGACGCCCGATGTCTGGAGGCTTTTGATTTTGGTTGTTAGGGTCCTAAAATATCCAAAGTCGCGTTTCTAACCAATAAAACGTGCACATTCTATCAAAAATCTCCTATGCTAAGACGCACACCATGAATATGAGGATATGTTCGAACCTATGGAAGAGACGGTCTCTAAACTATTGGATTTGAAGCTGGCTACATTGGATAGGTTTTGCAGTAGCGCCGGCGCTTTCGTGGCGCTATTTTTGGTTTTGCAGCTGGCGCTCCACCAGTTGTGATGCCGTCCCGTCTCGAGCGCTCCAGCCATTAATCTCCCATCTTCACCACTAAAGAATGCCTCGTTTTCGTAATCAAGCCCAAAACGCCACAATCTAATACTCGAGAGACCTCACCTGATGGGGATTATGAGCATACAGTGCCGCCAGATGGAGCGCTGAGGAGCGCCAGCTGCAAAACCAAAAATAGCGCCACAAAAGCGCTGGCGCTCCTGCAAAAACTCTCTAATGTCGGTCGCCAGCCGGGTTGGTACTTTTAATCAGTGTTCGCATCTAGCGACAACCGCAGCTAATTACAGATAAACAGTGGGATCTCAGTTACCTGATTCAGGCCGAGTGTTTATCAAGCAACGACTTACAGTTGCATTTCTTAGGACACGAGACGTACTAGATCACACTGCCGCCAGAACATCTGTCCACTGGCAGGCCTTGCTTAAGTGAGCATCAAAACTCTAATAATTATAACATAGCACTTCTCCTGAGGTGAGTTAGAAAGTTAGGCAGACAATGACGAGAGACATCAAAAGCGAGAATCGGCATTCTATATATACATTGAAAGTACCGAGTCAGCATATTTCGAACTGCGGAAGGAGGACTCAGCAAGGTTTAATATCAAGTGGAAGGGATGAAGTTGTGTATAATATCGAAATATCGGGGCTGGGGGAAGGCAAAAAGGGGATGTAATTCAAAGAATCGATGGCCTATCTAATCATTCAACAGATGATCAAGAAGCAGGGCAAACCGAATATTTCGCTGTTCTATTCCAGGGCGTCTTCTGAGACAGTGCACTGTATCTTCAGCATTGCGACAATTTTAGGACACTCTAGCGTTATACGTATAGACATGAACATTCAGTAGTGTGCCGGAATTTGTATTTCAGACAAGATGATGTTGAGAACGGGACATGAGTTAGTAGCTCAACAATCAGAAGCAGCACATATCTTTGCATTTTCAGTTTCTACGATCGAAGATTTGGCATCCTCGGTAAAGATAGTACCCAAATCATGAGTGGAGAACGAGATCTTCTTCGAAAGCTGCGTCGCAGGAGGGACTAGTTTGCCCGATGCCGGTGAACCCCCGCGTCTCCCACAGAACACTATCGTTTACCAGTTTGCCAGACGGCCAATGACTATTTATTATGTGCTGATAGTGCTTAGAAGGTGTGTCCTGAGGTCATCAGGTACAGACTGGAGTTGTATAACAGCTGACAAAATGAGGAAAGTTGGAAAAATTAAATTTATGCAAGGTAACCATAATGAAAGACTTTAGGATACTCAGACAATCCTTCGGTTTTGAGGAAGGCGTCTCTTGAGTTGTGAGTAAGTAACAATGTTTCTTCATGATTGTCTGGTTTCCTTAAAGTTTGGTGAGGATTAATGTTTATTGTACTCAGAATATTAGCAGCCACCCGGATCAACGGTAATCTACTCTCCACCTAGCTTAGAATAGAGTGTAGACAACTGTGATATGAGTTCAACAGGGGAGATGTCCGCCATGGGTTTTGCTAGAGCCTCAAGACTGTTCTCGTGGTCAAAGTCTGAGTTATACGTAGGCTTTTTGAATTGGGATGCAGGGGAGATCATACTCATTTCGGCACGTGAGTATGGAGACAGCTCTATCACTTCCCATGTTAATGGCGTGCGGAGTTATGGACACGCCAAAACCACGCCAGAAGATATTTTGTAAATTAGACACTATTCACGTGCACTCGTTCTCCTGCTCTATTAGCGTGCTCTGACGGTTTTGCATTGGCACACTTAAAGCTCCACTAGCCTAGCCTTAGAAATACCAAGAGAGGCCCCTATCACTCGCATTTGAGGGACCACCCGTCCTTTTCAGATCGCTAGATATATTTACCAGATGGCGTTGGACCGTCTCATATACTGACAGTGGGTGTCACGCTTTTCCATGGCTCAACGTTTGGGTTCGATTCGATTCGATATTTTTCCAGCCTCTCTGTTTCTCTGGACAATCGGCTCACTCAAAATAACAACAATTTAATCACTCTTCATATAACATAAAGTGCCCTTCCTTACCTGGCATCCATTCATCCAGGTGAGATGGCAACTTTCAGCTTCACTGGTGTGTTTTCCTAGCAATAATGTTTGATAATGGCGCTAACGTTTGTTCAGGAAAGTCCTTTAGTATCTACGGAGTGGGCAACATATCTATTCAAGGATAGTGTGGTCAAAGGGAACACCCATCCTTGAATACATATGTTGCCTGCAAAGCTGAGTCAAAGGGATAGCTTCGTGGCTGGCAGACTCCTTAACCAAACTATCCATAAAAATATTGCCTGCGAAGCTGACCCAAAGGGTCAGCTTCGTGGCTGGCAGGCTTACTTATAAATTCTTCTGCATATGTTCCCCTTGACTATATATTCTTTAATATATGGCCCACGAAGCTGACCCAAAGGGTCAGCTTTGCAGCTGAAGTGATGTCTTCACTTTCCGTAATTAGACACATAGTTATTTGTTTAGGGATATCGGAAGAGATTTCCGGGGTTCAAGAATTAAACTTCATGTCATGCCTCCGAATTGGGTGAGTCATTCCATCATGATAAATAATAGGCGGGAGGAAGGCTAAGAATCAAATGCAGTGGACCGTCACGCGGGAGCCTAATCGAATAAGTGAGTAGCAATAATATCTTCAATTGTGGGATTACACGAGTTCATAAATATGTTCATCCATCCACCCAGCAAAATCCATTCCCATCCGAGACTCGCCACCTATCGCCCATCACCATCCTATCTGCAGTGCGTTTCCTATTCTATTCGATCCACATCTTAGCCATTCCCGTGCGCACTAAGGCTGGGAATGAAATTGTGAAAAGGTACCGTGACGAAGCCACTACCTAAACAATTCAATATTCAATCGGAGAGAAATGACTTCAAACTTTAAGACTTCGTATGGATCGATTTGGCGATATAGAAAAATTGAGGAAGGTCTCAACAAACAGTTAAACTTCGTCTGCAAGTTTAGTGAGTTGCCTTACTCAGTCCTTATATAATAGTAAGTAGCCAACAGGAAGGCTAAAAATCAAATGCAACAGAGTGAGACTTATGAGATGTGCTGATTGGAATAAATATTTACTCCATGAGCCGGGCAAGAAAATTGATACATGAGTACCTAATATCACTATGTCATCAATTCATCTATAATACCCACTTATAATCCGCCTTAACATCCTCCCATCCCCAAAACTCCATTACCGTCTGTGAGTCAACATCGATACCCTATTCCTACCCAATCCCTACCGGCATTTCCAATCCAATCCAATCCACACTCTATTCATAAATATTTTTCCCACTGTCAAAAGAACTCACGACACAACCGAATCAAACCCCGACCAGTGATTGCGATGCAACATAATAATAAAAGAAATGATTTAGGTGAGCATCACATCGTACCCGCCTGCTAACATACCTTCGAAAGGAAGTTGATCCCAAATAGAGTTCTTTTTTCTTATCTCGATCACCTCCGAATTTCCAACAGGTAGTACATACGAAGATCCACAGGGGTCGCTGACAGGCGTTGACTCTGACTCCGAGGAGAATCCATGTATATATAGATATATCGATGGTGTATGATTAGTGTGATTTTTAGGAAGGTGGTGAGTAGTCGATTCAATCAGGCAGTGATCATTACTTAGGGATCAGGAAATTGAAGAGACGAATGGTGTAAAGCAAGCCATAAGAGATGTGCTTTACTTAATAAATCTGTCCTCCATCACAGCATAATCGAATACGTGAGTATCATTGATATTATCAGTATATATTTACTGACTCATAAACCTGGAATCCTTTCACCTGAGTCTCGCTTTTATGGTTGGGAGTGGAATGGACATCAAGGAAGAGACAAGTATGATTGCCCTCTGAGTTGATGGCATTCATATGACATTCCTCAAGATTAATTTTTTGGTGGGATGTACCATCTGAGCTGAGCTGTAGGTAAGACCTAATGTCAGAATGTATCAGTATATTTACTCTATTTTTTTACGAAATTAATGGGAAGGTACGGACTCTCTGCAGTGGAAACAATTTCTCTCCTAAATCCATATCATTTGCAATTCCAGCCTCATAAATAATTCGGCCAACACTGTGAGAGCTGATATGACCAATAAGCTCCACCCTGAGTGTCTCCACCACTGCAAGAATGACTCCCTCAATATGATACTGCCCCACCCCAACTGCTACTAGCTGTAAAATCAGATCTCGGATCTGATCTGGAATTACCCCCTTCTCCTTGAGATTAAGCTGCAGTCTTGCCTCCCTTTCCTTGGTTGCAGCCCTGGATGCTATGCCAGCCTGCTGTTTTGGGAAATATGCAACCTGCATAGCCAGCATGTGGTTACGTTTCTGAAGGAGCTTGATAGTGACCTTTAATGATTCTACTTCATGAATAAGAGCAGTTACTGTGTAGTTTGCTTTTTTGCTCAATTTGACAGCTTGAACTACAGTCTGTGCCTGTTCCATAAGCTGGTCCCGTGTCTTGACAAGTGACTTCTTGGCACATGAGGAGCATTTCTTCTCATTGCGGTACTGCTTTTCAAATTGTGAGACATGATTCTGTAATTCCAGCCTCTCCTTTCTCTCCAATGAGTCTCATGCTTTCAGTGGAAGGATATTCTCCTTGTTTGACTGAGAAGAATTGTAAGAATCACAGACTTCCTCCAGATGCTGGGCTTGTGCAGTAGATCTACACTTCTTAGCACCATATATGGGTCACTTACTGGTGTGACCCAAGTACGGGTACCCCACCCATGACGCCTATTAGGTACTTGGGAACCCAGCAATCGGCTCTGGCCTATTAGGCCTTCTGATCGGCGGACCTCCTCAGGAAGACCTCCCATATACACCATCTGAATGATAGTTAGCCAAAATTAGCTTGAACAACCTGCATCAGGCACCTCACGAGCTCCTCTCGCCGCCAACTGAGCTCCTCCGAGGCATCTTCCCCCTCGGCGTAGTCCTCTGAAGCTCCTTTCAGCCACTCACACTATGTGGACCTCCACAGGAGCTCCCCGGCCACCTATTTCGATGGTGCACTATCTGTGGACCTCCTGAGGAACTCCCCGCTGCCATTACCGCACACCCGAGTACCTAAGGATCTCCCCAGGAGCACTGCTGCCACACTGGCGTCCTCTGAGGTGGAGTCCGAACCAGCAGTGTTTCGGCGAGCCCCACAGTAGCTCCTTTAAAAGTCCCACCCTCGTAAATCATCAATGTCACGGTCTATACTATTATTAGTCATATATGTCGCAAAATGATGATCTTCAGGGATATTAAGTAGCCTCAGTTCAATGATAGAATGCGTGAATATTCGACCAGGTAGCGGTTAGGTCTAGGTAAACACGTAGAGAACTACAAAAAAAACCTTCGCGGCTATACAGTCCCTCAACTCGGCTTTCTCCGAGATCACCAATTCTTGACAATATAGCTGTTTGCCGATAGTTGGCTTATGCACTCCCCTGGTTCTGTCCCTAATAATACCACTCCTTTCATGTCCATTTGTCCCAATCTCCATGCTTATATTAACCCTCGCACCTTCAAATAATAATAATTCTGGTAGCTCTAGTAGTGATCACAATGGTAGTGATAGTGACGCATGCTCCTTAGAGGATTTCACTCAAGGTACACCAGAGGTTGATAGTATTTCTGTAGAATATAGGTACTCCGCCTGGATTGTGTTGTAGCATGGGCAATGGCGGTTACATATCCTGTGAAACACCATATGCCTCAACTATTTCCTGTAGCAAGGTTATATGACGGTCGACTGCCATACGCCGACCATCTTCCCGACACGGTAGCCAAACTTTCCCGCAGCATTCGAGCAATGATCCCAAATAAACCCCATGTACGCCGCAGCACGGGTGAACCACCCGTCGCCTTATTTCTGCAGCAGGGCTAATAGCAGGCCCCCACTAGGATTCGACCTCACCTGTATCCGGCAGCACAGGAGAAATCGGCTCCATGGGCGTAGCCAGTATGCTGCAGCAGGCGCCGATGCAGCTTGCGCAGACATCACCTGTATGCTGCAGCAAAAGCAATTGGAGGCTCACTACTGTATTAAACATAGTCAACCCTGCTTTGCTGTAGCCGACCGTAGCAAACTAATCTTATAAACTCCAGCCGTTATGCTGTAGCACCCTAATAACATGAATTCAAGGCACCCACACCTGGTGCACGAAATATTTCCTTCCCTCGGCGTGGCCTGTAGCATCCCAATGTCAGGCCTTCGCGCTAATAAAATATATCTCAGTCAGTATGCTGTAGCAGCGAGAGTTAATAATAATAATAATATATATTCCAGCCCGTATGCTGTAGGATCCCGTACTAAACCAAATGATACTCGACCAATATGATATATTCCAGGCCCAACTGGTGCGCCTATATTCCTGTAGCAGATTACAGGCTCACCAGGCAGCAAGGGCGCAACCAGTTTCCACCTCACCTGCATGCTGTAGCAGGCTAACAATATATATCCACCGTCCTAAATTAATAATATATACGTTAGCCTGTTTGCTGTAGCAGTCCGTCTCAAACTAATAATATATATGGTAGCCCGTTTGCTGTAGCAGTCCGTCTCAAACTAATAATATACAAACTAGCCTGTTTGCTGTAGCGCACCCTCTCAAAACAAATTAGATATAAGCTAGCCTGTTTGCTGTAGCACGCCCTCTCAAAACGAATTAGATATGTACAGTATCCCGTCTGCTGTGGTATTCCGTCTCAAACTAATAATATATAAGGTAGCCTGCGTGCTGTAGCAGTTCGTCTCAAACGAATAATATATACAGTAGCCCATTTGCAACAATAGGGTAGCCTGCGTGCTGTAGCAGGCTGTCTCAAACAAATAATATGTACCGTAGCCTGTTCGCTGTAGCACACCGTCTCTAACTAATAAGATATACAATAGTCTGTTCACTGTAGCAGTCCGTCTCAAACTGATAATATATACTGTAGCCTGTTTGCTGTAGCAGCCCATCTCAAACTGATAATATATACCATAACCTGTTTACTGTAGCTGCCCATCTCAAGCTGATAATATATATACTGTAGCCTGTTTGCTGTAGCTGCCCATCTCAAGCTAATAATATATACCACAGCCGGTTTGCTGTAACAGTCCATCTCAAACAGATAGTATATACCATAGCCGGTTTGCTGTAGCAGCCCATCTCAAACTGATGATATATACTGTAGCCTGTTCACTGTAGCAGTCCATCTCAAAATATATACTGTAGCCTGTTCGCTGTAGCAGTCTGTCTCAAATCGATAATATATGCCATAGCCTGTTCGCTGTGGCACGGCGTCTTAAACCAATAATATGGTAGCCTGCTGCTGTAGCACACCATATCCAATTAATGATATATGTTACCAGGTAACCTGTTTACTGTAGCACATTCTATCAAACCAATTATATATACACTGTATACTGCAGCAATTCAATGTATGGCTCACCACCAGTACTCACCGCGTGTAATCTGCTGTAGCCACCGGTCCCATAGCGTAGCATATGCAAATAACCTTACCCTTGCTTTTGCCTTTGGTCCCCATCCTTGTTTGTACCCTGACGTGTCCTATTAAGTAGCATAGCAACCCGACTCGCTGCAGCAAAGGAACCTGCAAACAAGTGTTCGGTAATGTGGTATGCTGTAGCAAACACATTCATATTACAATGGAATCGTTATTAGACAATGTTAATCATGAATATATGTACATGTAACTTGTGATGTTCAACGAAAACTAAGCATAGACAGATGGCATAAGCCTGCGCGACCTTGCGTAAAACATGAAATAGTATATATGAATCGATAGATAATATGTGATAGATATGTTAGGAGACATAACACGAGGGAGCGAGGGAACTAGCGCGTCGGTGCATTGGATGAGTCAGCACTTATAGTGAAGGCGGAAATTTATCGTATAAGTCTACAAGGAACTACAGAGGAGCTACGAAAAACGTATAGGATGTACGAAGTACCTCCTGTGACTGTTGATAAATCCAGAAATTGCGAGTGGGCTCCTTAGTAGCTCCCGAGGAGCTGCTTGAAATGAATAATGAAGTTGTACGCTGTAGAGGAGCTCCTCAGGATGTCTGGCGAAGGTCCAGTGTGGGGAGGAGCCTTGCGAGGGGCGAGGTGCTGAGGAGGCACTGCCCGCATAGCCTGAGGAGCTCCTGAGGAGCTCCTGCGGATCTCATCTGGCTAGCGCCAGGCTCCTTTTCTTTAAGACATGTGGGGCCGCCAGGATCTCCTGAGGAGCTCCTTCGATTAAACCACCTATTAGCTCAAAGGGAATTGAGCGATGATATGTACCTTCTTGATATATTAGGTGGGGTATTCAGGGTGTGTGACCCATGTGCCAAACACGTAAATCCTTCACCTGGAACGTGCTTTGAAATGAGCAAGGTACATGCGATGCGACACATCTTGGGTGCCTAATAAATAAATTAGCTTCTGGAGCGGCCTAGAGAAAGTACCTATTTGTAAATTCCACACACCAGTTTTATATAACTTAAAAGTGCCAATATTCATTATAGCGCTTTGCAGTACGTAAGGCGCGTGCCAGATTTGCTCCCGTTTATCGCCAGAAATATCTCAAGACAGGAAAACAGCAATATCTGACCAACGGTTTACTATAATCGTCTGAAACTTGGAAGGCATTCGTATCACATATACTGGGATAGGAGGGCATATTTAAAACCAATGCAGAACTTCAATATAATTTTCATCCATTTAATTGCTTAAAATACAGCAGAACAGTGATTACAAGCTTGAGTGTGCTGGTATAAAGTACTTCATCACTCATTTATTATCAATTTCAGGTTCCTGAGGGTATAATCAAAGAAAAAAATTAATAGCTACTCTCCAGAGTAAGTTACAATGTCATCCTATGGATGAACTACTGTTCCTCAGGCATGTTCCACCATTACTCCTTCATCCTGATTACTTTAAATGATAGATCATATTTCATGCCCTCAATGGTGAGCCTGAGTATTTTTTAAACACTGCTTAAGGCAGAGAACTCCTCATTTGATGATGTTCTTCCAGTTTTGACTTGAAGCCCATTGGATAAATTGTGCAGTCATGGCAGGCCCTTAAATATAAAGTAATAATGATGCACAAAAGATTTCAGCCTGATTCGTCGTGAGTTGCGCGAGCTATCGCTGTTCTGCTCTGTGGGATTTTGCCAGCGGTAAACAGGGGCATTTTTGGCACGCGCCTTACATACTGCAAAGTGCTGTAAAACTAGCATTGCATGCCATGTTGTGATCAGAGGTGTCATTAAAATCTTTTTAGTACCGTATCCGGACAGGATTTCATGAATTATGATAGTATGTTTCATATTAGTTACATCTTTGCATTTTCCAATACAATTCCCTATTTATCAAGGTACTAAATAAATTTATTTCTGCTTGTGGCTAGTGGAATTTGGTGGCCTGTTTGAGAGGGCAGTGAATGCACGCTGACAAAATCATGTCAGAGTTTGAATCTCCCTCCTATTGCCCACCACCACAGGCAGTCAGGATCAATAAGTCCACAGTTTGCACCTCTGGCAGACATAGCCATATCTCCAACAGCATGAAGAGTCATGATGGCATTATTACAAATATACTTGAGAATGTATGGGAGTATCTCTATCAACTACCTAGCAAGACATGAAAATCACACAATAGGTGATAGATCATCAAGTACAGTGTGTCATTATTACTTACAGGGCAGCCTGTACGAATTCCATGCTACATTCAACAGGTGATAATGTATGAATATCCAGCTCCATGCTATTCTGCTTCGGGGATGTTAACCCTTTGATGCGCTTGAAGAGGGGTCATCGAATGGATTCGTGCTCGTCGATGGCGCCAATAAATCCCGTAACGTATTAACGTACTATGCACTGCGTCCTCCACTTTCGATTTATCAATCGTCTCGGCGTAGGACACACTCGCTATACATGCAATGCGGAGCTCCATTTCATTATGCGTCAAGGTGCCCGTCTTGTCGGAGTAGACGTATTCGATCTGGCCGAGCTCTTCAACGAGGCTGCTCGTGCGACACAACGCAGGTGTGTCGGTGGGGGCATAGTACATGTCGAGATCAGAGTTGATGAGCTGGGCTTGTTGGTACTTTACGACTTCCATGGTGACGATGAGGGAGATGGGCATGAGATTGTTGTAGAGGATGACGAAATGAGGATGTCTAGAGCATTGTTAGTATCGTATGTTGTGTTATGAGCTATGGAAAGGTATACCGAGGATAAACGTAGCGGCTTTTGAAGTCATGTCGTCATCGATGGAGAGATACCATTAGTCGGAGAGGAAGAACCAGAGGCGGACGACGGCGCCGATGCTGGAGCCGATGCTTAGCACGAGGAGGATGAAGAGGAGGATGATTTGGGCGTTGACTTGGCGTTCGACGGCGGTGCGCTTTATGGGGGCGGCAGTTGCATCCCTATCAGAGCATCGTCAGTTGCTATTAGATGGGTAGTATAAGAGCTTTGGACGCACCGTATCAACTTTGTTTCGTATCCTGTGTATACAACCGACCCATAACACCATGGTGTGTTCCGCAATTGCGTTCCTCTTAGAAGCATCTGATCGGGTCCTAATGGGACCACCTTCGCGCCGCCATTGGGGTTGCGTAGCTCAAGGGTACCTTCAAAGTTGTAGAGCGAGTTGTTTGGCTGTTCGTAGCGCAGTTGACCGGCGAGGGATTGGACGAGGTGCGGGGTGGTTAGGGAGATGTGTGTTGGGAGGCTTATTTAATCTTGAGGTTCGTTTCGCTGGATATGATGTTAGTAGGTGACTTGCACTTATGAGAGGCGACGTACCCGTCAAGGTTGGAGGTCTCGATGTGGCATAGACCTTCGGGCTCGGAGGAGGAGAGGAGGACGTCGGCTGGGATAAAGTCGTCGAATTCGATGCGGACAATGTCGCCGACGCGGATGTCGCGCCATGGGATCTCGATGAATGTGCTTGTGCCTGTGCGGCTTAGGACCTGGGGAATGCTAGCGAAGGCTGGATGGAATGCTAATCACGCACCTTGGCACAGCGTGCGTTGAGCTCCTTGTCGAACTGATGTCGCTTGAGGTCTTCTTGGGATTCCTTGAATGCACAGACGAGCAGGACGAGACCGAGAGGGAGGATGGTCGTGTAGCGGTTGGTGGGAGAGACGCCAGGGATTTGCTGAATGCAGGCGGTGAAGAGGAAGAACACGTTGGCGTATTTCGAGAACTGCTCTAAGAGGAGGAGTTAGTTGACGCAAACGCAAAAGACACGGCACACACCTGTTAGAAACCTGGGCAGGAACGTCGCGATATTGTACTTGCTCGTGCTGACATAGTTGGAGCAGTAGCCCTCCGCGAGATTCGCCTGTTCGTCGTTCAGCGCAAGGACCCTCTCGCCGGTCTTCTCCTCCTCCTTCTGCCACGGCCACCTAAACTTCCACCTCGGCGGCTTTGGTCATTGCGTCGGCTGAGTATTTGCACAAGTAAACACCGTTGCGCCTTCGTACGTCGACAGGGCGAGCTCAGTGTCGTCAAAGTCCTAGCCCTGCGGGATGCCGTGGCCTGGGGGAGGCGCTGCATTCTTCGAGAGCGGAAGCCCGCTTTCTGTGCTGTACATCGCCTTGTAGTTGGATGCGATCGCAGAGTCGGGAACAAGGTCGGCGCCGAGGAGGTCCTGTTTGTGGGTGTTGTATCCGCCGTTGGGATTCGGTGCTGTCATCTCGAGGTCATCGTCGAAGAAGAAGGGGTCCAGCCCCTGCGAAGTTTGCGGCGGTGTCGTGGCGGAAGTAGGGGGATAAGCGGGTCGGTATTGCGAGGCGGTGACGGGGTTCGATGAGGAGACGAGGCGGTGAAAGTCGTCAGCCGTAAGAGGAACAAGTTGGAATAGGGGTAGGGACAAAACTGACGGAAAATCTGTAAATGGTAACCAAGAAGGCAAATAACTATATGGATGCTAATCACATAGGACGGCCGGATAGTACGAGATCATTTCGCATAGAAGGGTCTTAGTATGGATTATTCCAGTGGAAGATTAAAGAGAAGGAAGAGTATAAGCTATTCAGAGCCAAAAAGTGATGGCGTCCATTGAGCATTTGCTACGCTTAAGCCTTTTGGGGAGATGAGGTTTACAGCTAGACATCTTGAAGGAGAGAAGAATTAGGGGGAGATCCGTATGAATGAGGTGAGTAAGTACCGTCACCATACGGGAGACACCCTCTGTCAAGCGAGCAATTCAGAAGGCAGCCAAGGGGGGGAAGGCCCAATTCATTTTTACCTGTATGAAGGTCAGCCAAAAGGAAGCCAGGCACTTCTCGATGAACGTGGTTATATCAAGATTTTGAACCCCAAATCGAAGCGTCCAAAAGCAGTGGATCCTGATGGGACCAGCCTTCTTGGCATCTACGAAATATACAGAAAATTCAAGTCTCGGAACCCCGTACACCTCAATGACTCGAACTCGCACGATGGTATGTTTACTAGGTAATCTGTATCCATTTCAGATTTGATGTTGTTGTTATATTGCCGTGTCTGCAGTAAGTATGGAAAATTGTCAAACAGCAGAAATAGGAAAGGAATTCATATATGAGGGATGGCAGCACCGTTTGCTCTTGTACGAAACGAGGACACAGCTTTGGTCATGCTAAATATATCTGGAATCGGCAGACCGGTGAAAGCGAATTCAGTACATGGTCTTCCCGCCTACTGTAACATATGGAAGGTCGATTGGTGAGAAAGAGGCCTCAGACAAACGTGCTCGACTAAATACGTGCAACCAATCATTCAAATTCACTCCACAGCCTTTCCCATGTTACAGTGTAACATCGGTCGCAATTGATCGATGACCTTCGCACCATCCGTACTGGTCCGAGAATAAAAAGAAACCAAATATATGGTATCCAAATGTAGACTATGAAGCGCTCTGTCTAACACTTCTGAGGAAGCTCCACTGTGTGAAGATGAGCTAACAAAGAAATAGATTACTATTCTTCGGAGTTTGAACTCTTATCACCCCTTATGCTGTCTCGTGCTGTTATCTGTCAGTCTGCGTATCTTCTCGTGCGTCACACACTAGACAGCATGATGCGCTCCTTCTGTGAGCCATCATTCATCCCGAGATTTAATACCTGTCCTAAACAAGGCCGTTGCACGTTCATTCACCCAAGAATCTGCCCCAAATATCCTTAATCCTGTACGTTGTTTTCTACCTATCAGTCTGCAACCATGTCAATTGCCATCCTCAGCGAACCTCTGCTTCCTTGTAGACGAGTATGAGCTCCAAAGAGGCATCAAACGATGCTACAGAAACAAACCTACATGTTCAAGAAATATTTCATGAGAACGTTGGTACACTAGAACAGGGTGCTGCTGACCCATTTGTTGTGGGAGATCAAGCGCCTCCATTGAGTAGGATGGGATTGCAGTTTGAGGTATGGGGTATTTTTTCCTTGATTGACTTTTACACGAACAAAGATAATAACAAGCCTTCATAGGATGCCAATGATACCATTGATCCCACCTGCAAGGAACGTCTCACAAGGGCTGCACATCTCAGCAAGGTTGGAATAGCGTTGCGTCATCAATTTGAGCGTCTCCGAAACATCGTCGATCTTGATAATGCAATTGATTCTCTGCAGCAGGCCGTCGACCTTACTCCAGACGAAGATCCTGGCAAGGTCGCATATCTCAATAGTCTCGGAAACTGCTTCCTTTGTCGATTTGACAGTCTTAGGGAGGTTCTTGATATCAACAATGCACTTGCCGTTCAGCAGCAGGCAGTTAACCTTACCCTAGACAAACACCCCAACAAGCCAGTATATCTTAGCAATTTAGGAAACTCCTTCCAGGCTCGATTTGAGCTCTTGAAAAAGCCCATTGACATCAACAAGGCTATCACTCTTCAGCGGCAGGCTGTTGATATCAGCTCCAAAGGACATGCCACTCGGGCTGTATTTCTTAACAGCCTTGCACACTCCTTATTGCGTAGGTTCCAGCAGCTCAGAAACCCCAATGATCTCAATGATCTGCAACAGTCAATTATCCTCCAGAGGGAGGCTATTAATCTCACCCCCAGTGGACACACAGACCGGCCTATGTACTTCAACAGTCTTGGACTCTCCTTCCGTCTTCTATTTGAGCATTCTAAACAGCTTACCCATCTTAATGAAGCAATTTCTCACCAACAGTATGCTGTCGAGCATATCCCTGACAAGGATGCTGAAAAAGCATGTTACCTTAGCAATCTTGCGGACTCCTTTGCTTTTAGATTTATTTGCCTTCAGGAGCATGCTGACATTGAAAGGGCCATCCATGCTTACCGGGAAGCTGCTAACAATGATCTAACCAGTCCTTCAGTTAGATATGCTGCTGCTCTGCACTGGGCTGCTATGAGCTTACATTGTGGGAATACCCAGTTGGCACTTGAGGGATACAAGGTGCTTTTGGATGAAGTTCCTCGCCGTGCCTGGTTTGGCCACAAGGTTACTCGCCGGTACGAAGAGCTCTCCGAAATGGCTGGCATTGTAAATGCAGCAGCTGCCACAGCAATCTCTTTGGGAGAATTAGGTCTAGCTCTGGAATGGATTGAAGCAGGTCAGAGCATTGTCTGGACACAAATACTCCAGTTGCAGCCCCCCATTGACAACCTTCGTACTGTGGCTCCAGCTCTTGCAGATGAGCTGCAGACAGTTGCTCATGCTCTCCAAAATATCAATCAAGAGATTCAGGAATCAACTTCAGTGGAAGAAGCACAAACCCATCGTGCTCTAGCAATGAGATATCAGAGGGCTTTAGGGCAGGTCCACAATCTTAGAGGTTTTGAGGACTTCCTGAAGCCTAAAAAGCTCCAAAGACTTGTTCCAGCTTCCAAAAATGGACCTGTGGTTGTAATTAATGTGCATGCATCACACTGTGATGCACTCATTCTTCACTCTTACAATTGCACCCAGCCTCTCATTCATATCCCGCTTCCAGAGTTATCCTATGAAAGGGCACATGAGCTTGTCACCCAGATGAAGTTAATACTCAAGACACATAATTTTCGTTCTGATAGGAAAATGGTGTTAGCCAATGAAGATGTTGCTAACAAGGGTGAAGACACCTTGCAAACAATCTTGGCTCATTTGTGGACCTGGGTTGTGCACCCAATTCTGTTGAAACTCCAGAGCATAGTGGGTCTCACTTACATTCCATGTCATAATTTACTCAGATATATTCACTAATAGATACCAGTCAATGTCAGCAATGACTACTTACCGCACATTACATGGTGTGCAACAGGACCCCTTGCATTCCTCCCTCTTCATGCTGCTGGGATCTATGATCCTGGTGATTCTTCAAATGGGGTGAATATGTTTGACTTTGTGGTATCATCATACACTCCTACCCTAGCTGCCCTGCTGAACCCCCCTGCTGAATCTTCAAAAGCATCTGTTTCTAATCCCCAAATCCTCATTGTCTCCCAAGTAGATACACCAGGTCAACAATCCCTACCTGGGATCAAAATAGAGGCAGAAACCATTAAAATGTTTACTGCCCCTGGTAGTACCACTCATCTAAACCATGAGAATGGCCTTGTTTCTGCTGTCCTTGAGGCAATGGCCCAACACAAATGGGTGCATCTTGCTTGCCATGGTGTTCAGAGTCCACAGGATCCCCTTGAGAGTGCCTTTATTCTTCATGATGGAAATCTCAAGCTGAGAAACCTCATGAGCACACAGCTGAAGCATGCTGAGCTTGCATTCTTGTCTGCATGCCAGACAGCAACTGGCCATGAGGATCTCCCAGAGGAGGCTATTCACCTTGTTGCAGGGATGCTTGCAACTGGTTTTCCAAGTGTTGTAGGAACATTGTGGTCCATAAGGGATGATGATGCACCCATAGTTACTAAAGTCTTCTATTCCAATCTTTTGGGGAAGGGGAAATATGCTGAGCGAAAAGATGGAATAGTACAGGCAGCTTATGCACTCCATGAGGCTATAATGGCTCTTCGTCAACAGATTGGAATTAAAGAATTCACAAGATGGGTACCATTTGTTCATTTTGGATTGTAAGCAGTACAAGATATGTTGCATTACATATTCTCTTCCAATTTTTTTTCAAAATGTACATATCAGAATTAGTAGGACAAACAATGGGTGGTCCCATGTCAAATAAATAGAGTATGTTGTTTTTTATGTCAAAGTACATAAAATACTTGTTTAGATAATGTGTCATGCCTTTAGCATGACCCTACCTTGGAGAACTTTGCAGTATTGCCCTGCCTTTTACTTGTGCTCCCTTTGACCTGCATACCATCACACCCATTCCATTTGCCATTACCAGCACTACAATCCCTTTTACAACATTCAAAAGTTTGTTCAGAACCTTCAGTGGAAACATCTTACCTTCTGCCTCCAGTCATCTGCCTCATTTATTCTGCCATAACCTTCATCTGTTTCTCTCCCTTTGGACTTACCATTTCTTGACTACATATATTCTTGCTTTCTGCCTCAAATGATTTTCCTTTTATGTTTCCATCACTTTTCCCTTCATGTACCTTAAGCACAATTCTTCCTGAACAACTCATCCTTCTACCTTCTGGCTTCCTTTTTAACTGGTTATCTGTCACTGCATATTCTGCTGCATTATTACTTCCTGTCACATTTGCCTTCATTGTTACATCATCTGTTTTGCCTCAACATTTGAGGAACTTCCTTCCCTTTCACATTTGGTATAAAAATTCTATAGCCTGGGGGAGTTACATAACTCAAATGAAAGCACATCTTTTGGACTGATTTTTTTACATGTTGTAGCCCTGCTAATTTAGTAAATATTGAGCCATGTTTGAAGAAAAACAGTGGACTGGTTCTCGAGATATAAAATTCGCAAGTTTATTGTATTGAGAGGAGAAGATGAAAAAGCGGTATTTGTTTAATACTTATCAAAGTTCAAAATGATGCTAATTGATTATGGATAATACACTGGATTGATATAGTGGGTGTATAAAGTGTTAATTTCAGATATTAAGAAAGGAGACTGTAGTGATATTATTTCCTAAATTGATTACAATATACTAACTAGAGATCTTCACTATCTTCACTCTCAATGTTAAAGTAATCAGACTCTTCTTCACTGTGATCCTGCTCCTGCTCCTGCTCCTGGATGGGATATCCATTCAGCTCTTCACTATCCTCTTCCAAGTGTTCTGGCTGTATTTTTTGATTTACATTGGGACTGCTCCCCTGGCTCCTTTGGATTTTTTGTGGTGGTTTTCTTTTATTCTTGTGCCTTGCTGAACATCTATCCTGTTTTTGAGCTTGCCAGTTATTACCCTTGATGTGTCTAACAGCATCATTGAAAGAGATATTGAGGTTATCTGCAAGGAGAAGAGCTTCAATCCTTGTGTGGGTTGCTATGGCCCTTGGATAAGGTACATTGGTATTCTTTTTGGGAGGGCCAATACCATAAATCTTGTAAGCTTTAGCATTGACAATGAAGCTGGGACCTCCTTTCTCTGGATGATACTTCCATGACTGGCTATTGATACCTGTTTTATTGTCTGGGAGACATTCAAGGAGTCCAAATGCAGCTTGAAGACCATCTTGAAGACAAAGGATGTCATGTTCAGATGTATTGCTGAGAAAGGTATGATAATCCTTAAGATAACCTATCCCTTCAGAATGTGCCATACAGAACTTGTTAAAAACTCTGCTTCAAGTGGAGGAAAGAAAGATTTGAATCTTTCTCCAAATGAAAGCTGCTCGGGACCATCTGGTAAACCTGTCCAATGAGATTTGTGAGGTAGGAAAGCTGGAGGATGGGATGTGCCCTGAGTTTGGTTGGCAGTCCAAAAGTTAAGAATGACTTCCAACCCGGGTCACTTGTGCTGGTCAGAAACTCTAGCATTGACACGGATCTCTCACGCAAAACGAAACCTCGCTATTTGGGACCCTTACTTGTTGTCCGCTGCACTCGTAATAAAGCATATATACTCGCGAAATTGGACGGAGCCGTACACAAGAATCCCTATGCCGCTTTCCGCCTCATCCCCTATTATCCCCGATCCTGCACTATTATCCCCGTCACTTCCCTCATTGATGCAGCCGATATTCCACAGGATGAAAACCTAGATTTGGATGAGTAGGTCAACCGGGATGGTCGACATTCATGCCCCAAGGAGGTGTAAGGGAGACGAGCTCCCTGCACTGCGATTCTATTAATAGGCAGATAAGATATCCCTTTTGTGGTTTACTTCCGTTTTGTTCACACACGCGTGCCTCTACTTCTCCTTTGTATTCCTCTCCGATGTTCCTCGTTCTTGATTCCTTTGTTTCTTTTCCTTATTTTTCGAAGAATTCTCATGAACTTACAAATCCCCAAGCATTATTTGATACATTTGTATGTTCCATCCTTCTTATACCGTTATCTTTGACTCCTTTGTAGACTCTATGTTCCGTACTCTCCGCTTATTTCCTGTTTTGACTCGCTCAAATCTTATAAAATCATATATGTTTCGTTTACAAAATACCATTGACTTGTTTTCCCTCTATTCTCTAGTGTGAATTTCAAGTCTCTCACTCATCACTCTACTCTCGACTCTCAATTCACTCCTTGTCTATTCATAATCCTTGTGTTCGCGGTCTTGTGTTCCATGCAGACACGGTCGACACTTACATTACTGTGTGATAGTATGGCAAGTAGGTGTAAATAAATGACCATTATATCACAATTTAAGCTATCCGGAGCTTCTCCAGTCACGAAATTAATAACCACATTCCTCTGTCTTATGAAGACTTTAGCAGGCCCTGATAATGTCTGGTAAATAGATTAGGAACACATTATAACGTGATGCCATATTGCCAGGCATTAGAATGGAAATTTTATTTTTGCGACAAAAATACCTACTATTTGCCTTCTTTTGCTGAGTTGGATTTATTTGTAATACCTCTTTAGGGGCCTCATATGTGCTAATAACGTATCGAGTCGCAGGTTTGGGCATTGAGAGAACCGAGAGAAGGAATTAAGACATTGTGTAGTAGTTTCATTGGGACCGTTTATCATGCCCCTCCGTTTGTTTCTTCAAGACCCAAACATGGATTGTGGATATTGTATTGCGCTTTTTCTCAGCATCAAATAAGTTTTAGCATTTCAGTAAAATCCAACACTCATAAGTGCGTCCATGGCCAATTGATGGTATAAACTGGTGATTTGCTTTATTCAAAATCATCGCAGACAGCAGGACACAGCTGAAATCACAGAGCCATGCACACTTCTCTTTTTACATTTTCTTAAACAACTCTCTTGAATATTCTGATAATATTTTCAAGCTCATAATTTGGCCTCCGTTACTTTCTGGCTCAGCTCAAACTCCCAAATAAAGCCAAGCAACACTGGCGCATGTCTTTCATTTCCCGAAGTCGCTGGATGGAAAATAAGGAACATCTAATACAGAATAACTTGTAGTTGTATATACACGACTCCATTCTCTCTTTTTGGAAAGCCTCTCAAGTGTTTCATTCTCCACATGCCAGCATTTCCTCCCATCTGGACATCCCCAAACTCTGCCTTTGCGTGATCAAGTTTCTTCTCAATTCTTACACATCGCGTTAGGGCAATTCATCGTCCATCTCTAGTCAATTTCTCAGTGATAACTCCGGATACTCTTTCAAACTCTTTTTTCGCCTCTTCTACTCTCGACGACATTCATAGCAACTAAATATCTATGGATGACCACGTGCAGTTGAACTCGCAATGTGTCTGCCGTCTTTTTCATCGCTATAGGCTACGAAACTGCTTCAATGGACATATTATATCATACACTTCAGTAGCCTTTACCTCATTTAAGGTCTGAAGTGGGGAGCAGAACGTTTGCACCTGTTTAGATCGCGCTGTGGACTAGCTTACAAGTTTCAGCCATATATCCTACCTGAAAAATGCCAATTCTTTCCAGTCAACCAAAATTCCTCCCTACGCCATCTCAGAAATAGCACTCATATCCGTCCTCTCAGCCACTTCCCCTCCTGGTCGCCTTGCAAACACAATTCCTTTGGACACCCTGTAACTGGCAGAGGGACCTCGCGTTTCGGACGTCTCTTGTGAATATCCACTCAATTCACATGGTTTGTAATATCGTTTACGCATGTTGAGAAGGAGTCGACTTCCCAGGGCACAGGGTATTGCTATGGCCCATCTGAAAACGTGGCTCAACTCTAGTGAATATGAGATAAAAGATTACAGAACAATCTCACCCCACAGCTATTTCACCATCTATGGGATGGAAAACAGCCTCAGCAATGATAATAACATTGACGACGAGGACGAGAAGAATGCTAGACAGCTAATAAGTTCTCTCTTCGAGAGCAGCTTGGCTATCACTTACGCAAAGAAGTATGTAAAGCTACGCTATACATCAGCTCGTGATCAGCACCATTAATCCACGACTAACGCACCTATCCACAATAAGGGACTTAAGCAACGACGAAAGCCCACATCAGGAAAGTTGACACGGGCGTCTAAAACGCTACCTAGCACATCGAATTGCTCTCCTATCTAGATAGCATATGAGCCGCTAGGAGCCGCTAGGAGTCGCTAAGAAAACACTAGTTTTATAAGTCAAGTTCAGTCAACGTCGAGTCAAGAGTAGTAGCAAGCTAGATACTCCACAGAAACTCACATAGGTCCCGGTTAATGTCCTAAGTATCATCTAAAAGCTCTACCTCGCTCGTTCCAGTCTAATATTTGCGGTGTTAGCTTGAACACCATGTAGAATACTCGCTAAACTTGGGAGGTTTGAACAAGTCACGTGCTGTTCTTACCGTCTTCATCCTTCTGCCTCGAACCACCATCTTCGACATCGCAAACACTGATGACCGCTTTATAGA
>KN837191.1:315848-329800 GCA_000827215.1 Sphaerobolus stellatus SS14 | reverse complement strand
GACAATAGTTGATTTACTATATAGGCATCCATTCGATAGACTCAGTGAACGTGGCTTGAATTCTTAAATGTTGTCATTGGGAACTAACCACGTTTGCGCTGAAGTCGAGTTGGTAAGTTCAAGTTCTACTGAGCGAACTTGAGCCGCATCTAAGAATTGAATTTATTCTTCCCAGCTGTTATCCATGTTGATTTTAAGACCGGATGGTAGGTTTGCGTCGACCACTATGTTTGAGATCTCAGTGACCTTTTCAGCCTTCTAAGTAGATGGCCACGGGACTCAAATTCAACGAGACTCTGGAGATGACAAGACAGATGCTGGTAAGCATACAGCTTGTTTTATCATTTATGATGTCTAACCAGGTCTTTAGGATGCTCGCTTGCTAGTATCAACCAACGAAGGGTATCAATACAAGGCTAGAGTGACGAAGCTGACCGGATCTCTTATCTTCGTTTATGGTTCTCATCTCATTACACTTCTCCTTTTTTCTCTCTCACTAACATGCAAGCCCAGATTACATCCACACTCGCTTGCTGTCCATGCCTCCGGTGATTTTCATTTGAGGTTCATGTACAGGGTGCTCCTCTCAGTACCTTTTATATCAATTTTTAAGCTTTAATAAAGGATGTATTGCTATTAGATTCTTAAACTAGTTCTTACTGTATTTAGCTATAGATATTGTATGAATATACTATAATTGTTTCTATATTCGATTTTATTCTGGATAATTGGGAATTAATAAAGAATTGACTATTATTGACCATTGAGAGTATGCATGCTAGAGTTCCTACCATAGCTATCCATAGCACCCACTGCAGCTAGCGTACCATGAAATGAGGTAGCTGCTATGTGAGCTATGGAAGGTACCATAGTGTACATAAAGTATGATGGCTATGAATGCTATAGTGGCTATACTGCCTTTATAGTGTTTGCCAACTTTCATGATGTAGTAGATCATCTTTCTTTGTATATCCAGTAGAAGGAATGTCTGAGAAGTATACTTACGAGACAGATCTGGTGCGCAGCTATATTTAGAGGCTCCACTGACGATGTCAGTGCAGCACAAAAGCATAAATTTTCAATGATCAAATTTCTCCTTTCAGTGTTGTACTCTGTAATAACATGTCCCAAAAATTTGTCTCTGCGCACAGCACAAAAAATTGTATTAAAAAACTTGAACTACTTTTCATGCCTTAAAGTAGCACATGAGTCTCAGTACAAAGCGACACCGAGGAAACTCTGTTGACATGTACAGCGAGGAGCAAGGTCGCAAAATCGAACATGGAAGCAAAGAAGTCGATTTTGCTATACTCATTCCCAGATGACATTAATAAGATGAAGATACATTAGAGGATAGAGAAACAGTGAGGCGGAAAGACTGTATCGCTTGGTCCATGAGTTTGCAATCAGTGTAGCAAGGTCTTTTTTTGTCTCATTCATTCGAAGGAATTCGATGGTCTTAACACATCAAGAGTTCTCACCCTTTATGTGCAAAACTCAACATAATGGTAGCCTGCCTTTTGATAATGGGTATACTTGTGATGGTCTCACCGGTCTTTGTCTTCTGTGGGACGCTGAGAGGAATGATGTAGTCTCTTGCTGCTTGAAGCATGGGACTACCGAGGATTGGGTTGAGTGGAAGGGCTTTCTAGATTCAAAGCACCCGTTAATACTATGATGAAAACCATTCTCCTGGATCTGCAGATAGATGTCATGACCGGTAGTACTTGGGATATTAAACTCTCAAGCAATTGTTGTGAGTTGGCCATATAACTCCAAGACAATATTAATATATGAGTTAGTAACTAAGAAAATCACTCACAGTAAGAAATAGAGGCACAAGAATTCTATGGAAAATCGAGGAGGAGGTGGGTGTAGGGGGCAGTGGGAGATTGCCTGCCTCTTGAAAATATTGCCATTGGAAAGCCACATGCTGAAAACCCAGGGCTAAAAGAAGCAGGTATAGGTAAGTCACCTGTTGTCCTGTTAGAAAATGTTTCAATACAGGGAATATCTGAAAAATCATGGAATAAAAGCAATAACTCTGGAAAAATGAATGAAAATTTTACTTCATGTGAAAACATTCCCAAGCTTGGGTGCAGGTTGTTTCCAGATCAGAAAGTCCTCTGTTAGGGCAGAAAGGCACCTTTTTGTGAGAGGTTCTGGGACAAGAGAGGGATAGGGGGCCATGGGAATGTCAGAAGGTTGTGTTCTCAGTTCTGTTGGAAAGCTGGACATCAAGAACATTAGTCAGTTTTCAGTTTCTAAGCATTCTATCCACTTTTGAATATTTTATTTCCTTTTTGATGAGAAGTGGGTCCTTGTGGATGTCTGACAGAATATTTCAAAGCCAGCTCCACCCTGCTTCTTACCACCATCCAGCTCCCACATCTACCACCACAAACACTTCCAGCTAGCATCCAGTTATCTAAATCATTATTCTGACATGTGAGAATGCTTTACACACTTTATTTTAATCTTATTGACTGTTTAAATGGGGTGAAATGTCCTCTAGGGTCTGCTGCTGCCAATGTCCATCCCAGAGTGAATGTGCCTGTTCAGAGCCTGGATGGGCTTGTTTCTGAGGTGTGTTTGTATTATTTATTGTTCATGAAGTCTTTTTATCAGTTTCAGCATAGTTCTGGGATGTGTTTGCAATATTTATCATTCATGAAGTCTTTCTGATCAATCTCAGCATAGTTCTGAGGTGAATTTGCAATATCTGTCATTTATGAAGTCTTTTGATCAGTTTCAGCATAGTTCTGAGGTGTGTTTGCAATATCTGTTGTTCATGAAGTCCTTTGATCATTTTCAGCAGTTCTGATATATTCTGAGTGCCCAGTGTCTTGGATGGTGTTTTTGGCTTGCTGTAGAGGCTGGGAAAGTCCATCAATATATCCCAGCTTCAATCATGCAGTCTCAGGCATTGTTTGATCACTTGCAATTTATCTCTGAGTGCCTAGTGTCTTGGATGATGTCTTTTTGGCTTGCTGTAGAGGCTGGGAAAGTCCATTGATATATCCCAGTTTCAATCATGCAGTCTCAGGCATTGTTTGATCACTTGCAACTTATCTCTGAGTGCCTAGTGGCTTGGATGGTGTTTTTGGCTTGCTGTAGAGGCTGGGAAAGTCCATTGATATATCTCAACTTCTATCATGCAGTCCCAGACATTGTTTGATCACTTGCAACTTATATCTGAGTGTGTAGTGTCATGGATAGTGTCTTTGGTTGGTGTAGATGCTGGAAAAGTCTATTGATAAAGGTGGCATGTCACACAGCCATGAAACCTGCTCTCTGTATCCTCCATGTACCACCCAAAAACATCACCAGGATGTAGCCCTGAATCATCCAGCTATAGTTTGTCTGTGCTGTGCTGCCAGGGGCAAGTCCAAGGGGTTTTACATTTAGGAGGTTCTGCTTATTGGCAGAGGGAGGGACAAAAACATCACCAGGATGTAGCCCTGGGAAAGGACAGGGGGGTTTACATTTAGCAGGTTCTGTCTATCAGCAGAGGGAGCAAGGGGGAGAAGAGGCCTGTGGCTCCCAGGTGGCAACATGTGGTGTGTACACTTCCAAATTCTCATTCCCATTGAATTTGCTCATTATTGTCATCACATGTCCCTAATTTTTGATGTCCAGTGTCTTGTATAGTGTCTTTGGCCAAGTGTAGAGCCTAGGAATATTCTTCAATAATGCCCAGCTTCCATTATCCAGTCTAAGTCATTATTTCCATTTCTCACATATTCAACCACCTCACAAGACCAGCACAGTGTTTCTATTAGTGTTTTAGTTAGATCATAGACACTAGGAAGTGGCTTCATATAAGTCATCACCAGATGTAAGACTAACATTTTACTTTCATTCACCCTCTCCTCATACCTATACTAAATATTGTGATTTTTATATCTCCAGAACCGCTCCGCCAATTCCTTAGAAAACTAGCTAGATTTGTTCATCTCTATGCTAACTATGACATATAAAAAATTCAGAGCAAATGGCGAAACTCTGTTTGAAATATGTATTTCCCCCAGCTGGTAGAATCTTGAGCTTAGATATATGCTATGGCTCTTGCCATTCCACAAGCCACCTTTGATCTATTCTATTTACACAGCTGTGCAAGTGTATACTGGGTTCTTAGCAGCTTGCACTCCATGATCCACTCAATTGAACACACTCTATATGCAATGCTATGCACATATTCAAGTACTGTACTTACACATAAAAGTTTTTTAAAGAAATTACGAATGCCGGTAACCTGCATAGCATCAGCATGCTAACACCAGTGTCTGAGTAAGGGGTTTGTCACTTTCAGAGTAATCACTAAAAAGGAAATTTTGGCGAACAGCTCCGCAACCTCGACATTCTAGAAGCTCATTGGAACAGCTGTATAGATAGATATGTTGGCTTAGTGATGCTCTTCGGTGTGTCACATGAAGTGCCTGAAAAAGAACACTTCCTTGACAAGGATAATCAATATGTCTTCAAGTCACTGCTAAGGACCATAAAAGACCAAGGATGAATTCTCCCCTCAATTGACAAATATTACCCTGTTTCTGAGATTGGAAGGATTCTATAACCCATGCTAGAATAAAAATATAGTTGGCATCCATATATAAAGCAATGAACTCAGTGCACCGCACAATAATACATCTCATCAGTTCCCATCATCTTTGAAATAATCAAACCTGACCGCTCGGCCTGTTCATAGGTACCCATGAGGAAGCTTTGCTGAACTTGAACTAGACGAAGATTCTTATGGGATGCTTCACTTCATGAGAGGTTATAATATTGTATGTGGAGTTATTCACAATGAAACTAAAATTTAAAAGATACTTGTCCAGTAGATCGGCATGCAATTATTTGCTTAGTCCGTACACCTAGCAGAGAACAGGGCTCCTCATCCCATGCCGACATTCTTTATTGGTCGAGCTTGCGAAGACCATTTCTATGGATAGGACCTCAAATCCCTTAGAGAAGCGCCTGAACCTAAATGGCCTACAGTTGTCCACAATGGCATGCCATGGGAACTTCGCCATTGTGCTGCGAGAACTGCCCCATAGCCTTCCACAATGGCATGCTGTGGGAATCCTCCTGTTGTTAAGCTGCCACTGTCAACTCATGCTCCTTCCGAGTGGATTTCTCATGCTCCATAAATAGAAATTTCTGTATATATGCTATTTAGAATTGTTCTGATCAATAAATCCTTTTAAATCCCTCTTAAATTCGAAATAAATGCAACAAAAAATACAGGAAAAATAGTGAAATACTCTATTCTGCTGTGATTATGTCAGCTGCTGAGTTTGGATATCTGTGCAACACTGTCTGTGTGCACAGAAATTTGTCCCTGACTTTCTTTGAGTACTTGAACCTCTATTAAATATCTCTCTATCATATCTGAGGCACTGCACTGCACTCCTCAGTCCAATTTCTGAAGTCCAGGTATCCTTCTGTGAGTCTACTTTTAGTTCTGGTGGGAAAATTTTACTGATTTCCATTGGTCTCTTGATAGGATTTCTAAACCTGCTTTCTTTTGTTGTTGTTTTACAATCAATCAATAACCCTTGCACAGGGTCAGGGTATCTGGCTGGTAGATCAAGCTTATTCTGCAATGAGGGATACCCTACAGAGGGATATTTGATGTCAGAAAGTGTTCCCCTTTTAGTTTAATGACTATGGTGTTAATTTTGATTTATATGAATTTTTTGAATAATAATTCTTAATCAATCCAAATGTATATATTTTTACTTATCTATTTTATTGCGTGGAAACATTAAAAAAAACATTACTATAATTCTAGTACCACCCCATGAAATTGTAGCATGCTTCCACTATGTTTTTCATGCCAGCCATGACAACAACCCCCTTTCTCTTAAAAGAAGCTGGAAGTGATGGAAAAAAAACCTACTACCATTACAAAGCCAGGAAGCTTGACCTTTACCATGTGGGGTTTACTCCACATAAACACATACTTCTAGTCCAAATTCAGTGCTCATGGGTATCCACAAACCTGTAGAGTGGTCGGAGAGTTACCCTCATGAATTACGGATCAACTACCTTCTACACTGGAATAGAACTTCAGTCATAAATAACTTGAGAGCGATGGGTGGAACATTGCCGTAGTCTGTACTGGAGCTTGATGGAATTCTGGTGACCTGCTGCATATTCCGGGAGTTATCAGTGCCCAGTGTTAGGTTAGCTATCATATGCCCAACATCCCACAAGATGTCTTTCAACAAGTGGCATATGTTTCTCAACAGGATCTCCACCAAGTTCATGAGGATCGACATGGTCACCCCGTATCACGATATCACATTCTGTCTCTGTTGTCCAATCGAAGCGACTGAGCGGAAGTGCGGCTATCAAAATACCAACTGTGCGGTGGTATCACCTTCGATGTATAGGGTGAAAGAAAACCACTTGTTTATGGACTAGCACTAAGTATAAGCTTGAAGCGGTAGCGATTGAGATGATAGCGTTGAAATGCTGGTAGCCACCGAGAGAAGGTAAAATTGCGGATGCATCTGAAACGGCTAAGGTGACATCTTTAGTGGATATCGAGTCGTCTGTGGAGCATCATCCGATGTATCATCATCTGAGGTATTATCTGCTAATAGTGCACCCTCGGGAGTATCATCTATTGCTGTACATCTTGTCAGATTCTGGTTGAGATGACAGCGTTGAAATGCCGGTAGCCACTGGGAGAAGGTAAAATTACGGATTCAGATGTATCTGAAACGGCTAAGGTGACATCTTCAGTGGATATCGAGTCGTCCGAGGTGCATCATCCGACGTATCGTCATCTGAGGTATTATCTCCTTAATAATGCATCCTCGGAAGTATCATCTATTGCTGTACATAAATACCTGAAATCCATAAATTTTCACTAAAATAATGCATTAGAAGGATAATTCTGAGATATATGAATACATTGTATAAAATATCAGAGCCTTGAACAATTAATATCAGAAAATGGATACCTATCATTAGCAACTAGAGTCTCTATTTACAAATCGCCAAGCAAAGTCCTGCGCACCCAGCGGCACTCTTGCTCTGCGTACCGAGTCGAGTTAATGCTCCACTTCCAGCCCAACCCACAGAGAATTCAGCGTTCACTTAAAGCTTGAGCCCGCGTTGAGACTGGACTCGACAAACTACCGCCTAGCCAAACTACATTCGACGAGAGTTAAATTAAATATATTACTATAATACCTCTCCTTGCGTTTGTACTGACTGCCTACTGATCACTCTATTCAGAGGGAGCACAAAAAGTAAGTTTTTGAATTGGTACATGGTGGGAAAGCCAACGTGAAATGCATTGAATCCGCACGTCACGCATACCTCGATAATGACAGCCCCCAAGCCCACGCCATCACTATACGTTCTTACGTTTTTGAGCTGGATACTTAAGAACCTATTTCTCCTGCTTCATATTCCACCCCCACGGCTCAGAATGAAACAATAATGCCATTGTGCTTTGTTTCTAGAGATGGGATATTAAGACTTGCGGCGTGGAATTTTTCATCTCATTGTCTATCAAAAAAAAAAAAAAAATTAGTAGAGGCATTTATGTCTTGTCATTCTCAGCTCAGAGCTGTATACCTGCCTCGTGTAATATTGATTTTTCCACTCACCCTCAAAGACACTTACACTATCATCAGTTCATCTATGCCTATATTCACATGGCATTCACAGTTATATTTACAGGATTCTCCACTGTATCCATAGCCAGTGGGAAAATTATTATTGCTTATCGTCGGCGCCATCCGCCGTTCACATCGACACCGCCATGCTTGCTACGTCACGCCACATCGACCGATACCTCCGTCGACAATTCTTTCGTAGGTCTTATGTCTACAACGGAACCCTCTTCCTTGACTGACACCAAATTGTCCTGCATATGGTTTGTAAGCGCAAGCTAGAACCATGCCGAGGTGCTCTAGTTTACCATACAGAAAACCTCATTAGCAGAGGCTGTACCACTAGCACTTGCTGTAGCCTAGAATTAGGAGTCAGTTCTTCTCCAATACCTGTGCCAACGGACTTACAAAATTAACTGCTCTCATCGTTCCATTATGATCCATAGTAATACTGAAAGCGTCCTTTGAGTTTTCCGGAGGTTTGGTGGTGCGTAGCATTTGACGGATATTCAGGGCGGATAGGACTGTGTTCGTGTAGACTGTTCCATCAGTAATGGGCGTTTCGTCTGGAGTGATCCGGGACGACCTCATAGTAAATTTGGACGGCCTAGACAGCGCCAGACAGCCCAGGATCAGTCAGGACGGCTGGACGTGCCTGGACGACTTTTTCCACCATCACTGATGTCATACGCTCATGCCAGTAAAAAAAAAAACCCCTAATCCTACTTGAGATTACATGCCTCCAGCAAGTGGCGAATTGGTAATAAGGTGAAGAAACTCAGTTGGTGCTGCGACGAACTAGAGGTATAATCAGTGTCGAACCCAGAGAGTTTGTAATGGACTGACAAGGCCAAGATCCGCGTGGACCGACATGCTTGGTTGACGACTTGTTATTGGGATTGCGGATTCTTAACATTTAGTGTCTTACCTGGTCAAAATCTCGTTACCTGACGATCAGAGAATGATGGGGAGGTTATTGTAATGACAGTAGTCAGAGGACGTTGAAAGCACCAACCAATAGCAAAAATAATAAGTTTATCGACTACACGGCTGCGGATCCCGGATATTTCTATAATGTTTGCCTTTCGACATTGATCTCGCGCTAGTTGTCCATGTAACATCCACGTGGAAATGAACATAATGAGAATGTTATTGTTGAAAATCAAAGCTCTCGTCCGCTCGGCCACAATGCCACCCAAGTGTTTGGACACAATACACAAAGTCCGGCCACTCTAACAATAAGCTCACATTTCCTTTACATATTTTAGATATTATGCTCTAACATGCTGCCAGCATTCCTTCATATCCTCTGCATCTATTTTTCATGTCGTTTGTCCAACTACGGCCATCAGTGTCGCACTTACTGTTGCGTCCACCCCTCAGGCTGGACTCTCCGTTCATATCCAACTTCCTCAGATAACATCCTTTTCAGTAAGCTGCTCATCATTTGCAAGGCTCTTGTGCTCATTTTATCGAAAGCATGTGACAGTTTCACTCAATAATCTATCAGTACCTCCAGGGGGTAGTTTCGAAGCTCCAACCACCATAGTGGCTGATATGCCCCGTGAAGATTCAATGATGCCGGGGGACTCGACTACCTCAAACTCGAACAACGAACGATCCCATCTTGACAGCTCTCAAGACTGTACTGTTTGTGTATTGGTACGTCCATCGATTTTAATCTCCTACGATCACTGTTGAAGGAATATCTTGTAGAACATGGAAACCCTGAAGCACATGGCCCCCTAGTCAGACTCCCCAGTCCTCCGTGGAGTAAAGAGGGGCACAGAGGAGTTTTTAGTAGAGGGCACACAGAAAGATAACGGTGTAGATATTGTAAGCATCCCATTATTTTATTATTTTTATTCCTTTATATTGATGGCTTCCAGGACTTGCAGAAGCGGAAGAAAAGACTTATAAGGAGGGCAGCACTGTCCCCTAGTTTCATAAAGACTGATGGTTCGGATGAGGTTGCCGTGAGTGAGATGAAGAAGGAGAATCGGGAGATGTTCCTGAGTTCACTTTACAGTGTGCAGGACTTCCAGGATCCGAAGGTATCCGACAACTTAAAGGCAGAAGGCAGTGTATCTAAATAATTTATACATATGTAATTTTATGTACATACATAAATGAATGTCACCAAGCCCCTGAATTATGCCGTAAATTGCAGATGGTTTGTGATTGGTGCTATGTCATGTGTTGATAGCCAAGGGCACGCACGAATCTCTATATTGTGCCACATCCTGTCATCCACTTCGCATCTTCACTCTAAAAAATCTGGCATTCAAACGATGGGAAGAGCTCAAAAGATTCAGCTAGAAGAATGTGAGTAACACTTTACATGCAAGGTCCAGTTAACTCATGGCCATTGCGAAGTTTGGGAAGAACATCCACAAACACGAAAGTTACGCTGCAAGGTCTGCGCAGCTCGTGACATTGCCCATACACGGATGGCTCATAACTCTCGTAAAGGACACGAGACTTCGGCGGATCATCTGGGATATATGAAGGCAAAGGAGACAGCTGAAGTAAAACAGCGCCATGAGCGAACAGAACTCGAAAAGGCCATGCATGGTGTTCCAGCTGTGCTAACGATGACTGAAGAAACACAGCAAACCAATTTGAATATGGAGTTTGGTGCTTTTATGGATCCGTCCTATGGCTATTCCAGTCCGGATGAGGAGAACCAACCACACCACCGTGGAAATTCTATTGGGGATGAAATTGAATGGCTCATTCAATATTTCGATGATTTATCAGAGTCAGAAGATGGATTCTCAAGCAATGTAGAAGAAAGTGAAGATGAGGATATTTCCAAAACTACAGAAGACTTTCAAGCCAGTCGGATCCAGGCAACATTATCGAAATGGGATCAGCACCATAGCAACTGGTTCCCATATCCAAACAAAACAGTGCGTAGATGTTTCTGTTTATACTTTTATATAGTCTCATGTCCATATTTTAGATGTTTTTTGATTGATCTTCTAGACAATTTACCAAGACTGCGACTTTCGAAATCACACCTCACATTTCTCTTTTGGGTCATGAAACAATTAGGAGTTCAAGATGTCCCTTCAGTAGACCAATTACGAAATATGCAACAGAAGCTGAGGGATAACCATGGCGGAATTACAACACGCCGATTCCAGAGTGATCTAGGCAATATTTTTTATGTCAATGAACTTGCGGAGCTAGTCTCTAAGGTTTGTATAGCATTATTATATTGGTATGTCAAGCTACTGACTTCTATGCAGGACTACTCCAATCCCCAGACAGCCTCCCTCTTGGAATTCTATCCAGAAGAAGTAACTGTGAACAGCTCCTTTTCAGAGATATGGCAAGGCAGGAAAATTCGTGAGATGGATCCGGATCTTCTTACACCAATGGTTCGAAAAGGAATGAAAGATTATTATGTGAAGGAAGTTGCAGAGCTGAAAGATGGAAGGCTTATCATCCCAATCTGATGGATTCGTAGGAGGGGCAAACTCTGCTCAGATGCCTATCTGGTTGAGAAGGTTGATGGAAAGTTACGTGTTACAGCTGTTTCAGGTACACAAGGCGGACTCTCACAATCACGTGATTTCCTCGAAAATAAACCCCCTGCAAAGATCATTCAATATCTCGGTCCCCACTGTGAGTTAAGATCTAACTTTTTTTTCTAAGCATCTTTATATAGTATCCTTTTACTAAATTACCTCAAATGTTATTATGTGTACCTAAATATATATTTGAATAAAACACCTCTGATTCCGGCCTTGAAGCAATACATGATACCTAGCATGGATAATAGATAGGTTTGAGCATACCTAAATTCATTCTAAGATATATATTATTATTTAGCATTCTCGGATGAGTCTAACCGAAGCTGTGAGGAAGAGATGTTCCCCTCTCTGCAGGGTGTCTGACCCTCCCGGGTCATGACAGTGTATATACGGCGTGTTGAAGCTGTTTAACATAGGGAAAACTTTTGTAGTGGTATATACTATTTCATCATATAATAAATGGACCCAAAATACTGTCATTGAAAGGAAAAACAGCTGAATAATGATTTGCTGACCTGGAAAAAGACCACCAGCATACAGGGATATTTAAAGAAACTTAAGTAGACTGAATTTTAGTGTTTGTGACAAAGATTGTGTGTAAAAAATATCAGACTTTAATACACTGTGATTCACGAGATACAGAGGGTTTTCACCAGAGTCATTATTTTTGAACAAATCACGTGACTGTGGGACACCGCCTTGCGTACCTGAAACAGCTGTAACTCTTGTACAGAGATCAATATCAATTCGGATGATTTAAGATACAATTTTCTTGATATTCTAGCACAGGGAGAATTGATATGGGCAGGTGCGTAAAATTCATCCAAGATAATGTGTGTAGATTCAAATAACTATCATACAGATATAAACTCGTCCACTTTGGGTTCTCAAATGCCAAATAAGTTGCGTGAACTGGCCCAGGGTGAAGAGCTCTATACATCCTGGATTATAGCTTGGGCTGATGATGTTGGAGGGAATGTCAGTAAACAGTACAATGCACACAAAAATTTTTACGTGACACATGGAAATCTTCCTGGGCATCTTTTGCAAAAGGAATTTCATGTTCATTTTGCTTCCACTTCACCACATGCCTCAACAGCGGAACAGGCAAAAGCCCTCCGTGAGATGGTAAAGTATGCTTCGATTGTATTTCCTCTTTGTGCAAGATTCTAACCATCTTGAAGTCAGAGCCATGAGAATCCCGTCAGGGCATATAATGCAGCAACAGGACATACCTGCCGGTTTCATATGGTCGTCCCTATCCTTCCTGCCGACAATCCCCAGCAGTCAGAAGAGTCGAGTCATATAGGTCCAAATGGAAACTGCAAATGTCGCAAATGCAAATGTGGTGGAGGTGCCCACTTCATGGAGTCTGATGAAGGGTTCCATTTCCTGCATTTTCCTGGGGAGCCCCGGACAACAGCAGATACCCTGAAGGAAATCATGAATCAGATAGACCTGGCTGCCGAAGGTCGAGCTGATCCTGTCAAAAAGCAACAAACAGGCAGTGGAATCAAGGACAAGGTTACTCAAGGATGGATTGTTAAAATGCTTCAGAAGCATAAATCTATTAGGATTGCAGAACCGGAGTTATCCTCTGCTGATATTAAGGTCCAAGTTCTGGAATGGTTATATTCATGTACTGAAGAGCCATGGAATCCGCTACTCACATTTAAAGGCAAGTCTTGCTTCACCATGCTGATTAATGAGTGCTTATGGTTGCTTATAGGCCTAGATCCACATTGTGATACTCCAGTTGAGCTTTTGCATACCATTCTCCTCGGAATCGTAAAATATGTATGGCATAATGTCAACCAGATTTGGTCTGATTTTGATCGGGCAAACTTTGTACTGCGGTTGCAATCAGCTGATATTTCAGGCATGAATATTCCCCCAATCCAAGCTTCATACATGGTCCAATACCGCAACAGTCTGATTGGGAAACAGTTCCGTGTGCTAATGCAACTGATGCTGTTTAACATACATGGCCTCATTGATGAGCCTCGTTATACTTTAATCAAGGAAGTAGGCCGACTGGGGGCTCTCTTATGGTTCCCTGAAATCTACAATCTTGAAGAATATTTGGTGTGTTATTGAAAAACAGCACATTTTACATCAAACTAATTTTACAACAGCATGATGTTGAAATTTCAATAGCCAATGTTCTGGATGCTTTTGATGCTGTTGATGGTGGGCGCATCATTGACAAAATGAAGCTCCATATGCTTGTTCACATCCCGGAGGATATTCGCAACCATGGTCCGCTTGTTCGTTCTGAAACAGAGGTATTTGAAAGTTTCAATGGTGTCTTTCGGTTATGTTCTATGCACAGTAATCATCAAGCCCCATCAAAAGACATTGCAGTTAAATGTGCCAGGATGGATTTAACCAAGCATATTATATGTGGAGGATTTTGGTGTAACAATGAATCAGATGAATGGGTTCAAGCAGGAGCAGGTGTTCGTGAGACCCTGCGAAATCATTGTTTGATCCAACGCCTACTTGGATGGGCACCACACACACAATCTGAAGCAGGTACGGGCCTTATTCCATTGAGAATCCAATTATTGTTGCTGCATCATTGTAAGGGAATATATATATATTCCCTAGTACTATAATGTATATTAGTACATACATTGAATTGACTTCGCGTCAATTGCTCTAAGTCCTTATGGACTTCTATGGACACATATATGCGTGTCCACTTAGGTACATATGTTATTACATAATATATATAGCTACATTACGTAATTCTATAGTATATAAACCTGGG
>KN837191.1:280095-295277 GCA_000827215.1 Sphaerobolus stellatus SS14 | reverse complement strand
GCGTAGCGAGAGTTAGCAACGATAGCGACCTGTTATTTTCCGTAGACATTTCGTAGCCTGTGTAGTTCTACGGAAAAATTAGACGCCTTTACCCGTTTTCCTGATGTAGTAGACCCATTTCAAACGGCAGCATCCTGTCTCGATTCTTTGACAGTTCATTAAGGGTTTTGAAATTTGTAGTGGAGCTGCTCCACCGAACATGGGTTACTTCCGTGACTCATAATTAGTACAGGGTGACGAAGAAGGATATTACTGTCCACTGGTCACGAGAGGGATGGAATTCCGGCGCTATCTCGACATCGTGTCCATGTCATCTCAATTAAAGAACAATCAAATACCCTCATTTACCTATCGTGAATAATGGAAGCATGTAATTTTAATGCATCATGTTGAACAGATGCACAGCCCTAGTATGGAATTGAGTTAGTAGCCATGCTGAGATGCTAACTACGTTAGATGGCGGTGGCATAGATGGTAAAAGAAAAGGATATCAGTCAGCATGCAGCCATGACGGATATGAGGCAGTATGCGATTTGAGGATGGAGAAGAGCGCAGCAGAACTCTGTACATGCAGTCGGCTGTGGGACACAAATCTGTCCAGCGCTGTCATTGGCCCTAGGCATCCTAGGCATTTTTAAACTCCGACTCACAGATTCCCACACGATCCTGCAACTGCGTCAGCATGGTCAAAGGATTTCACCCACTTCTGCTGCTTGTAAAAAATAAATAGCAACGGCTTAATTCGTATAATATGTAACTTAATGGAGTCCCTGGCACTACCTACATGTATTTGCTTGTGAACTAGTGCTGTATATACAATAGCTCCTCTAGGAGGGAGTTTGGGATAACAGTTGGACCAGGAATATTCATTATTATCACTAATATTGAGGATTCCACTGTCAGTTTGCAGAGTTCTGTGTTACAGCTGCTCAACTCGATTTCGCTGCTGCGACAAGGTCAGGTTGTGTAGGCGCCGGATTATGTAAGCTAATTGGTCTTGACGTGACGCGACGCGACTCGACGCGACTCGACGCGACTCGTGTTCTCGAGACTACTCTGCACTTTAAAGTTATTTCTGATGCGTCAAATGGGTTCTTCACTAAAGGACCCTTTCAAAGCTCAAAAGCAAAAACAAACTACTTCACAAATGGCCCACACTCGAGGCCTTAATACCTCCGTTAGCCAAGATGCCAACGATGATTCCAACAAGGGGAATATCAGGATACAGACTCTGAACAACAAAGTTCGCAGACTTACTCGTAAATCGGATGATTATGCCTGAGAGTTGAGAAATGTGGCCCGTAGCCAGAAACGGACCAGGGCCCAGCTGATAGCGGCAAATCAGGCCAAGGCAGCGATGGCCAGTGAGCATGGATATGCTCTTGCTGAGGCATGAAAAGAAACTGTCAAATCGCTTACCTTAATTGGAAACATGGAAGAACACGTGCAGGATCTTTCCAAAGCACTTTCCAAGTCAACTGAAACCCTCCAGAAGGTCGAAGCCAGGATCTGCCGCCTACAGAGGGAGAGCCGAGCGGTGAAAGCATGAATTGCACGATTTCCTAAGCAGCAAGCACGAGCTGTTGCGAAAGCAGTTGACCTGAGTTCCAAGAAAAAATATGTGATGAAGGACCATGGCATCATTATGAATGACATGCGTACCTTAATTCGTGAGTTGGTGGCGGATCATGGAGTCACCCCCGAGCACGTCAATTCTGTCATAATCGCGGTGACAGAGACCTACGGAATTGAGACAGTTGGTTCAGTTAGTGCTTGAACTGTTTCAAGGATAGTTATCGAAGGAGGGGTTGCGGACGACCTTAACATTGCTGAAGCAATTAAAGAGGCAATAGGTAAAAACTTGAATTTAATGCTGTAGGATAGAATAATGATTGTGCGTTGAAATATAGGGATAACCTACAGTGGAGATAGCACTACTATTCATGGAATTGCTCATGAGTCGAGAACCATCAATATCAATGGGAATCAGCGGAATGAAGCCCGTTTCTCTTTGGGTGTTCATTCTGCCGTTAATCGAACCACTACCACTCAGTTGACAGGGCTCCCATCCCAGCTTAATGGGATTTTCAAGACCTATAATGCATTCAAAAAATCAGATCCAGAAATAGATTCCTGTTTATTCGCAAAGAAGCTTACTGGGGCAATAACAGACCATGCAGCAGACCAGAAGAAGTTGGTGCGTTTACTCAAGGATTGGAAAACAAGCTCCAATAGGCAGCTTTGTGGTGAAGACGAACTTATTTCCAAAACTGAGAAGCAAATTGAGACACTTTTAGATCAAACGGATCCTGTTGAAAGACAGTGGACACAAGCTTTGGGAGAATCTCCCTGCAGATACACAGACACAAATGCACCAGGAAGCATACCACAAGATCTGCAAAGAATTGGGGGAGAACCAATTCCAGCAACTTTCTGAGTCAGAAAAAGAGCTTGCCAGCTTCTTTATCTGGACTGGCTGTTGCATGCACAAAGATCTGAATACATTCAAAGGTGGATGGACTGAGCTTGTTAAACACTGGTCAAGGAATAATCTGCAAGGTCCAGTTATGCTGCCAAATAAGGATGCCACTGCCACTGCTGCAGGAGATGCAGAACCTGCACAGCCATCCCAGGGAGGGGCAGTCAAAGCAATGAGTTTAGCAGGTGGTATATTTAACCATAAAGATGACAAAAAAGGGGAGCAAGACAGCCTTCAGTATGCCTTTGAGGAACAGTTTGGGTATTTTCTCAATTTCCCTGATATTAGCAACACCTGCTATCAATCTCATAGGGAAGCGGCTGCAGAGTTGATTGCTCATCTCGATTTCTATAAGAAGTACTTGGAATTGATGATGGACAGAAAAGAAGCCAGGTCTCTTAATCATATGGAGCGGAATCTGCAGATAGCACTTGAAGACATCCCGACGCTTCATGAGCTCTGTGTACTTGCTTTATTTGCAATGATTGTCAGCCGGCCTTACATGCAGGTAATCTGTGGAGAAGGTCATGAAAATAGGAATATTCTAGATATGGGTCCATTTCATAGCAAAGTAGCCGCATATATGGAAAGGATTACTGAGGACTCGATGCTTATCCTCTCTCCTGGTGCAGATGCTCAAACTGCATCTCTGGACAGAAAACCATGGGCTAGAGCAGATTTTATGTATGCTATATGGGCAATGTCTCTGAAATTGCCTCACCTTAAAGATCTCATAGTGACTTTTTTCAAAGGTGCTTTAGAAACCTGGAAAAGATTTACACAGGAATTCACACCAGGTGGAGTAATTGCCACTGTTTCTCTCTGCATGAAGGCTCTGGCTTGGATGCCCACAACGAATGATGTGAATGAGGGGGCCTTGGGATCCCGCAGGATAGCTAAAAGAAGCTTCCCAAAAGCTACTGAATTAACCCTTAATTCCCGTCAACATTATAGATGGAATAGGACCGGAAAATTCATACGGAATCTCTCTCCTGAACAGCATTTATTTTTGCGAAAGCGTGCACGCCACCTACAGTCACTGAACATACAAAAGAATCTTCGGATTGCACGAGCAGTGTATGACAAGGAAATTGTAAAGCAAAAACATAATCAAGATGCCATGAAATTAGAGAAGAAAAGGAAAGCAGCTGACATACTCACTCAAGTTGTGCCAATTATTTCTCTAGAGATACTTTCAAATTCTATTCTAACTGTTGCACAGCTAGACCTCCAATTAGCCTGGTACCATCAATTTAACGGAGAAATTGCCAAAAAATCAACACTTCGCCTCAAAACTAATAAAATGGATGCGCTTAGGAGCATAATCACTACTTTAATTATTAGAAATGATAAGGATGAGATAATGGCCCAGTATTTGCCGGAGAATGGCTCAGGTATGGTAGGATGCAGCGAGCATGAGGAGAAGCAACGCTAGAACTGTTATGCATATTTTAATTTGATATAATTTTAGTATGGCACCCTTTATACATTTAGTAGATGATTTTTAATGCACAAATTTGAATATTCCATGCAGTGGCTTGGGCAGCAGCTAGAGGACGAAGTTCTATAGGGCGCGGAGGCTTTTCTACCTAAGCGCCCGTCACACATTCTTCGCCCGCGTTGCTTAGGGCCACTGTCATTGGAGGAACCGAACCTCTCCCGGAAAGGCAACTTCCGGTACCGTCGATTGACGAAGTGTACGGATTAAGCAAGTAATTGCATGCCAACCTACTGGACAAGTATTTTTTTTATTTTTAGTTTCATTGTGAATAATTCCACATGCAATATTATAACCTCTCATGAAGTGACGCACCCCATAAGAATCTTCGTCTAGTCCAAGTTCAGCGAAGCTTCCTCACGGGTGCCTATGAACAGGCCGAGCGGTCGTGTTTGATCATTTCAAATATGATGGGAACTGATGAGATGTATTATTGTGCGGCGCAGTGAGTTCATCGCTTTATATATGGATGCCGACTATATTTTTATTCTAACGCGCGTTATGGAACCCTTCCTATCCCGGAAAACAGGATAATATTTCTCAATTGAGGGGAGAATTCATCCTTGGTCGTTATGGTTCTTAGCAGTGACTTGAAGACATTGATTGTCCTTGTCAAGGAATTGTGTTCTATTTCAGGCACTTCATGCGACATACCGAAGAGCATCACTAAGCCAACGTATCTATCTATACAGCTGTTCAAAGAGCCGAAAATTCCTTTTCAGTGATTGCTCTGAAAGTGACAAACCCCCTACTCAGACACCGGTGTTAGCACGCCGATGCTATGCAGGTTACCGGCATTCCTGCTTTCTTTTAAATTTCTTTGAATATGCGCATAGCATTGCGCATAGAGTGTGTTCAATTGAACGGACCATGGAGTGCAAGCTGCTAAGAACCTAGTATACACTTGCACAGCTGTGCAAATAGACCAAAGACGGCTAATAAAACGGCAAACACACGTTTAGTCGGTCGTCATGCTCTTTACCTCATGCCCCAATCTATCTAATTTTATCTCTTTCTCCATTGATAGAGGGCTTATGAACAGTGCCACAGACACTCTTAAATTCCTTCATAAAGAGAGGGGGTTTTTCCAAAAACTGCACTCAACATACCCACTCCTCAGCCACTTACCTACAAACTCAGTACAGGTTTTCAGCAAGAACCATGTTCATGAAACTGTCATTGACTGCCGCCTCGTATGCAACCAGCCTTAATGTCGTCAATACGTTCAGAGATGTGATATTGGGTCGATTACTTCAAGATCGTCGGAATCGGTCTACTAAACGCAGTGCTCGCCCTAGCACTCCTGACACCATCAAGCCTCGCACTCGCTCCGAAAGGTCCTTGGGATGTATTCAACATCATTCCTGCAGGCAAGAGGCTCTGGTGAACTGCTGTGAAGACCCTCAATGGCACTGTCGTCTCTGGATCGAACATCGTTGGCTAGTCGAGCGCAAAGAAGAGCGCGGCGATCCATGGCAATTCGTGGATCACTTTGGACTTTGGAAAAGAGGTTCGGGCAGTCTATCCGTCGTATTCCATACCATACGGATATATTCCAGGTCGGTGGCTTCATAACGCTCTCTCTGAGCCCATCAAGCCCGAACGCATCCCTGTCCCTCGCCTTCATCGAATCGCCCCTCTTCATTGGGTCCATCAACGACCACTCTGCCTTGTCGCGTAAAACCAATCCTACGACGGTGCTCTGAAGCTTCCTGTTCCTCTTTCCACCGACTTGTGGGCAGTACATGCCGGGGGACTTCGCGGCGGCTTTTGATACCTCGCAATCGTCGTGACGGGTTCAAAGACGATCAGCATCAGGGTTAGGTTATAACCCTAATCTCGATACTTGGAGGCCTTCGTGATCAAAAATATCTGAATTTTATAACTTGAAGGAAAGGTACGCAGTGCGAGTCTTTCTTCATCACCATCTAACTGAAGATGTGATGGAGAAATATTATTATTGTTTGATTTTCTCGATAAAACGCTGGTATCCATCTGGCTTCGATTGCACACCTTGAGGACAGTATTCGAGACGCGATGCTTGCACTAGCACTCCTGACAACCTCAAGCCTCGCACTCGGCCTAAAAGGCCCTTGAGACGCATTCAGCATTGAGCCTGCAACTAAGACCCTTTGTACAACCGTTGTGAAGACGATTAATGGAACAGTCAGCTCTGCGCCGAACTTCGTCGGCCAGTCGAAGAGCGCGACGATCCATGGCAACTCGTGGGTCGCGCTGGAATTTGGTTCGTGCATTCGTTTTATCTTTTTCCATACCATACTGATATAGCTTAGTTCGGCGGCTTCGTAACGCTCTCTCTGAGCCCATCAAGCCCGAACATATCCCTCTTTCTCACCTTCACCGGTCCCATCAGCGACTCTGCCATGACAGCGCACATCCAATCGGGTAACGTTAAATCCCCCGAGCGCCTATTATGTAAAACGTTTCCGGGCCCGGAAACAGGCTCTAGAGCTATTGAATAGATGAGATTTAGTGTGGCTGCTGCCGTAGTGGTTGCTACGCAGTAGTTAATAGGAGATTTCTGGTAGTCCATGGGTTCGATCCATTCTAATGTAATTTTTTTATTTCCTCAAATAACATAACAATATACTACGCATTTTCTTTTGATAAAAAAAAAAATACCGTCGGGGTCTTGCGCCGCCCCCAGGGTAGGGTTAGGGTAGGGAGTATATATTCGCTCTTTCTTGTTGATATAAATATATCGCCAGGGTCTGGGGGCGGCGCAAGCCCCCAGGTTAGGGTTAGGTTAGGGAGCATATATTCATTCTTTTTTGTTAAAAGGAATATCCCGCCGGGGTCTGGGGGTGGCGCAAGCCCTCAGGTTAGAAGTTAGGAGTTAGGGTTATGATTTAGCAACTCCAGAGTATGCTACTCAGCAATGATTCTTATATAGTCTTTTATTATTCTAGTTAAACAATATTATGTTCAAAGTTATGACTCCCTACATCTTCTAATTGAAACTTCGTTTAACCCGTGCATCAATATTTTCCATAATTATTTAGAAAATTTCCTGATATTTATTGTCCTTTTATGACGCATAGATACTCAATAAGACCGCAGAACGATGCAACTTGCGTTCGTAAGCTTTGGTCCGTGAAATTCTCGAAGCGTGGGAACATCTTACCAAATAGGCGCTCGGAGGATTTAAGGTCACCCCATCCAATCCTAACGGTGCTCTGCGGCTTCATACTCCTCTTCCTACTGTAAGGAATCCGGGGAGCGCAGCGGTGGTGGAAGGTCAACCAAGGTCATATTACATAAGCGCTCACATGATACATAAGAGTCCACAAGTACATATCGATGCGAGATTGCCTACAATAATCCAAATCCTTAACACCTACCATGCAATGGACAATGTCTACCGCGAAACCTCAAGGCGCGTTCAGGGCGGTCTACATCAGCCATATCAGCATAGCGATCAGCTTTATGCCGCTTGGGAGGATCTACGTGCCTATACAGGGTATTTCTATGCGATGGTATATTTCTCAATCATTTGCTTAAAGATACATCTAATGTTACTTACAGACTTACATCGTGCAAACCAACATAATTCCATTTTGTACGTTGTTAAGTTTTCCGAAGTTAAATGTGAAGCTCTCCTGAGTTTACCGAAGTGAAAAGCGAAGCTCTCCAAAGTTTTCCGAAGTGAAAAGCGAAGCTCTCCCAAGCTCTCCCAAGTGAACAGTGAGGCTCTCCCAAGCTGTCCCAAGTGAAAAGCGAAGCTCTCCAAAGTTTTCCGAAGTGAAAGGCAAAGCTCTCCTAAGTTTTCCGAAGTGAAAAGCAAAGCTCTCCGAAGCTCTCCTTACACAAGCTGTGACTGTACCCATCTGTGTAGAGTTGCAATATTGCCACAGTCAGACCAATAGCAAAGAGGGAAGTGCAACTCTACACATCTGTGTAGAGTCGTGGCATGGCCAGTCAGATCAATAGAAAAGTGTGACTCTACCCAGATGTGTAGAGTTGCAGCATAGCCACAATCAGATGGACCAATAGAAAAGTGTGACTCTACACATCTGTGTAGAGTTGCAGCATGGCCACAGTTGGACCAATAGAAAAGTGCGACTCTACACAGATATGTAGAGTCGCAGCATTGCTACAGCAAAGAGGCAAGTGTGACTCTACACAGCTGGGTACAGTTGCAGCTGAGTTACACCAGTAGCAAAGAGGTGGGTACAGTTGCATGAATGTACAGCCAATGTGAGCATGAGCCTGAACATATGCAACTATGCATAGTTGACACCCTTCACTATGGAGCCCCAGTCAGGGGAAGCAGAAACATAGCTAATACTTGCTCCCCCCCACGCATATTACATAGTCAACACTTGCTCCCCCCCAACCATCCTCAATGCCGAGGGCCATCCCCTAGACATAGTTCCTATCCACTGAGTCCTACCAGCTACAATTACATAATATTTAGAGTTAGCTAACCATAGAACTGCCTAACTCTAGCCTGGAGGGAGTAGTCAAAGTATATAGATGTGAGATAAATGGCCATTTTTCTCGATTTCGTCACCTACACCAACGGAACTCCGGCAGTCACAATGGCCGGACTGACCCCAGACACTGTGACAGTCACCATGTCACGCGAGTCTTCCGTGACAGCTTCGAAGCTCATTGCAGGTGGTCAGTATAAAGCTAAGGTTATCCAATGAATGCATATTTGTATCAGTGGTAATATTATATAATATACTTTCTAAACTTACTTCTTTATGGACTCTGTTATCCAAGTGATCATGACCTCATGGAAAGGTACTGCACCTCATGGAGAGGTACTGCACCTTTTCATGAGGTCATAATAGCCCTTCTCAATTCTGTCCCGATCGTTATCCCCACAAGTTAGCACTCATGGCAGCGACTTAATGGGACAGCCGAGGAAACCCGGACAGTTGGTAATCCACTCCATCAGGCATGAAAAGTCCCTCCAAGCCGCTTAGCACTTGCGAACCCCTGGCTCAAGCTGACAAAGTGTCCTTTTTTGGACAATCTTTCCTCCTGTGACTCTTCCTGTGGTGCTGCCATCATGACTTAGTGTGACCATGGCCTGCCATTCATGCAAGGCAGCAAAACACTCCTTGCTGTCTCCACTGGCAGCCTTGGGCCTCCTGCTTCAACAGGCTGAGGGAGATGATGAGCATGGGGAGGCACATATAGGTGATTGAGAGGCGGGAGTGCGGGTTGACGGGCAGGTGTCTGCATCACAGAACTATATCCAGGTGCATGCCAGTGATTGGCAGGTGGCGGGGGCAGGGGCAGGGGCAGGGGCAGGGGCAGGGGCAGGGGTGGGGGTGACACACTCATCACATGGAAGTTGCAGGCATCACACGTCAAACATCGGGACAGTTATAGGTTACATATGCAGCTGTATAGTATTGCGGGACAAGCATACTCAATTCTAGCACTTTCTGAAGCACCTGACAGGTTGGGCACTGGCCTTAGTCACCATGCCGAAGTTAATTTTGGAGTAAAATTGCGGGACAGAATTGAGAAGGGCTAATAAAACATGTCTGCAATTCTAATTTCCAAAGTATAAAGGAGCACATAAGGGCAGAGATTGTCAGCCTGACTGTTGAAAGAAAGACAGATCTAATAACTGCTGAATTTAAGAATGTAATGCAACGGTGCAGCAACTATTGGAGTATGTCATAATGAACCTTTTTTTTCCCTTCATTTTGAGTCATAGATATTCTACTTGAAGTTCTACTTGATGAATGACTTGAATTGTCTAGTGGTGGAACAACATGAACACGAACTTTTGGGTACTGCACACCAACAAATGAGCTGATTCCATGGTTTCTGGCAGCAATCATAAAAATTAGCTTATTTAGAAACATCATATGACCACTATCACACCATTTCTAGTTAGAAACCCTTTTATTGACAACAAGCAAGGATTGGTGTTGGTGAGCACAGTCATATCAACACATTGGATAAGAAAATGACCTACTTTGTACAAGGAAATGACCTCTTTTAAGGGTTCAATGAAGGCAGATATGAATATGATAACCTTACCTGGCGATCGAGGGTTGGTATGAGTGGCAGAATGGGGCTTAGCATTGGCAGGGACCTCATCGCCGATTATCTGTGCGACAAAATGACCTTGTTTTCATAATTGGATCATATTCAAGGAGATGGTAGGATGAAATTGTAGCAGATATAAGAGCCTCATTTGCTCAAAATAACCTCTTTCGAGGTTCATTGCACTTGCACAAAATCACTTTTACTCCCTGCTCCTCAACTTGTTATTTCTTTCTGATGTGAAGTACCACTCCCATACCTGGAACTGGTACACCTGCTACTGGTGGACGACCTAGAGGCAGGCCCCAAGGTGGGGGCCAAGGTGGCCAGCATGGCAGAGGACAAGGTGGTGCTACAGCTGGGGACATTAACCTGCCTGTTGCTCAAGATGGGGACCCAACATTGCATGTGGACCAGGCTATGTCATTCTGGAATATGTTCCAGGCAGTTTTCTGAGATGAGATTTGGGAGGCGGAGTGGCAGGGGATTTGGAAGGAAGAGGAGATGAGGAAGAAGAGGAAAGGGAAGAAGGCTCCAGAGTTGAAGGATGAAGAGGAAGAAGGCATGGAGGCCCTTGATTCGTTGATGCCTAAAGGTTAGTAGCCTCTTGTGCATGTCAGTGTAGTAGAATACTAATGTACATGCACTTTCTCTCCTGTATAGGCAAACTCAAGCTGTTGAAGCAACGGTGTAGTGACGACTATGCTGCTTTTGATAAGCTTAACAAATCTAATGAAGTGACTGAGGAGGAGCGGGTAAAGCTATTGACAGAGAAGAAGCACATTGAGGAGCAATACCTCGAGCTGCATGACCCACAGAAGCAGAAGGTTGAGTACAGAAAGGGTGACACTCAAAAGCTCATCTGACAGGCTAGGAAGGAGTTTACAACACAGGTGAGAATGACAAACTATTGTATTTAAGTGTACACTCACAGATTCAACACCCAAGGCATACACGAGGGCTTGCAATTATTGGTGGCATCGTTAGCATTGACCCCATTGACCCCACTGCAAGTGCTTGGAATGTATTGTTTGCAGGGAGTGATCCATGTCGCAAATACCTCGATTCACAGAGAGGTAACATGCATCTGCTGTTGCGGGATTTGGAAACCCACTGCCAGTGAGTCACTGCAGCATAAATCTGGCTTGTTGCTAATAACAAGATTAGCACCCAGGAGATGGATGAATGCAAGTGACAGTCTTTTGTTGGGACAACTATACCATGCACACAAGGATCATAATGGGCAATGATGAACTGAGATTGCCAACCTCCTGAAGGAAATGTGGGGTAAGGATCTCATGTTCAACTTTCAGGCAATGTTAACTGACTTGAGGGCAGCCAAGGCGATGGATGTCGAAATCCCTTATGCAGTGCCATGGGATCATTTCCCGGCAGACTTATTGATCTTCCAGTGCACACTGGAAGGATGGCCAGATGAAGTACCTTGGCCTGGCGGACCTAAGGCATACAAGGCAATGGAATTGTCGAAGGTGAATGGGGTGTTATGGCCTCATATCTGCAACCAAAACGAAAAAGAAGTTCGGATCGTGAAGTGGGCAGATGGTAAGTTATGATCATTTGTTGTTGTTGGTAAATTATTGACTTGACTACAAGAACACATTGCTCTGGCCAAACGACTGTCATCCAGTGAACTTGAAGACAACAAGCTGTACAACAACATCTGTTTGGTATGGGGAGCTTGCAGTAATCCTTTGATGATGATCGGTCAGATGGCCAAGCAGGCCACCGCACGCCAAGAAGACAAACGAGCCATCAAGCGGCACAAAGCTGAGTGTGGTGATGAGGAGTCATCTGAACGTGTGTCCAAGAAACGCAAGACAGAAGAGCCGCCTCAAGAGCAGGACGACGAGGTTGAGTCTGTGAAGCCTCCTGTGAAGGATACAAAGGCAAAGAAACAGAAACTTTTTGAAAAAACTGTCACCAGGAAGGTCAATTTGCGCCAAGCCACTGCTGAGGAGAAGAAGAAGCCTAGGCCCAAATCATGAGAATGGCTATCCGATGATGACAATGCAGGGGCTGGAACGAAAGGTGAGCCATATTTCACGTAGTTATTTGTCGGGATGATACTTACTGGGTTAGCAGACACAGATCCAAAGGCGGTGCCAGCTGTCAAGGAGTCGCTACATGCACCTGAGGAGGAGGATGATGTTATTATGATGGCCGTGGGGGATGGAACTGTTCATGGGCCCAAGGTGTTGCTGCCGGCACAGGAAGGTCAAAGTATGTAATAGGTTAATTAAGGGGAGTCTTGGAGATACCTAATGCTGCTTATCAAGTGCAAGTGGTTGGAATCAGTGGAATGATGGGGGGTGGCAGTTCTATTGGGATACCTGCACTGAACGGGGTAGGACTCCAGGAGCTAATCAACAATGCTGTTAGGCAGGCCTTGATGGCGCAAGCACTGGGGAATAGCGGTGTAAGTCTTACGGGTAATTTAGAGAGCCTAACTGATGTAAACATACAAGTCACAGTATATATATAATCTTAAAAATTATATTTGTGTTAACTGATCCGTCATGCAAATTTATTGTATAAGGATAGATAGTGTAACTCCACCTACAGAAGGGCACATTAATGTAACTTGCTCCATGTCCCTGTTCTGCAGATTCTCCATGTCTGGCAGCACAGAACCTCACCATGAGTCCATATATTATATTTTGTCCAATCATATCCATGTAGTATAAATTCAGAAATCTTAAGGAGCATTCTATGCACTCTGACACACCTCGCTATGTGCATCTTCTGCAGAAGCCAGTACTACACATCCTTGCCTTGCCATCCTTCTGCTGATTGCTGAGCAGGTATGTATCATTCTTATGCTCTGATGGTCAGGATATGATTTGCAGATTCTAGGATACATATGAAGTCTCACTACAAGTACCGATTGCTGTTCTCCAGATTCTACGATGGCCACCTAACATTCAAAATAGACAGGTATCTTTGCACACACATGTTTATTATGGGGTGCTGCTAAAGCGAAATTATATGTCCTACAGATCCCAAGATACATATCAAATTTCATTATCTGTTGCACTTATGACATGCCCAACATAGGCTGTGGAAGATCCGACCTCTGTTCTGTAGGTGTCCAGTGCGTTCTACAGGTCTCTGTTCACAAACCATTGTCAATCGAGACTTCAAATCCCCATCCTGTCATGTAGCTTCTCCTGTCAGCTTTTGTACTCGTATTTCTGATCCCACATTTGCAGGTATTGTTGTCCATAGATGCTCCATCTGTTTTTACCATTAAAACGATCTTTCGAGAAGTAGGTGAAGTGATAAGTTCACTTTATATTACATATACCCTGCTGGTAAGTCCCACATTGAACCACCCTGTATTCTTAAGGTATGCTATATTATGTCAGTGTTCTGTAGACCATGGGATAGGAATTTGCCTTCTGCTCCTGTTCATAGTCGAATCATCTGTTGATATTCAACAGTAATTTCTACAGGAGCCGACTGAATCTACAGACTCCAGTTCATATATGAGGTGTCATCCTTACTATCTCCTTCCGTCCTGCTAGGTATAGACCTTAGTATTTCAGGTTTATACAGCCCATCCTGTGGTTTCGAATAGTCCTAACCAAGCATTCCTAGGAAGCAATCATATGCTTCTCTCCATTGCAGTCGCATATGCTGCCGTAAACATCCTCTAATTTCCTTAAGGTCCCACTGAGGATAACTCAGGATCTGGTGTAATACTCTGTATAGGAGTAGTAAGGAAATTTGTGCCTACAGAGAACCTCGTTTATTGATCTGGCTCTGCATCACGGTTCGTTGGAAGCTGAGCCAGACTTGGTCATGGGGTGCCGTAATACTTGACCTGCAATAATTTGTTGATTATGTGTGTCCGAGGCCTTAAGGTACCTCCTGAGAGCCATAACCCTCCCCATGGTTATATGAGATCAGGCATCTTAAGGAGCCTTACTGAGTGTCATAAGACTTCTGACAGTTGCATGATATTGGTTAACTTAAGAAAGCCTTCTGAGAGTCATAACCCTCCTTGGGTGTGAGATCTGGAAGCTTAAAGAATGGTTCTAGGAGGCATAGATATTTGTACCCATGTGACATTAGCAATCTTAAGGAGCCCTTTTACATCCTGTCACCAGCTGTTTAGATATTCATTCTGCTGACTATAGGTGTCCAAATAGTGATACACCTTGTAGGATCGATTCAGTGTCGTGTATGGTACCGCTTTTCTGCAAGTCATAACCCCCCTTGGGTGTGAGATCTGGAAGCTTAAGGAATGGTTGTAGGAGGCGTAGAGATTTGTACCTGTATGACATTGGCAATCTTAAGGATCCCTTTTACATCCTGTCATCAGCTGTTTAGGCATTTGCTCTACTGACTATAGGTGTCCAAATAACGATACACCTTGTAGGATCAACTCAGAGTTGTGTATAGTACTGCTTTTCTGCAGATCTATGTATTACCCTACAGATACTGCTGTGTCTGCCTCAGCATATGGTTCTCCAAATGCCCGACCTATCACCTTGGTTTTGCAGCATGTCTTTCAGTTTATGGCTCACTTGCACTGCACAGCATCTCTACACATTCTACATGATGGATTTATGGAATCCGATTCAGCTGTCTATTGATTGCTTGATATTCGAGCACAATCTGCAGATTGCAGTACATCTCTACAGGTTCTGCATGATGGTTTTCCAGAACGTGATTCAGCCATCTACTCATTCCTTGACATTTGAGAACTATCTGCAGATTGCAGCACATTGCCCTTCATTTACTATTAATATTCCCCATATACATATCCAAAATATTAACCCTTTGCTTTGCGCTCCTGCCAAATTTCCAGTATAGAAGTTGAGTTCATTATGGCTTGCTGTCTCAGTATATTCCGAGAAATACTTGCAAGCTGTGTTTATGCTTCTGTTGACAGCTGACAAGTCAGAGTAATACATCACATAGATCATTCACATTGTGTTCTGTAGGTTTGCCATCAGCCACCTACTGTCAGGGGACGCCTCCAGATTTCCGCCCGGAACCTTTCCGTCCGGAACTATCCCTCGCGTCAAGCACCCTCTGGAAGCGATTCCGCGCGGGATTCACCCTCAACACATTCGTCGACTCCTGTGGCCGGAGAGTGGGAGGTTTGGTTGGAGACAATGGTCGTCTGGTGGAGGATATATG
>KN837191.1:250602-271715 GCA_000827215.1 Sphaerobolus stellatus SS14 | reverse complement strand
ATGGAATAGTGGAGCGGATAGGGTGATAGAACAAAGTATGTGGGCAAAGGCATTGCCCTCGGGATCAAGAAGAAGTCGGGATGTGGGCAAAGGGTTTGTTGTGCAAACATGAAGACGAGATGGGATGCGAAGTCGAACGAAGTAAGATAGGAAGTCGAACGAAGTCCAAACGAAGCTCTCGGAAGGTATGTGACCTTCTCCGAAGCTTCGTAGAGGTTAAACGAAGTCACGTGTTGTGACACTTAAGCACGGGGCTTAACAGTGCAGATACGTTGGGGGTTTCACAAGTCGTCTCAAGTCGTCTCCTGCTCTCCCAAACTTTGCTTACTTTTCATGCTATTTCATTACTTTAGGTATGGGACAAAATTATTGTTTGTTGCTTTATTCAGCAAATTATTCATGTTATCTATTAGGAATATAGATGAAGAGCGAAGGAAGTCACGCAAACGGACTTGTAGAGTTCTTAAGCGGACCAAGGAAGAGGACACTATCACTGCCAGAGCTCACATGAATGACACCTTATCAGAACCAATTAGTGCTAGGCTCATGCAGGATGTCATAATGAGCAAAGATGGTGGGAAATCGAGTTTAACAGGCCCTCAATGGAGCAAAATGAGCTGTCGATGTGAGCTTGAACTGTCCCTCAACGAGGTGTGGACAACAGGATTGGGCATCTCCGAACCCCACAGCTGGCAAAGTTTTCTGAAGACGAAACACGAGCAGCTGGTGAAGGTATTTCAAGACAAAGGCTTGGATGCAGTTTCTGCAATCGCAGAACCTCTCCTCCAGTAGATATCACACTGTCTCGAATGAAATGCAGAGATTTTTCAAGAAATATCTCGTCGACAGGACAAAACATATGGCAAGGCACATGAGAAGTACAAGAAACTGTTCATGGATTCTACATGCCAGGGCATTAACTTATGAGCTCTCGATGTGTTGGTGGATTTATCTATTTTGTATGTACGGGATGATTTGATGGGATTGAACATGTACTTGAAGGATCATAAGGCCAAACAGCATCCCTGGCAGTGATTTCGAATTTCTTTATTGTAATACCTCAGTCTTTTACCATCGAGCATGCTGTATTGCTCAAAAAAGTACATGAGTTAGGTTTAGATTGTCTGATTAGAGTGTAATCGGAGTGAATTTTTTGACTGGTTCAATTCTGACTGTGCCTGGGATCAGTTCCGACTCCACAGGAGATCAGTACTGACTAGATTGTCATGCTTAATACATGAATAATGACCTTAACTCTCGATGCCTCCAGTTTCAATACTGATAGCACTTGTTATATTGTAGGGATGTGACGATCAAGGTCTCAGTCGAGGAGCTGCTAAAGCATGGTGTTGAGGCTGCCAACTCCAAAACAAACAAGGGCTGTGAGACAGGGTTGACGATCGATGAGGAAAAGGTAGACATACAGGACGTTGGAGAAGTGAGTGAGAATGTATTTAAGACTCTTCTATGTCGCGGTGTCAGCTAATCAACATGATATCCACTCAGGAGGGTCAGGTCATAACGAGGGATGGCAATGAGACATCTAGCATGGGTGAAGCGGAGGAGGAGTGTATAAAGGCACTGTGAAGGCCTAAGAAGCTGGGTGCTACCACCATTGGGTAAGCGAATTATCTCCTGGTGAAGCAATGGTACCTAATTTTCTCTGTTTCGTAAGGATCCTGGGAAGGACGAGGAGGCAGTGGAAAGCATTGGAAGAAGGTACATAGATTCGTTTCACGGTGGCGAACATGAGCCAATGTGAGAACAACAGGGTCAGTGTTTGACAGCAACAGATGCAACAGGCGGGTAAACTGGTGAGCAAGCAGGGGGCGACAAAACCACTTAGCCACACTGTAACCAAAGCGACCACAAAATCCCCACAGAAACGGACAGCACTTGACTCTGAGCGTACAACGCGTAAGCGGTTGAAGGGGCAGGTACAATAGGCATTATTAGTGAGGAAGAAGACATTGTTATAGAAAATAAGTAGCTATATTGCGGCGAAGATATTACTCTAATGTTATACTACATGTGAATGTGCTTCAAAGTAGTTACAAATGAGTTTGTGATATTTAAGAAGGATGGGTGAAATCGCAGCATTCAGCAATGAAGATCTTTATTCTGCAGATGTGTGTGTGTCAGAACTAAACCGGCCACTTCGTGCAGATTGGTCGTATATAGCAAAAAGTACTTAATTATTTGCTTTTGAGAATCTAGGATAGTCATCGCAGCCCCCGTGTCCTGCAGGTGTCCTAGTAGCGACCTTCTAAGATCTTTATTCTGCAGATGTGTGGGTGTTGGAACTAGGCAAACCGGCGACTTCGTGCAGATTGGTCATATATAACAAAAGGTACTTAATTAAGTGCTCTTGAGAATCTGGGATAGCAAGCGACTTCTTACGTTTTGCATTTTGACAGATCCAGTTTGGCAATATGGGGTGGAACAGGGCATCCCCATTCTGCAGATCGAGATATACCGGTGAATGTAATGATTGTGGGATCATGAGAATATGGGATAGTAACACCTTCCTAGGTTAGGCATTCTGCAGAATGTCAGGTGTATTTGCGATCCTCGATGCTCTTCCGTCCTGCAGCCTATATGCTACATAGGTATCGTTGAATTAGTGTGTTTAATCATTCTGGCGGTAACAGGATAGCAATGGAGGGGTTATGTTTCGCGTTCCGCAGAACTCGCTATGTAACCCTCTCGTGGTACGCTGTCCTGCAGATGCAAGGGTATCATGTTCAGTAATGGAGCCGTCGTCCTTAAGATTCTGAGCTAGAAAGGAATAATTACTGTTCTGGAGTCAATAGGTTAGCAATGGAGGGGTTACGTTTCGCCTCCTGCAGAACTCGCTATGTAGCCCTCTCGTGGTATGCTGTCCTGCAGATGCAGGGGTATCATGTTTCAGTAACGGAACCATCGTCCCTAAGATTCTGAGCCAGGAATGGAATTTACCATGTTTCAGTAACGGAACCATCGTCTTGCGTTCTGCAGATTGTCAGGTGTATTTGCGATCCTCGATATTCTTCCGTCCTGCTGCCTATATGCTACACAGGTATCGTTGAATAATTGTGTGTAGTCATTCTGGCGGTAATAGGATAGCAATGGAGGGGTTACGTTTCGCGTTCTGCAGAACATATATGTAACCCTCTCGTGGTCCGCTGTCCTGTAGAGGCAAGGGTATCATGTTTTAGTAACGGAACCGTCGTCCTTAAGATTCTGAGCTAGAAAAGAATAATTACCATTCTGGCGTCAATAGGATAGCAATAGAGAGGTTATGTTTCGCCTCCAGCAATACTCGCTATGTAGCTCTCATGGTACGCTGTCCTGCAGATGCAAGGGTATCATGTTTCAGTAACGGAACTGTTGTCCTTAAGATTCTGAGCTAGGAAAGGAATTTACCATGTTTCAGTAATGGAACTGTCATCTTTAAGATTCTGAGCTAGAAAGGAATAATAACTGTTCTGGCGTCAATAGGATAGAAATGGAGGGGTTACGTTTCGCGTTCTGCAGACCTTGCTATGTAACCCTCTCATGGTACGCTGTCCTGCAGATGCAAGGGTATCATGTTTCAGTCACAGAACCGTCGTCCTTAAGCTTCTGAGCTAGGAAAGGAATAGTTACCATTCTGGTGTCTGGTGTTAATAGGATAGCATGGTGGGGTTACATTTCGCATTCTGCAAAAATCGATATGTAACCCTCTCGTGGTACGCTGTCCTGCAGATGTAGGGGTATCATGTTTAAGTAACAGAACCGTCGGCCTTGATACTCTGAACTAGGAAAGGAATAATTACGTTCACGGTCTGCAGAACGCGCCGTTCAGTAACGGAACCCCTAGACCTTAAGATTGTGATATAGGGTAGCGACAGAGGGGCTACATTTCGCATTTTACGAAATTTACTATGTAATTCGCTCTCCTGCAGATGCGGGTGTATCAAGCTCACTCATCGTAGGGGTTACGTTTCGCATTTTTCAAAATTCACTATGTAATTTGCTCTCCTGCAGATGCAGGTGTATCATTACGATTCTGAGCTCGAAACGGAGGGCATATGTTTCGCATTCTGCAGAACATGCCATGTAATTTTCTGGTGGTACGCTGTCCTGCAGATGCAGATGTAGCGGCTCTTTATGATCTCAGTCCATCTGAGGATCCTTGGCTAGAAGCATACCTACGTATTTGGAGGGTACCTATCAACCTAAAACTCTCAGTTAGTGACGGACCCCTAAGGACAGTGTTCTGCAGATTAATCCAGTATGACCTGTTATCCATCTTATGTGTTCTGCAGACCACTTACTACACCCGTCCAACATTCTAACACACATTCCGAGGGCCCCTCAACGAAGACAAATCTTCTCGGGTTGTACATTCTACAGATCACTGCGTGATACCTTCTGTTAGCATCTCCTATCTTGAGAGCACTGGGTTACCCTTGACTACCAGCCTTTCAGCCTCCAAAGATACTCAGTTACTATTCTGGCAGATGATCAGTAGGTGTATTCTGAGAGGTCAGGTGTAACAATAATAGGAAGTGTGCATTCTACAGATTCCCAGTAGCTGTTACTGGTGCTTATGGAAGAGCTGTACCGGTCTGGAGGTTATTTTCAGTCGTGAAAAGAGTGTTCGTAGATCCTACGGTATTACTCCAGCCTGGGCCAAGAGCCTTAATGAACTCATTGGCTCGACAGTGCCGTCCTACAGATCCTAGGTTTATCTTGCTGGAGGAGCCATCGTGGTACGTCTATGGATCCTGCGGATACGTGGGGAGTATATTTAGCTAAGAAAACATTTTTGCAGATCCCGTGGTGGCTCAATCAGACAGTTAGATAGACCCTAAGGAGCCCTAATGTGGTACCCCCATGGTTTGACTGAGGCGTCCTGAAGAATCTGGGCTAGCTATGGCTGGGGCATATATGGGTCCTACAGATTCCCTGAAGTGATATTTAGTTGTGAAAGCAGTGAATGCCGACACAACATTCTTTCCGCACAATGATATAGCTATTCTACAGAATGTAGGTGTTTCATATAATGGAAGTATACTGGCGACACGAAAATTACACCGGTTTACTCTAGAGTGGGCTTTCGGTCGTCTCTGCAGAATGGCAGAGCTGTCGTAGTGATCATGCTGGGCATACCACTTGGGAGATATTAACCACTCTGCAGATTCCAGGTGTATATGTTCCGGCATATGGCCGTTCTGCAGGTGACAAGTTAAGCAGATCCTTGTCTTATTTTAATCTCACTTCTAGACCTAGGCTCTGCAGCGTGGATCAGTTATCAGACCCACATCACGAAATTTGGCAAACGCTATATGGGCTATATACCTTTAAATAGGTCTCTAGCTGCTTTAGCGAAGGTACACTTCTGTAGTGGAAATAGCTGGCTTAGCGAGGACCTTAGCGACGTATTGCAGTTGCCGAGGCATGCTAGCCAAGTACTATATAGCACGAAGGCAGTTCATTATAGCTCTAATATCCAGTCTAGTCAATCTTTATTTATCTTTATTCCTTATTTTTAGCGTATAAATAATGATTAAAATTTATTATTGAATACTTTTAAGATATCTACTGGTAATACATGACTATCAAACTAGCTATAGGGACAAGATGATAGACACTAATAAAAGACTATAAGTTGGGTCAGCGGCAGATAGCAGTTTTGGGTGAACTGGGCTGGTTTGAGATTGTAGACGAGTGAATCCAGACAAGAGAGTACCAGACAAGCATACCAGAGGCGGAGACTGAGAGCAAAGAAACAACCAGAAACGCAGTGCCGAAGCCCGAAGCTTGAAGACAATAATCATAAGGAGTTGGAGTATCGATCAGACAATGCAGGAGCAGAGATAACGAGTGCCAGCTATAAGAATAGAGGAGAGGAAGGACTTTAACCAACGAACTTGAGGTTTCTGATACAATGTGTACTAGCAGAGTCAGAGGTGGTGGTGATGGTTCAAAGTAGAGAAGTGAAGGGACTAAGCACTGCACGTGATATGTTCAAACTGAGCGAGACTCGAAGCAATCTTCATTGAATGTTTAGCGATGCCTAAGCGAGACTAGCGATTTCTAGCGAAAATATTCTACATAGCGCTGGGTAGGGAATCGACTAGCTAGATAGGCTTTTAGGCGCTCGTGTCAACTTTCCTGATGCATGAACTACAGAAATGATTGGGCCCTCTGGTGAACATACACAGATGAGCGGCTTGATCGGCCAAGCGCAACCCATGAACCTTCACCATATGGGTCCTTCGTCAAACATGGGCTTACACATGCCTGCTTCTAATGCAAATCAGGGACAGCCTGGTGGTTTGGGTAATGAAGGTCGGCTTCCGAGTACGAACCACGCCCCAACGTTGCAGGGAAATTATTTCGGCACCATGGACGAGTTTGGTACGCCTTTGAATTTAACCAATTCGGTGGGCTAGGGGGTTCATTTTAAAGGCTCCATTAACGCATTTACTGATTTTGCATACTCTACGATTGCGGCATAATTAGTTATACAATAATGTATATAGCTAAACAAATGCAACATCTGATGAACAATATCAGCGATAACGTCCTCTAAGCTGAAGTCTTAGGTAAGGTGATCGTATCGGAAGTGGTATAAATGAGACCTAAGGTCTCGGTCAAGCCAGTTACCGTTGTCTCATTCACTATGACTCAAAGAGACTTTTCTTCTTTCTTTCATTCTCTCCTATTCGCTCTCACCCGAACATAGTTCCCTTTTATTCACGGATAGATACTATCAGTGATTACTCTAAAAGCCGAGACATAGGCACCCTGTACATATAAAAGAGAACGACACAGTTAGAGAACAACTTTATCTTGCACTATTATTGACTATAAACTGCCCTATCTTCTTAAGACTTTGCGGATCGCAGGTCTTGCTTAAAGCTTAGAAGGATCTTCTAGGCTTATCTCATCCATATTCTATAAGACTGAGCGGATCGCTGGTCTTGTTTAGACTTAGAAGGATCTTCTAAGTATAGACAATTCTAGTTCAACGGAGATCTCACTCTTATCATGCGTCGATCTAATGAGAAAAGGTAAGTAGTATTGCATTTCCAGCGGCACACTCACCTCTCGTAGCACTAGTATCAAAGGGAGATGAGCGAAGAAGTCATAACGTGGAGAACTGGAACCTAATAAAGGCGATCAAGAATTTATTTGGATTGTTTGAATGTCCCAATGATTCCGTGTTGAAAAAGGAAATGGCTCGCCGTGTTTACCTCTCCCTTGTTTGGTGGGTTGTATGCAATTTTGGACCGGAACGTCTTGATGTTCTCCCGGGTTACTGTCATGACATATAGATTATGCATTCCAAAACAGTAATATTCACCTTCTGGCAAGAACATACTTCCTTCAGCCACCAACTCCCTAAACACCGGCCCAATCCAATAGGGAACTGCACGCCTCTGTGCTAGGTAGAGCTTTCATGGAATGGGAACAGCTTGCTCATTCAGATTTGCAATGCCCAAGTACGAGCTTTTTCGATTTGAAAATACCGAGCCATCTCTAATATGTCGTCAAGTGCCTCAAGGCTAAATGCAGGCAGCGGCTGGTCTAGGGATGGCATGCATCTATGCGTTGTAGGTAAGTAACACAGTGCCACGATGCTAACAATCTGCTTACAATCCGGGCAAGTTATCGAATTTCTGGGGTGTGACAGGCTCGGTGAAGATAATCGGATTTTTCTCACTGACACCTCAACCACCACTATTCCACTTATTACCACAATGAATCAACATATCTTCCTTCCTATAGTGATATACACGTTTTTAATTGCGTTATAAATGGTCTCACTAACGCAACATCGTCCAAGAGGCCGCGGATAGGAGCCTTTCATGCCTGATCCCGTACGCGTACGATCACCTGTCGCTGTCTTAGGGTCAAAGAATCTCATATGGGAACATAATCACGTTCATGGTATGTGTATCCACTCCGCATCGCTCGACCCTTGTTCATCGTCCTGTAGCTGCCTATGGTTGGTGCAATCTGCCCAGAAGGGTCGCAATCCACACTCCCACAACATCTGTTTGACCAGAAACGGGTTATCAAATGAAGATATTCTATGGCTGGCTGTTCAAACTCTAGGTTTAGATCATAAAAATGATCAGGCGATTACACTAGCATAGTCACTATAGCCCTGCTCTACCGTCATTCCCTCATGCCAATAAAGATTGTTGAAGTCGATGGGCTCATCCAAACGCTTTCCAGCTTCAAATCGTTTCTGCATATCTGGATGAGAAATCCAGGGCATTCCAAAAGCAGCAGCATCGATTGTACCACTCTGGATGAGATCAGCGGCCTCAGAGGGTGTAAGCCCACCGTTCCGGATAAGCTTGCTGTTCTTAATCAAAGGACGATATGCGGTGATGACGTCGTGTTGAGTTCCACGGAGCTTTCTTGTGTTACAATGAGTAACGGTCTGATTAGAAAGAATGGGGTGTACCTACCGTCGATAACGGGATCCAGTACGGCAACATATCGTAAGATAGCAATATAAGCCAGTTTCATTCTGTCTAACTCGGTGATAACATGTTTGAAGGTGACCAATGTATCCTCAAGAGGGATTCCCATATCACCATATCCTCCAGAAGGGCTCAGACTGAGATGAGAACCTTTACGGCTTCAGGCATGAAACGAACTCTGTTCTCGATAGAACCGCGGAAGCTCAGTTGGCTAGAATAAAGGCAATGGATGAATATAATAATACCGTGTAGATTTGAATAACGCACTGTCGCGTAACCAGGTTGTTCTGGAAGAGTTCCAAACTTCCCACCACGAGCGGAAATAGTCGAAGGAGCCCAAACAGGCTGAGCAAAACTATTAGGTATCAGAACTCGTGAGAATATCTCAAGTTAAACGTACCTCTCCTGAAGCGATTTGCTCAGGCATATCAGGATGGTTGGCTCTACCGACTGTATTTGACGCGTACATCAGTGTCTTACAAAGTTTAAGAAAGATAGGAAGGACGTACTGTGCCAGAGTTGAGAGAATATTTTAGCGCCTTCCGCATGAACTACGTCTGTGATCTTTCTCCATGGCGCGACATGTTCAGCTGTGTAAATATCAGGTGTGTGTGGCCATTCGGTTCTACAATAAGCGTGGTAACTAATTGAATAAAACTCAAGACTGCAAAAACTAATTGAACAGACCCTTGTTGGCAGATGAGAGTGCCCTCGGTGACAATGAGGCCAGCGTCTCCATGAGCACGCTGTTTATAATATTCCACATTGGTCTCGTTGGGAATGTTCGTTGGGAGTGAACGACTCCGCATCAATGCGGACATGACATTTCTTGTCGGGAATATTTAGAGTCAACGCAGCGCTCAACGAAGCTCGACTTACGATTACGGGTTTCAACAGCGCCAAGGTGGTCGGAGTACTGAGAGAAGACATTATCAGGCATTTTTCTAAGGGAAATGAAGGAAGAGAGCAGATTGTGTTGAAGATTGTACTGTTATTTTCCGGTCTTTTATATCCTGGAAATGAATGCATTAATCACTATCAACAGCAACCAAACATGAGATGTCGTCCCGCGTTGCGGCTGCCGAGAACTGTAACGGATCGGACCGTTACGGGGTATTAGACAGGTTGTGCAAGAGCCACGGCGCTCCTAGGTGGCTATTTCTTGGTGTGCTTCTGTTGCTCCACAGTTGCATTGACGTATATGGTAGCCACCAGGTGGAGCCACAAGTGCTATCACGGAGCCACAGATGCACATCAAAAAATAGCCACGCAGGAGCGCCGTGGCTCTTGCACAACCTGTCTATTAGTCTAGTCAGCGGTTTTGATTGATCAAAGAGGCACTGTCTGTACTGTGTGACTTGTGTTCAACTCTATAACTATTAGCTACTGAGCTATTGGCTCGTTTACTTCACTTGTGAGTCAGTTAGCCCGAAAGTGAGTAATTCTACCTAATCTGAGCTAGTGAGAATGGCTATCTTGGTCCCATTTTGATTACTGTAGCTAATATGTAGCCGTACAACTCATGTATTTACCTAGACTAGTCGAAACACTTGTAAACTCAGCAGGCTCCTTACCGAGGGATGAACTGATTCTATTAGTGAACCCTTACAAAAATTCAACATTGTCAGCCATTACTTTTTTAATTTTAATTTTAATGGAGCAATAACAAATCAGTAACAAGTAGGCATAGCCACTCTTATATATTCTGCTTTTAAGACTGGTGTTCGCCAGTGGTTTTAGGTGGAAAGGGGCATAAAGAGAAGACATAGGAAGCATAAGGGGCATAGTTCTCCAAACCGGGAAAATGCTAGTTGCGCACTAGGCCTATTTACTCAGCCAAAGTGTGGGACTCAAGGATGGCAATTGCCTATGGTGGCTGCCAAGCCTTCATACCCACTAAAAACCCGGTGATGTCCTGTGGACGAAGACCACGAATGCTTTCTGTCTGGAGGAGGTTGAACTACGTTTGTTGTACGGAGGAATATGACAGGGCTTTTTTCCTGTACTTGCATCAGTTGGTGCTGAGGATGTCGGTGTGTATGCGCTGGCTCAGCGTCTGAATCCAACGATTTCTTATTTCGTGGTCTGTCATTCTAAGGTCAGGATTCCCTTCGCGTTGGATTTTCCATTCACAACAAATTTTCCAAATTTGAAAAGCAGATTCCGTAATGAGAATTTTAAAGAGCTGTCTCTTGGCAGAGTCCGGCTTTCCATCCTTGTCTTTATATTGGGCTAGACCACAGCCCAAGATGATTCCTATGTTTAGTTCCGGCCATGGTATGTCATTTTTAGTCCATAGGGTTTTTGCTAAGTCCCAGATTATCCTTTGCCCTGATGAGTTACATTCAAGGAGGATGTGTTCTATGGTTCTATACTGTCACACTCCAGACACTCTGCCCACCCGCCGCTCATAGTTACGGACCTTGAGCCACCAGCTCCCAACTCTCAACGCATCGTGAAGGCATTTCCAGAAGAAATTTCAAGCACTCCGGCTTATGTCTTTATGTCTTATTGAGGTCCATAATGCGGAGTCGGTGGGGCATGACTCAGACCAGTCATTGATGAGGAGTTTCATGTGTTCAACTAGCAGTTCAGTGGTGCGCCTTTTCTTTTTCTTCTTGTTTTCAAGTAGGGCTCTATATAGGAGAGATTGTGTGGCAGTAGAGAGTAGAATGCCTCAGGTATGTAAATGTGTGGGTTTTGTGAGGTTGAGTAGGCTGACAAATTCTCTGCGGGCGCCACGATTGGCCTCCCTGTCCGCTTCTTCATTGCCAGTTTTTCCGGAGTGACCCTTTACCTTTTTGAAGGTTGTCTTGGCTGAGCGTTGACATAGCCACGCAGCTGTGGCCTGTAGGAAGTCTTTGTTTGATATCCTGACCCAGCCTCTCGACTCGAACTTTCTAAGGTTCACAGTGAGTGCATCAATGGTGTATTGGGAATCTGAGTGGATCACTAGTTCTGTGTCAGGGGGGGTTTTCTGAGCGACTAGGAGGACAGAGACAATTTCACCGGCATTATTGGTGTTGTGTTTGGATGATAGGTGGTAGGCCATGTTCCTCACATCGCCTTCACCATACCAGACACCACTACCGGCAACTGTGTTTGCATTTCCATTGTTTAGGCAAGAACCATCTGTATAAACCTCTATTACTTCAGGGTTGTCTGGTTCCACCTCACGGTGTGTGGGGTGGGGGGACGGGGTGAAGTGTTGTGTCAGGACTCGGAAGCTATCTCTTAGGTTGCTAAGTGAGGCGTCAGGGTCAAATGCTTGATTGGTAGTTTCAGTTTTTCCATTTAGATTGATTGCCCATTGTTTTAGGCTTGTGAGGTTGCTGTGTATGTGTAAGTCCCATTTGGGAGGGAGAAGGTTTAGGAGAGCGGTGGCAGCCCTAACGCAATCCATTGGCCGACTGCACCCTCATGTCTTAAATGATTTACAGACAGCGCATTTACAGTGTATTTGGCCTGTGGGGCTGGTAGGGTAGTTTCATTGGGTGTGGTGGAGGAGTTCTTTTACTGTATGTACCTTATGTTTGGTCTTCAGACAATTCATCCATCTGGAGTTCCATAGGTGTTTGGTGGTGATAGCCGGGGGATACCATATGGACATGGAGAGTTTAAGCTCTAGATTGATTTCTGTGGAATAGAGGATAGTCCCAACATCCTGGGCTACTCTGTAGATGTGCTTGAGGTTTTGGGGGAGTGTGGAGGACTTCCCTGATATAATTGGCCAATTTTTTGTGAACGGGTCAGTGATCATTTCTTTTTGGATTACATGGGGTGAGTCATTTGCATTCAATCTGAATAGATCATCTGCTATTAGGCACCACCTGGCACGCGAGTCTCCAAAGTTTAGGTATTCTTTGAGTTCCATAAGGTCTATGGCCACGTTGCGAGTTTTGATATTGAGTAGTTTCCTTCCGCCTTCTTTAAATGGACCACTCAGGTAGGAGGACGCTACCGGAGCCGCTGTGGGGTGATCCCATATGAAGTTTCTTATGCTCCTTGCTAGTGATTTCTCAACCTGTTTGGGCATTCCTTGAACCTTGGTAAGGTACTGGTCGTTTAGGAACAGGGTGTTCGGTGATGAGTCGCAATGCCAGTGTCAGGGACAATTAGAGACAATGACTGACTTGGAAATGTCCTTCAAATGATTTATTGAGAGTGAACTCCATACCAGGGAGATCGAGGCGTTTGGAGATACCGAGCTGGTACAGCATAGAAAATGCGAACATCGCTGTGTGAGACTCAAGTTTGTCGGAGTTGATGGTAAAGATTGCAAGAGAGGACGTTTATCTCCATAGAAAGGCCTATATATTCAGAGAATAACAATAAGGATGTATTTTAAAAGACTTACAATCAACTACAAACCACGTCCCTCAACCAAATATAATCAGGACTTGCGATATCACACCACGATATAAGATTTCGTGAATGGAGGTCATTTCTAGGGACTCTAATGACCCCGATAAAACGGATCTGCGGAAATCTATCGATAATTAACATAAATCTCGTATGGTAAGCGACTCCAGGGGATTCGGACAATACGAGTACAAATGAACTACCATTGAATGCAACTTCAACAGAGTACCTTTTCCCGCAATCCCTGAAGCTGATAATAAACAGGGTAAAAGCGGACTGAATGGTAGCTATCTCCAGAGGTCATTGTGGCCGATGTCATGAGAAAGCGGTCGACAGTTTGTCTTTAAACGAGGTGTTCAAAGCGGGCCAGATAAGCCGTTTGGATAACTCAGAAATCTCTCGCTTTAAAACCTCTATATTTTGAAGTTGCTAGGCTCTAAGAGGACAGGAACAATTGTCGACTCTGCAGATGATGTACCGACTATTCGTCTAGAAGATGTGGTCAGGTTTTTCGAGCGCTAATTATATTATCTGCTCAGATTTCGTTTGGTAGTCTGTTCTGGCGAGATGATACACAGCTATGGGCCTTTGTAGAAGTATTAATTGAAGAGAAGATGCCATTCGTACGTGCAATCTGCCCAAAATACTTTTCTTAAATTTAAAAGGGCACAGATCTTCGCTTATACCTCTTCGTTGGCATCCATCCCTAAAAATATTTCTAGCAAGATACGAGAATCAGGTATCGGTCTTTTCTCCAAGTGGACACCTCAGCAACTAATCCTGGGGCATAGGGTGTTTTACCCCAGCGTACTCTGAGAACATGTGCTAAGATTCTCTAATTTAGGCCACCGGATGGTTAATGTAGAGTCACTTGCGAGGGGTGTGCCTATGTTAGTCGCGAGTCTCCTCAGAATGACTGAGTGCACTAATTCGCACCCGCAGATCTGCATGGCCCATGTTTGCTGATCAACCAGGCCATGCGGTACTTCTCTTGCTGAAGCTCAACATAGCCTATCAACTAACGGAGGCGTGTACTGGAGAAGCTGGATTGAAGCCTCTAATGCGTGATGTATTCCCTGAAGGAACCGCAGCTACCATTTAGGGCGAGAACGAAAAATGCAGAGGCCATCAAAGAACGTATGAAGGCAGTTAGGGCGAAGGATGGAGAGGCCGTCCAAGAGTTGAAGAGTTTGTTGAACGACAACTTTTCCTTAAATGAGGCTGCTTCTGCTGTCCGTCATTCTTAGATTATTAACAACTTTACGATGGTCGTGTACTTTGGGCAGCTATACTTTATTGCTCAATTCCACCGTATCTGAGTGCATATACCCCGTCGACGACACTGCGATGCCCATTTAATGGGCCACCCCACATGCATCTCGTTCGTCATCCTAGCCAACTGTGACCACAGTCTGGAAAAGAGTCGCGCCAGGAACCCGCGCATTCAAAGATGGCTAACAGCTCAATGATGAGTAGTGCCAAATAGAGATATAATCGAAAGATATGTACTCCACCAACAAAGAACTCGACGACACTGATTTCTGTCTGTCCTAGAGTGTTGAGAACTACACTAGTGTTCAGGAAAAGGCCTGCACTCGTTGCTGCAAAAGTTGGTGTGCTAATCACAGCCAGTTGAGGCCCAACATCGCCGTTTGTACTGTTAGATGGAAAGGGCTGTTGACCGATATAGAAATTCAGAGGCTCATGGAATGAATTAGGAAGAACTTCTAAAATTAGTTAAACGGCTTCATGAGGTCACTATTTAGGCAACTTACTTGTCGCTTTGAGGGAAATGATGAATGGGACTCCTGCAGTGACCGGGGCAAATAATGAGGGGGCCACTAAGCTGATGGGGCTTTGTGCCGATACAGTGGCAGCGAAGACAGCGAGAGAAGCAAGGTTTATAGGGAACTTCATGATGCAACTGAAAGGAAATGAGAAGGAAATTTGCCTGAGTTTGCGTAGAGAGCTTCAACGTCTTAAATAACTTTTTTTTTTTTTTTCGTGTGTCACCACACTATGAGCGTCCGCCATTTTGCTTATGCTCTTCTGACGCACCAATTGATGATCATGATCCTTAGTGAAGAAGAGTAGCGACGGTACCTGAATCAACATTTGAATTCTCGACTTCGCTTCGAGATCCTCCTCCACTCCGATGATTGAGTGTCCTTCTGGCAGTCTCTCCATCAGGATGCGAAGGGTTATCGCCTTCTAAGTGTTGTAAAAGCCGTTCTATGCGACTAAGAAAGAAGATCCGGGGGCATACAATACCCAAACATGGAGTTTTTCCCTGTGCTGTCTCTGGAAAAGGTTCAAGCATGGGCGCTCTAAACTCCGAAAACTCCGCTGTCGCAGACTTGAGTTCCAGAGAAGTATAATCGGCTTCTGCCATGCCGGAATTTAGTTTGGCTCAGGTGATCAGCTTACGTAAGCGGAGTTAGTTGCCCACGGCTGGCTAAAATCGGCTTCGGCAGGCTTTTTTGAAGTAGCCGTTTGTTTGTTGGCTGACTATGTTGGTTCGGGTGGTCCAAAAAATAAAAGTATATATAGGAAAATGTTGAAAAGCCGCAGGTTGTGAGGAGAAAGTGTGGATACAACACGAGAGGCGATCGTGTCAAAGTTTGGCGGCTCAAGCCGTGGGCAACACCAAGCAGAGTCAGCACTGCGTACGACATGTCGTCGTCGATCGGAACCAGGAAGTGTGAACACTACATTTCACCCTACATATTTCAGATCTAGATAAAAAATATAGTCATAAAATCATTACCACACAGAATTCAGAGACCAGAAACCATTGAAACTTGATGACGTTAATCTTCCCCTCGGCATCATACCAGACCGACTGAAGCACATGCACGAACTTGACCCCCTTCCTCTGATCATTCAGTTCAATCACCTTCAAAATAATTATTTAGTTAGTGATAGATGCCAGTGCCTGATGAATCATTAAGTTGCAGCTCTTTCCAGTATGATACTAAGACTGGAGGAAGAATAAAAGAATAATAGTCAGATTGAGGCCACTAATTCACCTCGTCTCGGCGGACCTTGCCGGCCATAACTGACCTGAGTCAACGTGACAGTGAAGCTTTGACATTTGAATTACTATCCTGATCTTCCAGAAGCTTTATGTCAGAGGCGTTCGCACTTCTAAGATAGCGGCATCTGAGTCAGGTTCTCAACAGTACAGTGTTCTACCGGTCCTTGAGCCGGCAATACTCCGTGAGTCACTTCAAAGGAAAGTCATTCAGCTTTGAGAGTCATGCTCTGGAACCTTTTCGCATTATTTATAAATGTAATCAGGATGCTTTCAACATTTTAAGAAATATATCTGTTTACAGGTGTAATGAAGCCCAATGGCCCAAATTCAACATCACATTGCTCAATTGTGCAACATCTGGAACGAAGTAAGCCTTCTGGCGTGATTTATCGAAACCAGCATATTGAAAACTATATTGACCATTGATGTGGTCTAATTCCGTCCGCGCTATATACCCTGGGAAAGGCAGTATTTTGAGCGTGACAGCCTGTGTTCTGTACTTAGGCGCGTCGACCTCATTTGACGCGTTTGACACGCTCTGGTTCTTTAATCCTTCTCTATATAGTTGGTAGAGCTCTATCCGAGACTGTGAAGAAGGCAAAGAAGACAGAGAGATGGGGTCCCGCTCAGAGAGTGGTACGGAAGTGCGCGTGGGTCAAGGGCTCGAAAAGCGTGACATTGTGTGACCATAATGTCAGAATTTTCCTAATTTCAAGTAGAATGCCGGTCACTATGAGATATTTATACGAGCTTATGATAGTGTATATTAGTGTGTATAAAATATTTGGAAGTCATAGCTATATCGGTGCGGTCACGGCAGGTGTAAACACTATGTTCTAGTTCAAGGACCGGTAGAACACTATGAACGAAGAACCGTAGTCCCATCTTCAGTCACATCACCTGCTTTTAATGGTCGGTTTAACGTGCCTTTTGAACAGAAGGCCCGGCAAACACACCTAGTTCTCTGGCACCTGTCCCCCTGTGCTGCTGCTCGGAATGGTATACTTCTTTTCGCGGATCTATCGGAGAAGACGATGGAGATAGAAGTTCTACATTTCGACATCGACTGGGCTAGTTCTGCTGTTTTCTACGTGGGCTTTCTGAGCTCAGTCAGCAGCTGGGAAGGTCACGAAGGGTAGCCGCACTACAGTATCGTCTTTGTATTAGTATTCGTGAACACCATGTATCCTGTGTCTTCCTAGGTCCATCTCCCATCTTTGGAAGCAGACTTTCAGTGTTACAAAGTCCTTGTATTAGTATTTGTGAGCTCCATATCTCTAGAAGAGGGTTTGCATGTGCTGCGCACAACGTTGTGCTCGCCTTCAAAGAACATGACCTTATTCGGACCTTGTTCAATCCAACACATTGGAGCATGCTAGCACATGGACACAATTCATCCCTCGCTATGCACATTAACTGCATACAGTCTGTCCATGCCTCGATTTAATTACGAATGCATTTCGAAACTCCGTAAACCCCCAAACCGATGATCGGCACGTACGTACTCCGACTCCAGTATTCTCGAACAGTAATTTCCTTCCCAGGTTTGCTTCGACATACAGAAGTACATGCGCTGCGAGATGAAGTCAGGAAATGGCGATATTCTTACACCACATTGATGTTTGTATACATACGAATGACTCCAATAAGTAATGCTCCTACCATACGCACACTGTAACTCATAGGCAAATAAACGCTCATTTTCTAACTTCGAAAAGGAAGAAGACGTAAGTAATTAATCCAACCGGCGCCACTCATACATTCATTCTCATCCACATCGGAAAGTGACAGACCAAGTCTACTCCTGTATGTACGGGAATATAAAGGAGAGTAGATTGAGTGATATCTAGATTACCTCTTATATTGGGCTCACACATTGGAAGGTCCTGGAATAATTCACAACGACGAAATTCAATTTTCCATCGCTAGAGAGACCTTCATCTCCTTTCATACGTTTGATTGAGCGGGTTTCTGATGTGCTCCTTGTCAGGTTATTTACCCTCTTCGGAAGTCTCTGAAGGAAGGGGATTATGGGCAATAGCGCAGGACATTATAATGGTTGACTGGGAGCGTTGTTGGGGTTCCTTAAATCCCCCGCGATTGCCCTGGGGAGAGCTGTCCGAGGTATGTGGCACTGGCTATATGCGCCCTCTCTCGTTGATTTCCTCATCTCTTACCTCTCATATTCACCAAGATGTAGTGTCGATGCGTGTAACCTGCGAAAAAACTGAGACCCTTGGAGAGCAACATGCTGGCATCTTGCGCCGTTCAGCTAGAGACGTGATGGTGACTATGCTTCTCAGTGGTAGGCTGCATACTTATCACCCTAATCGTTCTCACCATTTCCTGAAAGATCACCTACTCTGAGCATCACAAGCTACCCTTCTGTGGCTCTCTAATCTTTAAAGTCAATTACCACCTGGGAAATTACGAAAGGAAACATAAGGTGTTCATATTACATGCGAGACGTCCTTTTCCTGCTTACGTAGGCTGTATCTCGGATATTTATTTTTTGTTATGATTCCTAATGAACATACTCAGCAGGAATATCTTTGAGGGATCTTGCAGGTGAAGTGATATCTGGTGTGTTTTATCGTCGTTGTATACGGATTCTGAGGCTGGAATATCACTACAAGTTTTGAAACGGAACGTTCTGTAGCTCTCCGACGCCTCTGATTGACGTTCGGAGAATTGGTCACCAGCAGAAATATGTCATCCAAATTCTCCGGAATTCTCAACCCTGCCTTTTCATTGATTCAGAAGCACTGTCTTCCAACTCGAAAGCTTATCGATATATTCTAATGTAGCTTGTAAAACATTTCCTTCGAAAAATAAAACAAAAAACCTTGGAAATGAACCTCGTCAACATCTAATGGATAAACTGCTTCAGTATTCATACTCTCGTCGTCTGACACTACTTCAAACTCCCTCCCAAACATATCTCCGGCGTGCCAATGGTATCTGACTTGAGGCCAGGCACAGTAATCTTCAGATTTCGCGGGATAAAGACGGACGAACAATGCTAGCTTAAACTTTCTTCCGTCGAGGATTCTCGTCGTCTAGAATGTCATGGTTCGAAGGAAAGCTCCGCCTCGCTCGAAGAGGAAGCGCCACATGCGGACCACGTGAGTTGTCAGCAGCGCCCGAGTCGGGGATCAAATCTCCTTCCGCCCTCATTAGGTCCATCAGGCCACCAGCATCCACACTGTGTGTACTTGATACACATGTTCTGGGGGTCCTAACGCCCTATTTCGGCGCCGCAAGATCCTAAGCAACTCACGACCAATCGAATACGACGTTAGAAGGTAAGTTTCCATCCATACCTGTCCATGAAAACTTATGATTCAAACTTGCTTATTCCAGATATATTCCACCATATCCGCGAGTTTATACATGATCACGAGTCTTCGAAGATGCTCAGGACGTCGGCAGGCATTGCTTCTGTCCATCGGATCCGTAGTTGTGCTTCTCGAAGTTGATGTCGGAAGAAGACGCGTCGCGTTTGGTCCTGTTTGGTCAGACGCTGTGTGAAGAGATGCGAAACAAATTTATATTAGGTATCTAGCTAGCGCGAAAGGGTAAATGAAGGAAAATAATTATGTAATTATGTAATCGCGCATGTTTACGGCAGTGGTCTTACTGCCCAAGACACCTCTTCCCCTCCTCCTCCCAATCCGAGCAAACTCTCTTGCTTTCATTTTCCCCCATCTCACTCTCGACGTTCCTCTCATGAACTTCTCCGGCATCAGGGAGGAAGACCTGAGGACACCAACTTTGACTTGGTCTCACGGCTCTTTGCAATCCTATTTGACTGGCGACCTCAAACTCTAATGGGTGCTATATTCGCTGGGCATCCAAAAATGAAAAACACCCTCGAAACTGGACTAGAAACTTCAATGACACAAGCCTTATTATTATTCTAGATTTGTTCACGTATGTAGGAAGTAACAATCCTCTTGGTGATATAATAACTGAGTTCCATATGATAGGACTGCCGTAAGCACCGCAGGAGTAAGACTATTCTCATCTACATTGTCCGCTTTTAACATACACTAAACTAGGCGACTGCAGCGGCGAAGGCCCAGGAAGAATTTGGCGTCGAGCGAACATTGTCACTTTTCCTCTTCCTCTCTGCGTATGTACACACTCATTCTATGCTTGCTCTCACGATTCCAATTGAACTTATTCTGTGCCATGACAGCTATTTATTAGGGCAAGGCCTGGGCGGTGTAGTTTCCCCTCCATATTCTAAAGCCTTCGACAGAAAGAAGCTTTATGTCGTCAGCACCGCGTTACACAGCATTTTCTGCGTGCTTATTGCCGCCGTTCCATCACCTGTCATGGTCGTCGTTGGCCGCTTTGTCACTGAATTTCTATCGGCAATCCCAGCTGTTATCGTCGCTGGGAGTATCGAGGATATGTTTGTTAAGTTAAATGCAACTAAATATAAGCTGAACTCAGTGTTTGTGCGGGTACAAACAGCTAGTATTAATACCTAAATATAAGCTGAACTACAACGAGTGTGAGACATGAATAATAAGATAAAAGGGTACTAAGCTCACCTCAGTGTTTGTGCGGGTACAAACAGCTGAGGGAGAACGATGGCTAGCTACGGTTTATATACGAAGCTAGCCAGGGGTTTCTCGAAGGGGAAATACATGGATTGAGTCAACAAACTGCGGTAAATGATCGGAGATAAAAGGCCATCAATAAAAGGGGATACAAAGTAGCAGGGGCACACGCATGGGGGATAACGAGAGGAATTAGTAAGGAAATCCGCGTGGAGGCAACGGAGTTGGGTGGAGTTGCACATGTTTGCATTATAAATTCAACACTCCCCCTCAAACTGTAGCGAGTCCGAGCGCAGTCGCGAAATGCTTGACCTTCGCAGAGGGTAAGGCCTTGGTGAGTGTGTCTGCGACCATATCATCCGTAGGGCAATAGATAAGTCTGATCGATCCTTCTTCGATAATCCAGCGAATAAAGTGGTACCTAATATCAATGTGTTTAGTACGTGCATGATATCGGTGCTCTTTGCTGAGTGCGATCGCTGATTGGTTATCTGAAAATAGAGTGGTCGGTCCGTCCATTTTACCAAAAATCTGAGAAATAAGTGACCTAAGCCACAAGGCTTCCTTTGCGGCGTGAGTGGCAGCCACGTATTCGCTTTCTGTAGTTGAAAGTGTCACGATTTCTTGTTTCTTTGCGCTCCATGTCACTGCGCCGCCATATAGCATAAAAGCGAA
>KN837191.1:169385-228407 GCA_000827215.1 Sphaerobolus stellatus SS14 | reverse complement strand
CTCACTAATTTAATTATCTAACACTTCTGGATATACAATATTCAGAGATCCTGATACATCTGTTGGAAATAGAATCTTGACCCACTCTCCTGCAGTACTTCTTGACAATGCCACATACAATTGTCCATGTGTAAAGACTGGTGTTCTTAAATCAATTCCTGTTATCTTCACTGATTGTCCTTGAGACTTGTTGATTGTCATTGCAAAACATAGCTTCACTGGATACTGTCTTCTCAAGAGTTTGAATGGAAGATCACTCTCTGATGGGGAGGGAGTAATCCAGTAAAGCAACATGTCCAGCATGCTGACCACCCAAAATGCTAACCTCTATAATCCTTTCTTCCAACTTTGTGACCACCATTCTTGTCCCATTACAAAGACCTTCTGAAGATGACAAATTTCTGAGAAGCATTACTGGAACACTTTCCTTGAGTTCAAGCTCATGCAAAGGGATTCCACCTGCATTGATCTGGTTTATGAATTCAATAGGATATTGATTCTCTTCATCATCCTCCACCTCAACAGTGTCAGCACTGAGGTATGTCCTGCTGCCTCCAGGAATTTTTTCAATACCTCAGCATTAAGGCTGTTCACTTCCTCATTTCTTGGACAAAGGATAGTTCAGTCCAGAAGATATTGATCATTTGAGGAGCCTGGGACCACAAGGTTTGAATAAACAGCATCCAAGAAGCCATTCACAGTATTTGAATGACATCTCATACTCTGTGGAAATTTCACCTTGCCATCAGGAGTCCCCAATCCTCCCTTGCCAATCTGCAGAAGTCACTCAGGATATGCATGGTTCTCAGGGTTCTGCTCCAGACATATATTGGTTTTAAGCTTGAGTTCTTGGGTGTCTCCATAGTGAAGATCTCGTCAGACAGACCTTGACAATAACTTCCCAACTTCCTCTGGGCACCACTGGGAGAATCTGTTGGAATTCTCCTCCAAAGACTACTGTGATTCTACCAAAAGGGCACAAACTTTATTTGGGTCAAAAACCTATCCAATAGTAGTGGGAAGTAGTGGAGATGGCAGATCATCAAGTTTTGATGGAAGCAAAAAAGGTAAAGCAGGAGATGGGAGGTACAGACTGTACAAAACAGGTATCAACCATGCCCCAATCAACCCAGAATATAACAGATTTTTTCGAGATTTTTTTGCAATTTTTTTGTGATTTTTTGGGGGCAGTTTGGGGGCCAAAAGACAGTGGCCAGTTGAAGAGGGTACCACATAGGGACACACAGAAGCCTGTCAGCAAGGGCCATGTGTTCTATATTTGATGATACATGGGAACTTGTGCTTATGCATCATTTTATGTCAGCAAAGTGTGGCTTTGTGTTGTACTGGAGGAGCTTGCTGACGTATATTGGCCACCTGGTTACGAATATGGTTGAGAGCCTCTGCTGATGATTCAGGAAGGGGCTGTGGCTGGTTCAAAATGAATGGATCATCACCACCCCCAGAGCCAGAGGCAATAATTGGAAAATGTGGTGAATTCATGGCTAATTTTCTGGAAAAATGCTCCCTTTGTTCAGTATGAGGTGTCATGATATTGCTTCAGTGTTCCCTATCAGCAGCACATCCCTTGGAACGAATCCGCTCAGGTGTGGTAGGATTCCTATAAAATGTCAGCAAATAGATTTTACACAGGAGCTCAAATCTTACCTCTCCATAGTGCAATCCACTCAAATTAATTTCTTTTGTGGATTTTTTGCGGATTTGTTTTTGTGGATTTTTTTGCAGATTTTTTTTGTGGATTTTTATTATTTCTCCTTTTTTGGGTCCGGGATAGTTGACCCTAAAAAATGTGAAAGAAACCTGTACATTTTCTCAAGATCACTATAGATACCAAATATAAAATGAAGAACCTTAAATGTATAGAATAGTGACTTGGACAGTTGAATTTTGCAGAGAGAGAGGGTGGGGAGAGATGTACACAGATTAATGTGGCACCATAATAATGTGGAAATGTACATAATCAATTGATTCATATAATTTAATTTTAGCATTCTGGCCCTATTGTCTGTGTTGCTTTAGGGCTGTTATGTAAGGGTGTCATGCGTGATAATATAGATGAGCAAGCTTGTGTTTGCAACACAAACACTGGGCAAGGCTGAATCCGAATTTTGCCAACCAATGCTTAATCAGACTTTCATGCACCAATGCCTTCTCTATCTTATCATCTTGCAAAGCCACTTCCTGGGTTGTAATAGATTGACACCAAGCTTTCTGGCTGTAGGTGCTGTGCAAGCATGTTAAGGCTGAACTCATAATAAGTTAACTTTCAAGTTAAAATTTTCTTTTTTGTATAAATATGTTTAAACTACAGAACCTCTTTGTATACAATATTTTGGGACTCAGGAGTATCACCTGGAAAGAGTATTTTGACTCTTGCTGCAGAAGTGCTCCTTGACAATGCAACATACAGTTGTCCATGAGTGAAGACAGGTATCCTGAGATCAATCCCAGTATGATTTACTGATTGACCTTGGGATTTGTTGATAGTCATAGCAAATGCCAAATGTACTGGAAATTGCCTTCTTTGCAATTAAAAGGAAGGTCATTTTCTGGAGGAGACAGAAAAGTCCTAGGGATGAGAGCCAGATTGCCTGCATGCTGACCTCCTGGAATTCTTGCCACAAGAATTCTATAACCTCATCTTGTGATTACTAACCATGTTCCATTGCAAAGTCCTTCAGCTGCTGATAAATTTTGTAATAGCATAATTGGTACTCCTTCTTTCAGTTCTAACTGATGAAGAGATAAACCACCTGCATTGATATACTATTGAAAAATACAATTGGATAGGGAGTATCATCATCACCATCTTGCTCCACCTTATCAGCACTGAGATAGGTCTTTGACTCTCCTGGGAACCTTTGTAAAACATCTAAATTGATAGCATTGAACTCCTCATTCCTTGGACATAATTCAGTCCTTTCCAGTAAGTATTGATCATTGGCTGTACCTGGCACCTGTATGGCTGGGTAGATAGAGTCAATAAGGCTATTGACTGTGTTTGAAGCACATTTCATATTCTGTGCAAATTTGACCCTACCATCTTCAGAGATTGTACCCTGTCCAATCTTCAATAACCACTCAGCATATTCCCGGTTCTCAGGATTCTGTTCTAGACGCATATTTGTTTTGAGTTTGAGTTCCTGGATATCTTTCCAGAGTGGTGATCTCTTGAGTGAAGCCCATACAATCTGCTCACAAATACCTCTTGGAACTACAGGTAAAATCTACTGGAAATCACCTCCAAAGACCACAGTGATTCCTCCAAAAGGCTGATCACAATTTCGAAGATCTCTGAGTGTTCTATCCACAGCTTCAGGATCAAACTTATATTGCATAGGCACCTCATCCCAGATAATAATTGATGTTTCCTTTATAAGCCTAGCCAGCATTGTTCATTTTGAGATATCACAGACTGATACATCTGTTGTCTGGAGAGGAATTTTGAAGTGTGAATGGGAAGTCCTTCCTCCTGGAAGTAGCAGAGCAGCAATACCTGATGAAGCAACACAAAGTACTATAATATTATCTGCTCTTAGTCTGGAGCAAATAACATTATAGACAAATGTCTTGCCAGTACCTGCAGGACCATTTAAGAAAAAAAGCTGACCCCTTTGACTTCTAACAGACTCCACAATTGAATCAAATGCTATCTTCTGTTCAGAATTAAGCTTCTGATAATTTTCCTCAGCCTTCCTTGCCTCCTCTTCCTTATTGTAAGCCCACTGTTCTATGATGAGACAGTTATCTCCCACCTGCTCCCATAGCTTTGTTGATTTACGCATATTTGGGAAATTGTGAAGTCCTGAGCCAGATCTATATAGAAGCTGATCAATTAGGAACAGACCATAATCATATTCATCTCCAGGATGAATAGGATGGACACCTCATCTTTGCAAACTCCTCCAAATCATCACAAAGACTACCCTTGAATTGCTTCCAAAGTCCTGCAGGGTCAGCAATCTGACAGAACAATAACATAGTACTGAAGAGAGAGTGAAGAGCAGATCTAGTTTGAGTAACTGATGCTTCCTCCAAGCAAAGAGCCCATTCTCCATCATCATGAAGCAAACCTTTTCTCTTGCAAGCCTCATAAAAGGAGTCACATAAATGACCATCAACTGTTTGCAAGACTTCAAAAGAAGTAGCCCCATAAACAACAGTGAGAAGCATTCTTAGATAGAATCTCTCTCCAGAGTTTGGAGAGGCAAAATATATTCTACCAATGCAACCACCTCTCTGTCTTGGCTTCCATTTCTTCTCCTTCTTGAGATAGGTGAAGTGAGTTGTAAAGCCTTGATAGAGATAGTTCTTTGCAGTAGGAAAGTCATGGTTAGTTTTGAAATAAGCAGTAAGCATAGTCTTTTGCTCAGCTTCAGCTTGGGCTAAAGCTTGAGCAACCTTATTAGGATCAAATACAACTAAATGCTCTCCAGGTAAATGTACCTATATTTAATTTATATCAGCCAATTTATCTTATCACATTTAAAAGTTATTTACCTGAAGACAATAAACAGGAGGCTTTTCATCATGCATTTTATTTCTCAGAAAACACCATACAGCCTCAGATGAACCAATCCATCTGGCATCCAGGAATTGTTTGATTTCATCCACATTTTCCTTGTCAATAATCTTCAGAGTTGCTTTGTCAGGTCCCTTATAGATATACTTATGAATATACTTCACTGAACTGACACTGACACAGCATTCTGTGTTAATGTGGCATTGCAAAGCAAGCAGCAGTTCTGAAGAATAAGGTATGACCCATCAATTATCCAGCATCACACCATTTTTCTCCACAAACCTGCCATCATAGGGATGTGCATATTCTGCATATCCATTCCCATCAATAGATGTCTCCTGTCTGAATGGTTTGGGAAAGTTTTTGCTGCACTTTCCTTCAGACATGCATGGAGCATTTGGAAAGGCAGATCCACAGGGTCCTAGTGTTGCCACAGTTCGGGTCAGAAAGCAGTTCAAACCGAGAACCAAACCAAACCAAACTGCCCAAACTGCTTTCAAAGATGAACTGAACTGAACTGAACTGGCTGGTTCAGTTCAGGGTTCGCTAACCTCTTGAACCGAATTTTCAACTTGGTGTAAAAGGCTGTTTTATGCAGTAAAATATGGATTTTTTTTTTTCCTGAACCAGTTCAAACTGAGAACTGAACTGAACTGAACTGCCTGAACTGATTATTTTATGTGAACTGAACTGAACTGAACTGAACTGAACTGAACCATGGCAACACTACAGGGTCCATGCATCATAAACTTTGTCACTAATCCCCAAAGTTCAGGTTGTATTTCCTTGTCTGGTAGTCTTGCTGAGATAACGTTGTCAACATCCTCTGCAGTCTTGGGTTGATCATCAGGATGTATAAAGTCCAATTGATGTGCATGAGGAAGTCCTTGTTTCTGAAATTCAATTGAATAGACAAAAGCAACCATCTTCCCTAAGATTCCTTTGTCTGCAATCAAATGCCTCAAATGCTTTAGCTTTAAAGCAAAGACACATGCTACCAAGTCAGGTCTGTCGGCAGCTGTCTGACCTGGAAGAAGTTCCCAAGTGATTTCCACCCATCCAGGATTTGCCGTTATAGTTGTGAAGTATGTTGCTTTGATATACTCTCAGCATATTGCCATGGAATCTTGATAAAGCTGCTGCATATGCCTAGGACTACCAATATGAGATGATGGGAGAATAAACCACTTTCCAATTTCTTCAAGAGACTCTCCCTGGCCCAAAGCATCTGCTAGCCCACTGTATACTTCAGCATGTAGCTTGGATTGATTGAGCTTCAACCATAACAGATGGCTCTGTTCTATTTGAGCCCAGGCATCCGCTACATATTGTTGAAATAATTTTCCAGCCAGCAGGAGTAATCCATTGTGCTGTTCATGATAGTGAATACAATAAGCATTATATCTTGCACAGGTCAGATGTCCACCACTTTCCTCATCATCATCATCATCATCATCCTCATTGTCCTCAGCTGCAGTAGAATCCTGGCCATTTAAACACATTCCAATCCCAACCTTGATCATCACAGGGATATATAAGTGTATAGTGGAGTGGAATATAGGCAGGAGAACCATGATTAATTCTTTGAAGACCCCCACCCTGTAGGTGAACAACAATATCATGACCATCAGTTCACTCATCTCCTTGGCCAGGTATAATTGCCGCAATTTCACTGGCTGTTGGAGCATTATAGTGATGCTGATCCTTCACAGCATCAAAATGAATCCTAACAGCCATTTCAGGCATATCAGGTCTTTGAAGCAATATTTACTTTGCTGTTTGATATATGTCAATAAAAGGATTATACTGGTGCAAAATATCTTGAAGCTTCTGCATAGTTGTTCTGTTCAGACCTCCATTGGCTGAGTTTGACATTCTATGATCTAGTGCCATCTGTGGATCAAAAAATTAGAGTTGAGCTTAGACTGGAGCTTGACCTTCCAAAGGCAGAAGAGACCCATGTTGATGGTAAGGTTCTCCATCAACTCTAAAAGAGTATGGACCACCTGCATGAAGCATCCCTTGATTCAGTTTGCAGCCCAGTGAAGTAAAATCTAATGCTGCATTGTATTGGCAGATATTTTGACGAAACTCCTTTGCTTCAGAAGTCTGGTCTGTATAGGGCTTGAAAAGCTGCAGTGGAGGATCTGATGGGGCTGCCAACTGTACATGACCATGATAACAACAAAGACCAAATTTAGGTTTATATTTGGATCCTTTGTATGTGATATGCTCATCAAGCCAATGTAAGGCTTGAAAATATACACATTTCTTATCCATCCTCCCCAAGTCATGTCTCTGGGTATATTCAGGCAACCAAGCAGCTTGGGGCTGATTAGGAGCTCTTGCTAAAGCACCCTGATTGGGAATGGCTCATGTATTGGTGGTTCAGTGTAATCCTGGAGCATTTATCTGTGCAACTACCAATATCTCACTGGCTCTCTAGTGTAAATCAGCTATAGCAGCCTGTCCCAGTGGCACCTGAGAAAGAAGTTGATGATTAACCGGAGGAGCTGGCTGACATATATTGGCCACCTGGTTATGAATACAGTTGAGAGCCTCTGCTGATGATTCAGGAGGAGGGGGCTGTGGCTGGTTCAAAATGAATGGATCATCACCACCCCCAGAGCCTGAGGCAATAATTGGAAAATGTGGTGGATTCATGGCTAATTGTCTGGAAGTACACTCCCTCTGTTCAGTATAGGCCTGCACAAGGGTAGTTGATACCTGCAGGTGTACCTGTGAGAATACCTGCAGGTTTTTTCACCCATGAGCACAGGTACCTGTCACACATTTACCCGCATGGATGAAGGTCTCATGTGTTTGAAAAACCAAACACCTGCAGGTACCTGTGAGTACCTGCAACATTCTATTTATATTCTGGGACATAGTGCTGACTGCTGAGTCTCAAGCTGTATCTACCACTACTATTAATCAACTAACTACATTAATTAACCAAATTAACTATGTTATCTACACCTTTGGTGCCAGTGACTCTTCTTTCCCCTTCTCCTTCTCTCCTGACCCTTGACCTCTCTTGGCTTTACTTCCTAGACTCTTAACCAGTTCTGCTTCAGGTATAAGTCCAGGCATCATAGCCCAAGACCCCAATACAGTGCCATTGCGAGTGGTGGTGTCATTCAAGATGTGACATAGGTGTGACACCATCAAGCGCCCACATGAGAATGCACGTTCAACATCAACAGATGTAGCTAGAATTACAGCAATATAAGTTATACAATACAATACAATATTTCATGTTGGCTTACCTGGTATACTGAGTATATCTAGCCCCATTCGTGCCAACTGACTGCCTGATGCTAGTCGTGCATTCCAATAGGTGATAGGATCAGCACAAGTAGTATCTGGTGGTGTTGACAGATACTGATCCAATTTATCCTTGTTGGTGTCTAAATTGAAGTTGTCCACATCTGCAAAGAGGGCTGCAGTGCCCTGCAGAGATAAAGAGAAAAATGATTAATTCAGGGATGTCTTGATTGCCTATAAGACTGTACTTACTGTTGGCTTGGCATTTGAAGTCTCTGCCACCATTGAAGGTTTATAGTCCTCCCATTCCTCCTTCAACAATCTTAGGGCTTCCCCATGCCATGCTATAGACCATTTAGCCTTGATGAAATAAGAATCCTTGTATTGAGGATGGAGCACTATGACATGCTGAGATCAGTCAAGAGAAAGATCAGACAACACTAGGGCCTACACATGGCAATCCTGTAAAAGGCAGTATCATCTGTCTTCACATAATATTTGTCAATAATCTTGCATGCACATGCAGCGGCAATCCGGACTGATAAGTTGTTCTTCTTGCTGTCACGATAGTGTTGATGGCAACAGTTAGGCTATCCATAAAGGGAATCACCTGGTGGATAAGAGGGATCTTTGCTACAGACATATGTTGAGTTGCATAACAAAACCACTAGAATTGTATTTAGTAAGAGTAAGAAGAAAATTAATATGTAACTCACTTGGAATAAGAGCAATAAGCCCTTCACAAGAATCCATTCCTCATCTATGAGCTTCAACCGATCCAACTGTGGACACCCACAGGTATTAAACTGAGCAGCAGTGCAGACATTATCAATGAAGGGTTGAAGCTCAACCCCACACTCAAGGGCATCTGTCAGACTGTACCACCGTACCTCGAAGTAGCAGATTACTCCTTTGAATGGAAGGGTGGAGTTTTCAAGCTTCCATTGTGCCTCTAGTTCAGCACGTATTGCTGGGGAGTGAAAGAACCTGATACACAGGGCTTTGAACTAGATTAATAATGAATCAGTATCGACCATGCAGTCAAAAGGTCTCATGGACCTTGAGCATAGCTCTTTTGAGCTTGACAATATCTTCCCTAGCAGTATCAAGGAGCAGATCATAGAGTTGAGGTAACCCATTGATCTCATCGAGATCCGCTTGTTCAGCTGCTGCACAACCAGGGACCTTTTCCCATTCATCAGCTTCATCAGCTTCATCACCATTAGATGTTGCACATGCTTCTTTATCTTCAGCAGCTTGCAATGCAGCCTCGAGCTAACTGTCTATGATGCCTTGCCGATCTGTCTTGGTTTTGGGGATAAAGAGTGATATAAGGGCCTGTAGATTAGATTAGCTTGAATCATTCCACCCTCAGATATTATAACTTACCTTAACAGCAAGGTTAATTGTGTGGGCAAAACAGCACACCCATGCGGTCTCACCTTTGAAAGTAGGGATATGTGTAGTGAGAGCTGTGCAAAGTGTTCGGTTATTGGACACATTGTGAGACGTCAACCCCTGGACCTGAAATGTCATGAACATCCGAAGTTTATCAGCAGCAAGTGTTTGGTAGACGTACTTTGTCAGCGATAACATAGTCTTTCAGACATGTGGCCAACATCTCTGTGAGATATTCACCAGTATGCCCTTCAAGTAGTCTGTAATTAGGAAGTGTTAGTGTCCAGAAGAGCTACACAGGAAAAAACCACCTTATGAATTCGAGAATTAAAGCCTGAATACATCCATCATGAACATATTGAATGGTTATGCCTAGGAAAGAGAAGACTTGAGGTGACATCCAACCATCAACCACAATGTGAATCTTTCCATCAATGTCCTATATGGAGGAAGGTAGGCAAGTGAAGGTGTGACGAATTCACAATACGCACCATAAGATACCGCTTGATGTTCTCTTTTGTCAAAGTGAACATCTCTCCTACATCTCGTGCAACAATGCTTCAGCTGATAATGTCGACCTTTGAATATAACATCTTGAAAATTTCGCGCAGTTCGGCATTGTGAATGATCTTGAAAGGATGGTTGGGCCATGAAACCCACAAGGCGAGGAGATAACGAAATCGGCCAGGGCTATAAGAATGTCCATGGACATAATCCTTGATTGTGTTTTGCTCTGGCTTTCTATTGACTGCTTTGCACACATGAACATGGTCATTGAGGTTGTGTGTTGAAGTGTCATGGCATACACGGCTAAGGACTCGGGATGGATCACTATGGGTGAGCTGATTATTGTGTAAACATATAGATATATAACATATTATCACTTACAATTTGCACTTGAATTGGTAATTAACATCCCCATCTATGGTCTCCTTGATCGGTGGGGGCATAACGAAGTGTTTGTATGCTTTAGCCTTCCATCTTTTGACTTGCATATCTACAAATAACATTAGTGATGATGAACCCTTTGTAAGAACTATTGACATACCATGAATCTCTTCATTAGAGAACTTCACTATGTCATACTTGTCAAGAAAGGCCTGTTTCTCTTTACTGAGTGTAGTCTTGCACTTTTTGGTTGCAGGTTCATTGTTGTTGATCCCTGTTAGTTGCAGGGATGGGGTATCAGAAGTAACAAAGATGACATCAGTATCACCTCCAACATCGCTGGAGGCAGTCAGAGGCTGTTTGTGTCTGCGACCAGAGCCCCCTGCATCACTGGAGTCTGCTGAAGTCTCTTTGCATTTGCGACTACTTGAGGTGGGCATGCAGAGAGTATTGAAGTGATGCAAAGTTGAAGGGAATGGAATGGGGTCAATGGGGTCAATGGGAGGGAAGGCAAAGAGGACGAAATGGGATTAGCAGTGTGGAAGAGGATGGGATGTAGGTGGTTGGTGAATGAGGAATGGAGAGAGAGGATTGTCCAGTAGTCTTGACTGAACAGAAGGAACCTTAGTCCTTAGTTGTAATTGTCAACTATCATACCAATATAGACAACTGAATGCTTACACCTACCTGAGAACTGTCTCATCACCTGCAGAGTCTTGACAGTAGAGGTGCCATCCCTGACTCCCTCATCCTCCAATACTATTGACTGACTTGCTTGATCATTTCCTATGCAACATGGTATGGTACGCAAGACTCAGCTGAAACATAAGGTCAAGAAGTGAAAAAGTATCATTCAGGTTGGGCTTACCTAGCAGCAAGCATGGGTGGATAAGCCTTCCATTACAGTAGGTGGTTTCTCTACATTGCAACCAGCAATCGTAATCTTGACTGAAGATATGTTGCCAAAAGGTGCAGGGCTGGACTTGAACATGTAATTAGGAAGTGATCTCATTGAATTTGGTGCATTTGAGTCCTGAAGTGAGCCATGCCACGGAGGAGGATCAGCTTGAGGCTTAATGCGGAAGACAGCATTCAAACTCCGCTCTACATAGACGCATGCCATCCTACAGTCAGATGGTGGGCACCTATCCCAGCAATTGCTGTTTCCAGGCAAAATTATAGTCAATATACCTTTCTCTTAAATGCTCTTCTTTTAGTACAATTTCATCCACAGAGGAGGATCAGCTTGGGGCTTAATGCAGAAGACAGCATTCAAACTCCGCTCTACATAGATGCCTGCCATCCTACTGTCAGATGGCGGATGCCTATCCCAACAATTGCTGTTTCTGGGCAAAATTATAGTCAATATACCTTTCTCTTAAATACTCTTCTTTTAGTACAATTTCATTGTTATTTTATTTTGCTCAATTATACCCTAATAATATCCAGATTTTTATTTCTTCTATTTGATTACCACTGGCTACATACAGACAACAACTTTCGGTAGATCTATGTGGAGTCACAGAGCCCTATTGTGCCAATTTTTCTAAATGTCTTGTTCGAAGATATAAAACCCTGAGTTTCAACGTTGTCAACATAATGCTACAGGTCACTATGGAATGTATTAATGATGCTACATAGGTTAATATAACATGGACCTTTCTACAAGGCTACCTGGTCTATGCAGCCTATATAGAACTCCATTGGTGTGCATAGCAGCTTGACATTTTCCTGATGTGTGTGCCCGGGCCAGCCACTGAAAATACAGTGTTAATACAAGAGGTAGATGTTAGTTGGCTTACTTACTTTGATATAATAGAGAGGACTTGGAATGGAAAGAGTGGAGAACAAGTGGAGAACAAGTGTACAGTCTGAAGAGTGATGTCGACAAATGGTCGAGTCGACCCAGCAGCCCAGCTCAGAAATTAGATGCTGACTGGTACACTATCCCCAACCAAGTCAAGAGTTTTTGACAGATCCTTTGGACAATGTATAAGTAGTTTGAATGTTCATATTGGTTCTTAGTTGCACTGAATAAATGAGGAACCATTATAATAACTCCAACCACTACAACCATCTGGGTAAGTCCTTCATGGGCATATAATATTACTAGCCTTCAATGCAGCGGTGGCATACATCCATAAGAATACCTTCAATGTATATCCCAGGCAGCTATAACTCTATAAATGATATGAACTTATTCAGAGACCTGAATTATATTATTCCTATTGATATTGGGTCTGATGAGGGTCTGACGAATTTTCCGCAACTGAAGGTGTAGAATTCAGCCAGCTTCACAGGCTGCAGTCAAAAGAAACTATAGTACTTGAAGAAATAATCCTAAGGGTAAGGATTTCATAGATAATGATTACAATACACTGAAATACACATAGATTGTCTGTATACCAAATCTGGGGCAAGGAAGGACTCTCAGAGACCTTCTATAGGCAAAAACACGGAGTATATGCTGGTTTTGGGGTGATGTTACCACATTGTCAGTCTTTTCTGAGTACTGCAGTCACTGTATTGCCTACACTTGATATAAAGACTTGTGTATTATGTGTGTATCTAAAATTCATCACAGTTACTTCCCAGAGATTCATGACACAAACATTTTGGGATATTTATATGCTCACTGAAATAGCAGAAAAAGGCATTTTCAGCATGAATAGATGAATAGGCACTGATAATACCTTCATAATAATTTTTAATTTCAGTCAAAAAACATCTGAGCATATTAGGAGATATCATTATGATGATGAGAGCAACTCCATTTAGATGAGCATAGTACAACAAGGGTGTCCAGTATGTCACATGTATTGACAGATGGTGACAAGATGTAAAATGTTCACATGTGCACACTTGCACAGAAGCATAGTCTTTTCTATGAGTTAGAAACAAAAGGGTCATACTAATTTACTAATCTGCCAATGATGTATAATAGAATGTCTGCATTTTCCCCATATCCCTCCTGTAACCAACTGGCAACCTCCCACTGTGTATGCCCTCTCTCTCTGTTGGGAACTGAATTTGCTGGACTGAAATAATTTTGAGTTTGTTTAAAGACACCCAAGGCTCCATGCATTCAAGCCAGCAGTGCTCTCCCAATTCCCTTAAACAGACCAAGAGAGGTTCTAAGGTTAATACCTCACACTTTGCACCTCGCCTCCATGCCGCTAAAATGTACCTCTGGGCATACAGTAAACATAGTGGACTGGAGTCCCATAGCGACTAGTATAGTCCCTTAGAGCAGCGAGAATAGCTCGTTTATGAAAGGGGAGCATGGCAAAGCGGAGTGCGGGAGTCTCAAACAGTTACATTTCCTCTTCAGCTACAGCAATCCTGATACATATCAAAATCAAACGAGAATTATTAATTAAATATAATTTAATGGAGCTGAGAGATTAATGGACTTTTTGGTAGGGATCTTCCCATCAATCTTACCAAGTGCATGAACCCACTTCTGAACTCTTGAAGGGGCAGCGGGTTTGGTGGGACTTGATGTGAGCTGGCTTTCAATGTATACTTGAACAAACCTAGCGTTCTCAGGCTCTTCCCAAGGCAGTAACAAGTTGCTAGATTGTCCTTCTGAAAGTTCTTCAGACTGAAACAAGGTGAGTCGCGTATCTCAGAATTTTCAGTCTGTTACCTTCTCCAATGCTTTCGGTTTCATCATTCCTCCATCTGCTTCTTGAATACCAGGGGAAAATGACTGCTGAGACTTGGGATGTGAGATTGGGCTTGCATGGGACGATGGCATATACTTACCTCTATTCTGCACTCTACCTCAACTTGTTGGATATCTGCCTCAAACTCCAGTACAGCTTGCGAAAATATAATATCCTAGAGGAGAAAAGAATCAAAATAGACAGGAAACGTGGAATAATGAAACCTACATCATAAGGTGAGATTTCCAGGTTGATCTCCACCTGGTCATGGAGATTCAGGTCTGTCATCATATCAGGTTTGGAAGGAGCAGTCTGGTTGTGATGAGTTCAGCGAGGAATCACTGTATCAGCATGTATCTGTATTAAATACCTTTTTCCTCTTTCAGTACTCTCGCTGCCTGTCTACTAACTGTGATTGATTTCTAAAACAAATAAGCTCCGATTTATAATATTAGAGAGAGAGTCTTACCTCTGGTAGCTTTCCTTTCATTTTCGTTTGTTATATTCCAAGCCATGTTTTTTTTGGGGAGACAACCTTTGGACATTGATGGGACTGGAGGCCAGAGGTGATAGCACTGAAGACAAGATAAAAGTATTCTAAGATAAGTTATTTTGGCTGCCATGGGTTTTGATACAGTTTGGGGATTAGCATTGAGAAGCTGATCGAAACAGTATAGAAAATTATTGCCTTCCATTGAGGGCAAAGAAGAAAATACCAGCCTGGCCTTCGTTACGCGATACCGCAGTGGACCCTGAGAATGGAAGTCGAAACACCTTTGAATCTCAAGCTGCAACCAACACCCTAAGGTGCAGGGCGCTAAGACACCACCTATTTTGGACAACCGCCAATTGGCCGGTCTGAAAAAAAAAATTTCGATTTTTGCTCTATTTTTTAATTAGGAAACCTCATGTTTAACATGCATTTTACACACTGCAGTATCCCTGTCCCCTCTTGTCTACCATTGTCTTTCTCTTCAGCCTCTCTCACTTTTCAGCTCTAAGCAATGAATGGCAAACAAAAGAAGAACAACACCACGCAGCTCGCTGAGGCTTGTAAATCCAGGTGGAACAAACCATCAGCCAATCAGATCATTGAGATCAGTGACAGTACTGACAGTGATTCCGATGTCAAATGTACTGGGTGGCAAGGTGGCATTTGTCATGTTCCCTCAGATTCAGAGGATTCAGATGAGGGATATATCACTATATTGGACAGTGATGAAGAGGAGGACTGTGATTTGGAATTTATCAGTGGGGAGGCAGTAATTGAGGGATTGCAAAGGGAATGGTGAATGAAGCAGGATCTGGAGCAGCTGGCGGCTCCAACAGTCACGGAAAAGCTGATGAAGGCTGGGACCTCTATTCAATGGGCTAAAGTGGAGTCAAACCGAACTCTGGGCTATAATGGACTCTCGGAAAGGACCAAATCTCGCCAGAATAAACAAGCCAGAGATAAATCTGCCAGCGACAAAGTTATCCGTGAAAGGTGAGGAGAATTTAATCATTAATTTCTGTAATTTGACATTTATTTATTAGTGAACAAGCAGAACAATTCCGTTCTCATTTCACATTGAAACCCAAGTTACCAAAATTGGATCCACCGAGCACAACGAATTCACCTGTTCAACATGCTGTTGTCCTGTCAACCAGCATCAATCTCACCAATGAGGATTCTGATTCGGATGGTGAAGGCTACTGTGGATATCTCTCAGAGCTGTCTGATGGTGACAGTGACTATGCATGGGAGGATGAAGAAGAGGATCTGCCTGGAGGATCCAATCCAATCAATCCTGCTTCATCGACATCTCTTGCTCCTTCAATCAATTTTCAAGTCCGTGCACCTCCACCACTGAAACGCCAGAAACTTGATGTTTCTGCCTGTGAAGCTTGTGTGAAAGCTAAAGAAGCAACAGTGTTGAAACAGCAGGAGGCTTGGGTTGCCATCCAGAAGCTTATCACATCAAAGAAGGATTTGTTTGAGTCAGGATGCAACAGTTTGCAGGAATATTGAGCTTGTGCTATCGAGAGCTGTTTGCAAATGATGGTGAAGAATGGCAGGAAATTAATGGACGCTTCAGAGAGGGCAGCTGAAAGCCAGGGATTTGCCAAAAATTGGGATGGGAGAATGGTACGGTCATGGGTGAGACTGTGGATCAAATCTCGTGAGCTTCCCACTTTGAAACGGGGCCGTCATTCCAAGGTTTTCTCCCTTTTGGATGATCCACTTGTCTGCACCGAGCTGCAGACATACCTTCGTTCCAACAAGTGGTCAATGAATCCGAAGAAGCTGGTTGAATTCACCAAGAACAAGCTCCTCCCTGACGAAGCAAAGAGATACTTGCAGTGCATTGTTGAAACAGAAATGCCCAGTGGATTGAAGAAGTATCTTGAGCTTGAACTCTTTCCACGAATTCAAGTGAAGGTTTCGAAGGGTATATCACTCAGGACCACTCGGCAGTGGCTTTACAAAGAGGGTTTCAAATATACTGCCCACAAGAAAGCTTTATACTTCGATGGACATGAACGAGAAGATGTAATTGCATACAGGCAAAGCGTCTTTATTCCATGCTTAAATGAACTTCAGCCTCGACTTGTGAAATACATTGTTGGTGATGTTGACAGACTTGTCAAGAAGCCTCTCATTCTTGGTGAGCCATGCTTGGTCTTGGTTGCTCATGATGAAATGACAGCACAGGCACATGATGGAGTGATGATGTCCTGGGTCTGGTAGGGAGAACAACCACTGAAGAAGAAAGGTGCTGGAGGGGGACTCCAGTTACACACCAATGGTTTCCCAATGAATTTTTCATTGCTGAACAGTGAATACTGAACTGATTCACTGTATCTCCTTTTTTGTTTTGTTTTGATTGTCTTGAAATCCTGTCACTAGTTAGACTTATAACTTAGTGTGCTCTGCTTATGATTTGTATGGACACATTTTTTGTTATCAAAGCATGAATACAGGATTATTGATTTTATATATGGAATCTGCTGTTAAGAGAGCTGTAACGGAGTGAGAATTAAGAGTTGAATCACTGAGTTCACAAATTTTGATGATTGTACAATGTCACAATGAGCAGCTAGTGGGACAATGATGGTGATGACACGTCACTGTCATGCCTTACAGAGACAGCACACTTCAGAACACTTGCTTGAACGTTTTGGTATACCTGGGAAGGACGGCCAGCGTGAAGAACCTGATGAGATATACAACTCCTGCGACGATGACCAAGTAGACACCTAATGAGCACGGTTAGCCACTTTCGAACACAGTGGTAATCCTGAACGACTCGCCGTTCAACCATGTCATAATAAATACCTCAATGTTCAATAGCGTCAACAGAGAGGCAGCCATTGCGAATCAGGCCAAGGGGGAATTCGAAGGATACAAACATCCTAACTATTATATGCCTAGAAAGGATTGGCAATTTAGGTAATCTCTGACGAGCTGATCATCTCCGGAGTTCTCCCTTTCCCATGGTTTGGCATGATTCTTTCCGGGGCAAAAATCTGGTGCTTCGCTCTGGCCTACCAGCTAGCGCGAATGTCCGGAGATGATCAGTTTGCCGGTCAGTGTGCCCAGCGTCCAGCTGTCCCGAAGCGCCCAGGACACCGGGACGACCATCCAAACTTACTGATGTACTATCCATACCGTTACTACACATATCCTCCAGACCATTAAGCAGTCGGCAATGTTCAAGTCCTCTGACGCTCATGTGGGTTTCCTTGTCGCCATCCCAACTCCAATCTCAACCAACGTTGACCTCAGTCTTAGCTTTGACACTAACCCTCAGCAAGAATGAATTATATCGGTGGTCGTGCTGTCCTCACCAAAATGCAATCACTTTTAGTAAATTCAAATCCAGTGTCTATTCCTTGACAGGCAACATATCCCAAGGCATGGGCGAATATGCCACAATGGTCAGATTCCGCTGGAAAGGTGTATCTTGCAAGGGAGCTGTCAGGACTGGATATGACCATCAAGGATGGGGGATTTGGCTAGGAATAGGACTTTGGCCAAGGGTTAGTTATCTTGCATGGGGTGGGTAAGGGTTGCGTAATTTTACCAGGATGGGGGGACTCGAAAGGGTTGGAGCATTTTGGAAGGGTTGCGTGAAAAGACAACAGTTGCTGGATGTAAGAGCTATCAGGGGGCCTGGGAATCAGGGCATGGGGAATGAGTCATCATGTAGTTTAATTTGATAGGTACGGTAATAGTTGAGTTATATAGAAACGAATTAAATTAAATTAAATAATAAATAATAAATGAATAGATAAAACGAGCAACAACATGTATTTGTGTTTATCAATACTCAACAGTGTATCTGTATTCCGGAGTCAGTTTGTCAAGGGCACTCGGTGCAGTGGAAGTCTTCCTGGCAGTGGATTTCTTCGGGAATCTTTTTCTGTACACATGAGAAGCAAGAATGACATAATGATAAAGTCAGCACTTACTTATTCCACCATGCTAAAATCACAGTAACCTCACTCTCCAATTCTTAGTCCTCAGAGAAGGATACAATCTACCAATAGAAACTTTGAATATCATTTTCTCCTCCTTCTCGTTTATGACAATGACGAGAGGGCATGGTAGATCTTCAACACAGAAATGATCATCATTGCGAATTGAATTTAATGGATAAACAAACTTATGTGTGTGGCAACGTATGTGACTGTCTGCTCACTCACAGATTGCAGATTTGCAGCAGTACCCTTCGATTTGCACTTGCTTTGCTCCATCGCCTGTTGTCCTTGTTTTCTTGCCACAGTATATTGAGGGATATACCTATGATAAAACACATGGGTCAATGGAACAATTGAAGTATAGATACTCACCTGGAGCAGTAATGTACTCTTGAAAATGTGAGCAACAGGATTGTTGGGGTTGTAGGTGCTTTCAGAATCTTCAAAAAGGAAGTGCGGCCATTCTTCCATACCCACCTCTAATGTGCCTTCCTTGAGACCACTCTGGACCCTGTGGATGTCATAAGTTACCATGTTCTGGTATACATGGATTATTCACTTTTTGTTATCCCAGTCAAAGTCAATCGGGAACAACAGTCAGCCCATATAATCATGACTAAAACCACAATTACTCTTGACATCCATTTTGAGGCCTTCCGCTCGAACGGGATCACAGGAAAAGAGAATTAAAATAATTTGGTCCTTGCAAGTGTTCATGTCTTCGCTGCACACCCCATTTTGGTCATTCCTTAACTTCTGTAGCAATGAGTCATAATAAAATCTTTCAATCTTTTTGGCATGCTTCGGATCTTCAGCAAGCTTGTTTAAGTAGTTATTGGTGGGAATGGTCAACACTATTGTATAGGTAAAGTTAGGAGAAGGTTCCCTGTATGACAACCATACATTGACTTCGGCTCTGCATTTCTGTCCTGTGCATTGCCTTCTGCTGATTCGTCTTTGTCCCCTACTGCTGATCCATCAATATTGCTGTCATTCTCATGTCCTGTCTGGGTCTCATCAGGCTGGTAGTTGTCATCATTGTCCCCGCCTGAATTGTTGTGCTTGTGGGAACCTCTGTTCGGGTTGTTCGCATCCTTATTATGGGAAGGGTTGGGCAGGTTGATCATGTGCAGGTTACCAGGAGAAGGAGGCATATGAATGAAAAAGTTAGCAAGAGGACTTTGAAGCCTTGGTTGAGACACGTATGAACATACCTTCAGTTCCGCTTCAAGCTCTTATCTTGAGCTGCAAGACACACACGTGCTGTTACATTTCAATAATTCATGTACAGAGTCACAGTTACAGAACAGATGAACAGATCTTGAGAATGATCTCAAGTTCTTATCTTCAACTTGAAACACCACGTGCGAGTTAAATTTCAATAATCCATCTTTCGGTCAGGATAAAAATGGAATGGAAAGCAGGCAGTTGTGGACAATCTGTGGTTTCTAAGAGTTTCCTGACGGAAATTAAACAGTATTCAGTAGAGATGAACAAGTGACAGCAAGTGAAATCCCATTGTCTATAGGGCTCACTGAGTGGTCACACAAGTTAACAGGACCACTGTGTATATGTTGAGAACGAGGACAGTCTACATGTGTACGGAGTACAGGTTACAGGTTCGGTGCTTATGTAAGTAATCCATTTGTAATATAAGGAAAAGCAGGAACAATATAAGGGTTAGCAGGGAAGACTGGTTGACCAGGATTACAGCAAGAACTTGTAATTGACTGGATAACTCACGAATGTGTATTAGTAACAGCTCACAGATACTAGTAGTACCCTGTCCCTTAGTCTTCAATGATATATTGGGGAATGATGGCAGTTGTTGAACATAGGAGAAGAATACATATCACTGTTGTTTGCCTGGCAATTCAACTGTAGTGTTGCTGACTCAGCTTCAGTAGGCATGCAAACTTGGCAAGTAGAAGTTTGTACTTAGTAGCAAACTTAAATATGTATGAAAACAACAAAGTTTGAAATTTAAGGAATTATACCAGTCAACTGGCAATACAGGCGGGTTAAAGAAAAATTGAAGTGGGCAAATTAGCCTGAACAAATGAGCATACATGACCACCAGGTATCTATTTGCAAGTTAAAACTACTACACTAAATGTCCAAGGAAGCTATAAAGTTGAAGCTATTGTTTGTCATCGAGAATACCAAGCCTTTTCAGCTCATGCATTGCATACCATATAGCCTTTCAGCTCACAAATTGTAGACCATATTGCCTCTTCGTACCATTTCAGGTTACATTCAATCTCAGTGTCGTCAAGCAAGACTGCATTCAGATCGATCCCACCTCAAATTTAAGGTAGGTGTCTTCATCTTCAGCTCCCTAGTCTCGTGCCAAGACTTCCGTGAGTATTGTGCACTCGGGCACCATGCTGGTCTGTCCCGGACCTATTCAGCTCTCTTCATATGGGATAGATATGCATCCCACTGGCATCTGCCACAAAAATTCTGGATTGAGTCTTCAGATTGCTAATAAGAGCTGCCTTGACTGCTGCATAGTGTACAAAAAGAAATAGCATGTTTAGTTCAATAGATACTAGTAGTACATACTAAGAGTCAATGTTGTGGTACTGATTAATGCACCTTCAGTTGCATATAAAGACTCAGAATTATCACCCATCTACTGAAGTTAAAGACTGAAAGACATGGCCAGTCACTCTGAGTCTCAGCAGGCTATTCAATGTCATTGTCTTCTTGTCAGAATCAGGCCATACAGGGAGGGAATATAATGAGACTTGGGAATAAGACTTGTTGGACTTGCGTGGACTTGTGCCCACCAAATTTGGCAGGAGGGACTTGCCGGACTTCGCTGATTGAACTTGTGGGTGAAATGGACTTGCATCTGCCAGTTTGTTTATACTAGATTGTGTCAATGTATATCAGGTCTTCTAACAACATCTAAGCTAAGATAATGATGAAGATAACTTTAGCAAGTTTCTCTCTAACTGGTGTCTATTACTCAAATTAAACATTACTCTCAGTATCTGACTACCGATGCTCGCTGTCATATTACTAATGAAGCCCAATAAGTCCATTTATTCAGATACAAGTAGGATACCTTAATATTCCTGAGTTTAAAATTGAAGTATGACATTCACTAATGCTAAAAAAAAAGCTTGGAACAAGTATCCGATACCTATGGGTCTGCCTAACTTTTCTTATGAGACATGCTTCTTATGTAGGACATCTATGATTAATTAGCTATGAAAAACAAACAAATAACAGCCTCTATAAGTGAAGTACTGCATTTACCTGCAAGTCCTTTATGAGTCTTCTTGAAATTCTTAAAGAGTTCCTCACAAGTCTCTCACAAGTCCCCCACAAGTCCTGTGAAAAGCTCCAGCAAATCCTCTGCAAATCTCCCAAAAGTGTCTCCAGATATGAAAGTTCTTCACAAGTCTCCTTAAATGGTTGGATTGTTTTACTTTGAAGAAGTCATGCTTATTGAATCTAGCACAAATAGTCTAGTGCAAGTCCACAGTAAATTTAGCAGTAAATGTTCTGCACACAGTATGCTATACTTTAACTTCTTTACCAGTATAGATATAGCCTATTGTGAAGATGTTCTGTAGGTAGGATATTATTCTAGGTCACTAAGTATTGAACATGTGAGACATAATAGTCAATGCATGTACCTAGATAATAATATAATAATATCACATACTTGAAAAGCTTGCACAAGTCCCTCACAAGTCTCACAAAGCCTTTGACATGATGTGATCCATCCCATGAGCAAAGTATACCTCATACTTACCATGTATTACTGATAAGGCATTATATATGCTACTTTTAAAGATAAATACATGGTATTTAACTTTTTATATAGGAAAGCTGATATGAAACCCACCCAAGTCCGCAAGTCCTGCGTAAATCCTTCACCGAGCAGAGGCAAGTCCGCCAAGAGACTTGTGGGACTTGGACTTGTCCAGCCAAAAAACCACACAAGTCCGCACAAAGAAAAGAACCAAAGAGAAAACATGACCCTATGGCCTTAATCCCTTGGGAATAAAATTTCGCAGGGAATTAACATCATAGGGCACATAGTTCCTTCCATCCTGGCAGCGGGCAGTGAAATCATGTGGAGGATTTGACATACCATGGAACTAATAGTTCTCGGAGAATGTGGCTAGCTCGTAGCTCGCAAACAAGCCAGCTACCATGATAATTGAAGTTGTAGTTGCTGAGGATCCCGTGCAAGTCCTGCACAAGGTGCACAAGTCCTTGGCGCTTCCCGAAGTCTTTATGAATCCATGCTACCAATCCAAATCCTCTTATTTACCTAAGTTATTAAGCCTAAAAATATTCCTTTGAAATGTGCTGGAAGTCAAGCTGTATCTAAAAAGGGAACAGAGTAAATACAGTATTTCTGTACGACATAGCACTCTGTATAAGTAGCTACCCGAAGTATCACAAGTCCCTCCAGGTAATAAAAAAATCTATTTATTTCAAACAGTATAGGCGATTCAAACAGGTTTAGAGCAACGCAGTTCATTTTCCCTATAATGTACTGCCCTGAAGGTGCTAGATAAGCCACTCCTAAAGCAAAATATGTGAGATAGACTGATACATGCAAGAGTGCTGTACAAGTCTGAGACAAGTCCCTTCCCAAAGCTGCAAGTCTCATGCAAGTCAGTTACGGCAAGAAGACAAGTCTATTGCAAGTCTGTCACAAGTCTGCCGAGAGACTTGTGGGACTTAGACTTGCCCCGCCAAAGTCCGCACAAGTCCATTTTTGGCAGGCACAAGTCTGTTTTGCAAGTCCAAAAGTACTGTCTCTCATACAGGTTAATGTATCACCCAACGTGCAGATCAACTGGCCCTGAATATTTTTTCTGTCAGAATAAGTAGTCTGCTGGTTGGAGACTAGAGTTTGCCCCTCATTATCTTCATCCTGATATTCACATGGGGCCCGAAGAAGTGTTAACGAAGTTGGAAAATGCGCCAATACCAGATGTCACGTCTGAGTGTCGGCAGCCAGCCATACGTCGCATTCAAGAAATCAACGTATTTGGGAAAGAGGAGGAGATTATCGGAAGCGCTTTGGTTCGTATTAAGGATCTAGAAGGCACCATAGTTTTTCGTAAACCCTGATAGTTTTTTCTTTCTTTCTTTCCATCTCTAGCTTACATTGTCATTTTCAAATTCCTACATTCGTTCGTTTCAGAACTATTGTTGCCTACAGTATTAGCATCATGTCCTCTCAAAGGGTTAATAGCACTTGATTTACTTCTTTAAATCACTGCATTTTGAGCCTGGACCAATAAATTAAGGAAGAACTAAAGATGATAAGGATATGCAGCCTCTATATTTAAAGGGAGTACAACGGGATCGATAGTCATCGATAGTCTTACGACAATCCTCATGATGGAGATGGAGATAGAGATGGAGATAGAGAGAGAGTTACGATGGACTGTGAGCGAGTCTAGGTCAAAGCGATGGAACAGAGGGAAATGACAAGCTGATTATTATCATTAAGAATTACATGTTTTTATAGAGATTCGGCGAATACATAAAAATTGAGTCCATCGGAGTGAACGGAACCCGGAAACAAAGGTAGCGTAAGCGGAAACTAGCACGTAAAGGAATACGTGCAGTGATTAATAAGAAATGTAACAATATTACGAAGCAAAAGGTAAAAAACAAAAGAATCAAAGCGGAGGAAGTAATATAAGGACACATAAAGGAAGGATCAAGGAGCATGATGACAGGACACGTTCTGAGAAAGGAAGCGGAGGCAGATCAAAGATAGAAAACCTCGTCTTATCTTGAATCGCTGTGTAGGAAGCATCGCTCCCTTACAGTATCCTTATGTTTTATTTTCGAGTATCTTTGCCGAGTTTATTCTATTTTCTACGAATTTTTCGTTTTTTTTCTTTTGGCTTACCGGCAGTGAGGGAGCCGTGGCAAACGGCGGTGATGAGGGCGGGCCGGTGAGCGCGGGTGGTCAGGCGCCATGCCAGACGGCCCCCAGCTATGGCGTTTTGGAAGACAGGATATCTTTATTGGAGAGCCGGTGAATCCTCACAACTTTGCCGGAGCTCTGGCATTGTCAAATTTTCCGGAACGAGTTGTCACGTTCTTCAAATTTTACCGGAGCAGCTATTTTTTGTGCAAACGGTGCGCCATAGGTTTAGTCGGCCTTATATCTTGTGTGAGCGACGGAAGGAAATTCATTATCCTTGCGAGGCCAAGGTTTGATTTATTCGGTCTCATCTCTTTTGCGAACGACGGAGATAAAGCCATCATCCTTGCGAGATCAAGGCTTGATTTACTTGGTATTATCTCTTTTGCAAGCAATGGAGAGAAAGCCATCATCCTTGCGAGGTCAAGGATTCATCTCATGACAGCACAACTTCTGAATGTCCGTCGGCGGATTCTCCCACGTGTGACTCTTTCCCATCTTTTTCTTGGTTCGAGGTTAATGTTGACCTCTCATCTCATCCAAATATATTTCAGATGATTTCATATTGAACCAGATTTCGTATTTCTCAGCCCCGTCGCGAATCTCAACATGACTGGATGTGGCAGGAATAAACTTCCAAGCAAACGGTAAAACTATATTGCAGTTACTGAACCATATTATTTTTCCACCGTCCTCCAATAGTCGGATGGCGGTAGATCAACGAATTTGGGTAGGTCTTTGACCCCACACTGACTTTGAATATTAAAATTGACAGAGCACATGCAGAAGAAGTCTGGGACTAGCACTTAGAATTCTCCATCACTCCAACCGGCGGAAATATCTAACCACCCTCTTCCATGTCATCTTCATGTCAAATGGAATAATTTCCTATCAATTTCTCCATGAAGGGTACATCCTCTCTTGTTTACAGTGCATCGCCGTTCTGGCTGTACATATCTGCTCTAGTGATTTGCGGGCCCGGGCTAAAAGTCCTGAGCTGACCCAACCCAAGCCCTAGAAGCCAGGCCAACGCCGAGCCGAGCCGCCTGAGGCCCAGCTCACGCAGCTGACTCCACTCCTTCTCCATCTTCACCAATGACTCCCACCTTGTTTCTAACGATTTATTGCGGCCCACGCACAGCGATAAACTTCTGCTCACTTCTTTACTTGGCGCCCGGCCCGATCGATTTCAGTTCTTGCACCCGGCAATGGCATTCTTCGAAGAAATGTACGGTAAGCGGGACACACGTGGAAGAAATTCAAGATTGCTTGAGTGCTTAGCGCCTGTTTACGGTGCGGAGTGCCTAGCGTACGTTTACGGTTGCGCGAGCACCCTACATCACACAGGGACAATTTCGCAATTTAGACGCCCTTTATATCGCTTGCGGAATGACAATTAGAACTTGAAGTTTAATTGGTCATGAGACTACAACCTAAACTTAGAGTTTCCGACCGTTTTTGACTACAATAAGAACTTCAAATTATCATTGAAATTTTCAAAGGTGGGAGACTTCAAGTTGCGCTTTCCGTGTTGAATCCAATAAAACTTGTTGTTTGAAGGCTTCGTCAAATTGAAAAGAAAACTTCAAGTTTGCATTACCGTTAACATACTAAGCATACTTCAAGTTTTAGTTGTCAATAAATACTCAGCTGAATTTGAACAGAAACTTAAAGACATATTTAAGCTGAAACTGATTGCTCGTTAACTGCCCGATGATCGCCCTTTTTTCGCCCAGTATAAGGTCAATAGATATAATTATCAGTGGGCTAGTTGTTATGGATCTCCGAGTTTGGGCAATGCTCGAAGGATAACCACTACTACTCCAAACAAGTCTCTACAGACAACAACGGACAAACAAGGAGAGGTCAACCAAATTCGGATAAGGTCCACCTTTTTACGTCCAGACGCCATCTATGGAGTGTACCTTGGGGTGTAGTACGGGAGGTGACCAGTCACTGCTAAGGACGATGCGCCTAGCAGGCTGCGAATCTTTCTATTAGTTGAAGTGGGGCAATGCGATGCTGAGAGTCAAGAAATGGGGCTCAGGATTGACATACTGGGTGCCATAACGAGCATCATCTCTGAAGCAGAACAACAAGTTAAGATCTGGACCAAGGAAGACTGAAGCAGTCTCCTAGAATAAAGAATTTTAAGTATGATAATATACAGTGATATAAAATGCAATATGTACAAAGCAATCATAGCAACCTCTTGTATATCCCGGGCCAGCCGGCACTTTCCTCCGTAAGACTTGGTCTGCTTGGCCTGCACTATCGCATTTAAAGAAAATACAGCATAAGTACAATGTCAACAATTTCCAAGGCACAAAAATTAGTCCCGCACGTAATCATGACTCCTTATTCACCTACACAAGCCTATACGCCGCCATACCACTGGCCGCCACCACTGCTTTTCTCTCTTGTCCCTCAATCTCCCTTTGAGTCGCCTGAGTCAGCCTATCCATCTCAGACCCTCCGGGACCACTAATGCCTGAAGTGCAGACTCGACGATGTAACTAAGTTTCCCAGGGTCACAAAATATATTTACTCCATAGAGTCTTGCATGCGGCAAGATCTCCTTGGTCTTTGTGCTATTGATTAGGACCCGAATATTAGAAGACAACAGATATGAAAAGAACCTTTTTGGTTGGAAGAATTAGTCTGCTATTGACCATTGATGAACAGTGAAATGAGTGGGCGACATGAGTGGGCGATGTGAGTGGGCGACAGGTGAGTTGTTTTTTTCTGCCACAATACTCTGGTAGCCAACTCACTCTTTATTCTGAAGTCAACTCCCTGTATATAGACTATAATAATTATCTGCATATAGGATATAATAATATCATACTAGTTGGACATAGCGAATTGTTACTTTTCGAGCCGCATATATATCCGAATTTGTGAGCATTATTGTTTTGAGCGGCCGATGTGAGTAAAATAGCCCTCCATTCATTCAGTAGTAGAACTAATACAAATTGTAAGCTTACCGATGTCTGTGCCAATACTAATTGCTTAGCGATGCCTAAACAAATTGAGCTTAAGTACTACTGGCTTACTGATGGCGATGTCCATCATATGCAAAGCAATTGCATTACCGGCTATTATTGTGTACTATTGTGAAGCCTCTGGTATGGATTTTTAATTCTCTCGAAGTAGTCAATAATTGGACAAGCTGTTTAAAAGAGTGTAAATTCCAAAGTTACCATACTACAACACAATACTCGCCATAGCTCCTATCCGAGCCTCACAAATTCACGTTCTCGTTCTTTAAACAAGACACTGCCAATTTCAAGTTGAAGAAACGCTTATGGGGGCCCAAGAAAACTGTCACCATCTTAGTCACTTCTCCAAACGGAAAGTGGCTTGCAAGCGGAGGTTAGTTATATTAACACCAGTTTCGTCACTAGTTGATTGCTTGAGATAGCTGGTGATGGTGTCAAATGCTGGGAATTAAGCACAGGTTCCCGGATTGAATTCAATCATGCATATCAGTCATTCCGTGGTCAGGTAAGACTTGGATCAGCCTGCAAGTTCCATGCTTACACTTCCGGCTTAATCATTTCAAAAATGTCTCAGCTCAAGGCTGTGTGGAAGAAATTCAGAGATTCTATGTATTTAAAGAATATATTTCATTGGGCCATAACTGACCACTACGTGGGCGATTATCGGGCGGATAACGGGCAATTAGTCTCAGGGCCAATATAGCTTTAAGTTTCCATTCAGATTACGGTGTCTATTTATCGACAATCAAAAGTTCAAGTATAGCTGGTATTTAAATGTTAATATCAACTTGAACTATTTTTCTCAATTTGACAGAGCCTTTAACTTCAAGTTTGTCAGCAAGTTTAAATGGGGAGCAAACTTAAAGTTTTTATTGTAGTTAAAAAATGTCGGAAACTCTAAGTTCAGATTGCAGTCTCGTGAAAGTTTAAACTTCAAGTTCTAATTGTCATTCCGCAAGTGATATAAAGGTTGTCTAAATTGTGAAATTGTCCCTGTGTCAGTAAACTGGGTCGGTGATCCCACGCGTCCCAGATAGCACTAATCCGGTCTGGGAGCATCCTGGTCAGTTCCACGAGTCCCAGGTGGTCCCGCAAAGTCCCAAACCACTGTAAAATATTATTCTACCTATTATAACTTAGATTAATATTTAGGAATGCGGATTATACACCCTAACACAATACTACTCATTCATTCTGGCCTACATGCCTACAATTGCTTCTGACAACCTAGATTAATACTAACGGTACTATACTACCAGTAGTACATGTATATAATAACTAGCCAGAAGAAATAAGTAATTACATTAAACTGTCGCAGTGTTGATTTATTATTGAATTGCTTAATTGTTTGGGTCTTGGACAAACTTCAGGTACAAGGACTGCCTTGTGAGTTGTTATACTTTAGTAGTAAACTTTAGAGTGATGCCATTGGCATGCATAGTATCAGTCGTGTCATCACATGACATGTTCGTGCTGCACGTTCTCTGAGCTTATATTAGTTCAAAGTTCACATCTTGACTCCTACCTCTCGCCCTCACAGCACCTTCTCCTAAGTCTTCTCCCACCGAGTCTTCTGACCTTCCAACCTGTTATATGGTTATCAAGACATATGTGAGAACAGGCTGCTTTTAATTGAACTACATAGACTAATTTGTCTGAATCATCTTGTCGCATGCCATAGCAATGAGGTAAGTTTGACTTTTGAGAACTTGTCAATTATCTATTCTAACAAACCATTTGACAGGGCACTATTGATCATGAAGCCTTGATAGTCATTTGTGAAGGACGATGGATGCAAACGATTCAGACATAGACTTGCCAGCCAGTGAGTATTTTCATCATGATCACTGTCTCCAATGCTAACATAATGTATCTTTAGATGTATCAATGCACACAAGATAGTTCAGTTGGCCTTGTTTCGGATCTGACAGTTCGGGAGAATTCAGATAAAGGTAGCTGGATGGACATCCCCGTGCCGCACCCATGAAGTCCAATAGATTAAGTACTTACACTGTCCGGTGTGGGGGTCTCATTTCCCTTGCTGCATGTTTTCAGCATTTAGCTAGAGAGGATGTGCAGAGCAGGCAAGTGGGAGGTTCGAGTGGGTTGACTTGCCTCTGGATCAAGGTTTTCTGTGTTTTATAGGTGTCGGCACCTGACAGAACTATCATGACCTCAACACACATGAACAAGCTTGGCAACATGGAACCCAGAGTCCCTTTGGTGTGCCTATATGTCTCCAAGCCACCTTACGTCTGATTTCTTTCGCTGAGTCCTATCCAGCCAATTAATGGAGATGAGTTCAAAGCACTTCCCTTGCTGTATGAATTATCATACTCACCTATCGTTGCACACACTCCATCTGATCACTAGTGCCAACTATCTTCCATATGACTAGTTGCCCACCTGCACTGCAATCAATAGCCTTCACCGATGCTGGTGCAATCATCAGCCAAGCTTCTCTAAAACCTTTTTGAGTTCCTCTTTGAGTTAATTTCAATGACCTCTGACTCACAACCGATCAAAGTAACTGCTTGGTGATCCTTGCTGAAACAATCCATGTGTATGACTTGCATGGATTACATTGGGTTATTCCTCTAACCTGCGTTCTAAGCATCCGCTGGGTTCTACAGCAGAGAAAACTAAGCCGAATGGATATTGCAATGGTGACTACTCACTCTGCACCACATACATTCAGCAAACTCCTGTAGTTAAGCCAAGAGATTGAAATGTTCACATTCACTCACCAATCCCGAAGCTGCACATAATCAGTTACATGATCGAGGAACATTTAGGCCCGAAACCCAGTGGACGTGAGCTTGAGGTTCTATAGTACTATGAAGTGCCTTGAGTTCAAAGGTTATTAGGATGCATGGTGAGACCATCAATGGTTTGGTGACATGATGTGATCCGTGATCGCACACATGCATGCTATAGGCTCGGGGCAGACTCACGCAGGAAAGTGAAATTGATTGGACCCACATGTCAGCTCCCTTCATCTTCCACCTCATCAGCCTCCATGCGCAACAAAATGTCCCCAGCGGTGAATGGGACACCTGGATGGCCAGCATGTATGTGATGTTTCTTTAATTTCATATATTATCTAATGATCATGATAGCACCTAGTTGGCCATCACCTTCATCATGTATGTCATCTTTCTTAAGCCCATGTTGAATATCTAACAATTGTAACAGCTGAACCCTGGAACTTAAGTAACGTTGAGTAGCCTGGTATGTGTATTTTGTCATTCAACCAGTTAGCCACCCACTGTTTTTGTCTTTGTCAGGCTAGACTCATTGGACCAATGAGCCACCTGTCGAATGAAGAGTACCATGGTGGCACCCTTCTCCCCAGCCACAATTCTCTTCTGCTCCAGTGGAAGAAAGGCAGCAGGACTACTGGGAGCACCGACAATGGCTCAGCTCAACCTGTTTCCACCTTCATGAGCAATGTGTTGGATCATGTTAGTCAGGATGCTGTGGTTGCTCCTTTGATTAGAGAAGTGCTGGAAAAGGTGAGTTGCTTATCTTTCTCTCAACCAGCCACCATCCTTACAACATAATTCTCTCCCATAGTGTGAAAGTTTTTGGTGGATAGGTAATGTGGATATTATCCTGTGAATAGCAAGGTCAGGGGGTGGGGAGACGAAGTATTTCACATCCATGGGGCTGCTGGCAACAGATGATGGTCAGGAGATTGTTTGGAAGGTTGAAGAGCATTGGGAAGAGTTGATGACATCCCGCCAATGGGCCTTTCAATAGCATTTTGCAGTGACTGATCAATATTGGTCCGCACCCCTAGCCTTCAACCTGGTTACTACACAGACAGCTAGCTGATGGGCCAGATATGCCAAATTGGGTCCTCAATATCCCTGTTTTCGTGCTATCCTTTCGGACACCTTCCAGGAATTCTTGGAAGTTGTTGATGCTCCAGATGTGGCCTTCATTGTGATTGAAGTTTTGATGCATCAGCTCGGTGCAATCCCTATTCACACTCATACAACGCAGTCTGGTGGACCTGGGAGCGAATGGATTGATCCAATGTGAAATAGCCCTGGTGAATATAGACATATAGTTTAATAAGCATTAATACATTTTTTGCTGTTCCTATACTTGTTTGAAAAATGTTCTAAGCCTCACTTTTGCATGCTGCCTCTACCAGAGCACACAATCTCTTCTTCATGTAGATCTCGCATCCCTCTCCCATGACTCTGACAGCCTCGATGTCATGGTATGTGTGTTTCATTAGCGCAATATCTGGGTGATGATGAGATGGATCTCACCTAGCAGCCCCCTTCATCGCCTTATACACTGTTTCTACCAGCTCCTTGTCATCTACTATGGTTCGCATAAGTTGTGACATTGCCTTGCCATGTTCCATGGTTTCGAAGATATTGAGAATGTGAGCATAACAATCTTTTTTCACCTGTTCTACATGGTCCGGAGGCCCAGTCCCCAAGAGGCACTTCCATAGAGCTGAAGCAAGAACATCCATTCTTGTGTTATGGGCCACTCAAAGCTTGGGTCGGAAGCTGGCAGAGGTGCATTGGATGGGTTCAGGAATGATCTTATCCTCCGGTCTTGTCACATGTGTTTTTGTTACAGGCTCAATGGGAGGCAGGCAACATGTCTTCAGGCAACCTTCAAGTTTCATGCACTCATATCTTTTGCGAGATTTCCATTGTTCTTGCTTCTTATTTCTTTATCAAGTAAGTCTTAAATCTGAGAAATCAAGAGATATGAGTATTGACATTACCTACTATAATACTGACATTTCTGCTCTAAATGTGCTGTATGTGCTTCCTCAGGCGAGTTATATTTCTTGTAACGGCCCATAAAGAACTTCTAAATCTATAGGTTGTCTTGGGGGAATATGTGTTCTAATACCTAAATGCATGTATTGATAAGGTAGTAAGGAGCCTATTGTATTAATATACAAATTTATATCTCATGTTGCTGCTAGAGTAAGCAACAAGACAAGCCAGAGCATGATGGAGACTTTCTTGTATACCTCTCATTCACATCTTAACCTCGATATGTGATTTTCTGTCATCCCTAGAACCAAATATAAGTCATTAATATACAGCATATCATCTATATCTATAATCAAAGTTGCAGTACTGATCAAGAAATCACCATGCAGGATGTCAGTGGTTTGAATTGTGTTGGATGTATGGGGGTTGATTCTGATAAAACAAGCTAAAAATGTTATATTTTGTTATGCAGTATAACATCAAAATGATCAATTAACAATTATATATTATACCTCTAGAAGTACATCATAATTTTCCTGACAGAATGAAAGTGTGGAACCGGTTAACAATTGTAGATGTATTTGAGATATCTCTCTTTGAACTTCCTACAAGTTTGGTACATGTCTCGGGACAATAATTCCACAGGGCTATGTTACTCATATGTAGATATTTGTCACCAGATAATTTCATCAGAATTCACCCTCTACAGTGAAGTATGGCCATGGTGACCTCAAAGAGAGGATTATGCTAAACCACAGTATACACCTGGAGGTGGTGAAACAAGTTGACAAATTGATAATGAATATAAAATTCACTTAAAAACCTCTCAGAAAAATGTATACATGCAAGGAAATGCATGTATGAGGGCCCAATATGTGGCATAAGTGATCCCTGAGGTTGTATGATGTCCAGTTCCGGATTTATGTAGTTTTGAGCAGAATATCTATGCCCAAGGTATTAATAGAAATTATTAGGCCAAATTTCGAAGCAGTAGGCATCACAGGTAAACCCCTATAGCCGGAAATATCGCCAGAGATAACACATTCTGCGCACCATTGATCCTGGAGCTTAGGTAAGCCTGTTTCTTCATCAAATATTCTTCTTAAATTCTAAAATAATAAATCCTATTCTCAAATGTATCCAATGAGACTCAATTCGTTTAAATACTGCATTACTTGTCGCTGAAAGAAAGCACAGAGGCACTGTCACATCACATTATATGTGACATATCAATATGCACTACCACCACCATGTCCTCTTCCAGACCCATAGCAGGTTTTTGTTGAGCCTCCAAGCCCAAATGCAAAAAAACAACCAAATACCATGCCAGAGATCGACTTCAGCCTGATTCCTGTGGTTGATTCGAGATCTGCATGCAAGATACCGCATCTCTCCAACCTCAAGCCAGCAGAACACCGCAGAGCAGTATTCACCATGCCATTCGGACAAGACTACGCCCAACAGCCAAATCTTCCATTGCAAGGCAGTCTCTTAGGAGCCTTAGCATATATATACTCTACAGAAATATCGTGATAAACGTCACGTGTCCTGAACGACATATTGTGAGCGGTATTGTGTATTAAGCCTCCTCCAAGGCTCTCCGTGTAAGCTGAACAGAAAGAACCGAGCCATTGCGCATGTCAGATACGGGATATCTGTAGGGAGGTGATGTACGACACAGCAATCTACAGACGGACCGTCAACAACCATCATCCGACTGATACCATGTAGCCTACGACGCCTCCGCATGAGCTTGACGGTCGCTCTGCAGATAGCCGTTGTTCTACACATTTATTGTGTGTAAACGGTGCTCACAGTCGAGGTTCAAATCAGGAATATTAACCATATACTAATTAACTTCCAGCTCAGTGCTTAATGGGCCACGGCAAAGATACGTTAATGGTTCGTCAACAGATTTGTTGTGATATATGTGCTTCCACAATTAATACAAATATTACTGCCGAGACACCGTTTAGAGACATACTACGATCACCAACAGATCTCCTACAGAATCCCCTACAGAATCCTCGTCAGGCAACTAGCTAGAGAGACAACCAATCCCGAATTACTACATCACATGAATCACAGTCAATCTACAGAATCACCGTAATGAACGCTACAATACTTCCAATATTTCCTGAATCACGTCCTTGTACAGATTCCCTGTCAGGCAGCTGAAGAAGCAGCCAATACCGAGTCACTACAATTTCACCCGTGAGCCACAGCCCAGCATTTAAATTGTGCCAGTTTTCTATTAATCAGTTTCTTGCATTTATGTACTGTCTGTAGATTATTTATGTTCTTTTCCCCACAGCTCCCGGGAGGGACAGGAAAAATACAGATTTTCTTACTATCTTCATTGCATATTTAAGCTACGCTTGCATATGGATTTTGTAATATCCTTATTACGCTTGCACAGTAACTACAGATCCTTCACTTTTCACAGTTATAACCATCTGCAGATATCCCGTCACTGATCGTTGCCTGAAGCTAATGTATTTGGTATGATAATACAGAAATATAGAACTGCTGTTTAATATGACAGACCAGTAATAAGTAAAAAGCTTCAATAATTTTTTATTAAGTCAGTTTAGTATGTATTCAACATGTTTAACTCTATACAGATCCACCATAAGGGACTCGATGGAATCATAATAGTTTGTCGACAGATTTGGTGTGACGTATGTGCTTCCGTAGCTAATACAACCTTTACTACCGATATACCGTTTAGAGACATACTACGATCACCAACAGGTCTCCTACAGTATACCCATCAGGCAACTAGTTGGAGAGGCAACCAATCCCGAATAACTATATTTCATGAATCACGGACCATCTACAGAATCACCGGCAACCAACGCTATAATACTACAGATGTCTGTTGGATCACGTCCTTGTACAGAATCCCCATCAGGCAACTGAAGAAGCAGCCAATACACAGCCACTACAATTTCTCTCGTGAATCACAGCCCAGCATTTCAATTGTATACGTCAAGAAATATACAAATTGCCTCACTATCTTCATTCATACTTAAGCTACTTATGTCCGCAGGACTTGCATATGGATTCTGTAATAGACTTATTATGCTTTGCACGGTAACTACAGATCCTTCGCTTTTCACAGTTATAACCTTGCTCACCATCTGCAGTTTTTCCGTCACTGATCATTGTCTGGAGCTAATATATATGGTACGATCCTACAGAACCGCTGTTTAATATGACAGACCAGTAATCAGTAAAAGGCTTCACTAATTTTTTATTAAGTCAGTTTAATATGGATTCAACATGTTTAACTCTATATAACTTGAGTTCATGCTACCGTATATCTGCCTGAATTTTTAACTGTCGAAACCCCATTGCCGACCGTCGTGCATAAGCAATCGCTCCACGACGACTCCTAGACAGCATCATATGTCCTTGTTCACCTGTATCCTCACCTTCCTTTCCCCATTTCACCGCTCGGGTTTTCCACCTATCTTCCAAATATGCAAACATTCGTGGAATACGTCCACTCTCGGCCTCCAATAGTCTGACTTCTTCGTCAAAGCGCTCCATGCTAGCTTGTGCATGAAGCCATTCAATCCGGATCGCTGTTGCCTCCATCACAAACTAGTTCAGAAGACGGCCAGATGATAATATCCACGCTTACCTTCGGTTGTCCACTTGTCGACAGCATCGACTACCTGATCATGTCCTACCATGTTTGTCGTCACCTCGATTTCCAATTTCCACAGCCATGGGAGCTCCCGCCTTCCCTTCCCCTTCTTTGAAGCCTCAGCCTCCGCAATTTCTCCCTTTTCTCTCCATAACCTGTGTTCATCCATCCACTCCGACAACATAACCAAGTCCGAGTCGGTCAGCTGTTGCAATTTACCCCTGCCATGATTGCCGTTGGAGAGGCTCTAGCTAGCCTCGACTGAAGAGAAAGAGCCCGAAGCTCGCAGCAGAATGCCTAACGACGGCAAAAGCAAGGTGTGATATCGTGACTAACAGTGTGACATGACTAATCTACTGATAGACCCAAGGATCTGGCTCTCTCCGACCTCAAGACAGGAACCTACAGTTCCACCGTCATCGCCCAGGTCCCGAAGTCGTCCCATCGCCTGCCAAGCTCTGCAATAAACCTCAGCCCACTTCTGTACTTGCTTTTGGGCCCACTGAATCTCCGATTCCGACCTTAATAGCATTCCCTGACCACCAGCCATTTTGTACTTTCTCCTTACGAGGAAAGACTTCGATCCCAAACAATCTCTCAGCTTCTTGATAGCATCGTTCGCCTGCCCTCTACGTATGGAGAACGCCTTCTCTGCCAAGCCGTTCAAGCGCAATCTGGTATGTGATAATCGATTGAAATCTGATGGCAGGCGTAATTTCTGTCTTTCCGGAGTGGCATCGGTCCGAAGTTCCTCATCGAGCGCTTCTGCAGGCAAGAAATCAGCAAGGTTCAAGTACCATGCCTCTAGGACTTTCGTCATCTTGCAACCAGTCTCCTCTAGCTCAAGCCCTTGCTTCGTAGTTGGATTCTGGCGTTCTGCGAGTTTTGCCCTTACATTTTGTCTAGCCACCCACTCAGGGTCAATAATTCTTGATGAAACAATAATCCCACTTACTGCTTAAGCTCTAATTCAAGCCCCATATTGATTCCAACACTCACTGTCAGTCTTCCGGATTGAGCTATCGGAATTTGATTTCCGCCTACACTTGTCGCTTCCATCACCTCTTCAGCCTGCATTTTCTTGAGAATTTCCATTCTCGAAGGTGCCTCAATCACACGAGGCCTGAACTATGCTCCACCTGCTCCACCTGCTCCACTTCTTTCCGTTTTCAGTTCCAGGACAGTGTCTTCACCTAGAGCTGTCTCTAAGTTCTCCACAAGCTCCCTCTTCTTGTTTAATAATCCCACATTTTTCCCAAAAGCCTTCACAATCCTCCGTGCTAGTATCAATTGTGAGCCAATTCTTTCTCCAATTACTGTAATACACACCTTCTCCAATCACCTTCCGGAAATTTAAAGCATTCATGGTGTCGGTAATCACATCCTTGCGATGCCCATAGCCCATCTCTCTCGTTGCTGTTGCCCTGCCATTTAGACTGGCCCAGATTGTCTCCACAGACTCTCCCGATGTTCTACCCACGTTCTTTGTCCAGTTAAAGGAGAACTTATCTGCGCACTCCTCAATATGTGCTGCCAGGTGGAATTTTGGTACAAGCCAGATGATGTTGTGTTCATTTAACAGCCTCCTTTCCTTCGGTTTAAGTAAAGGATAATCACCATTTGCGATTCATTCCTTGAAGTGAATATTGAACTTGCATGCAATGTCATATGAAATAACAATGTCTCTGTTTCCACGTCTCAATATATCACCTAGCACGTGTGTTAAAGCGAAATCGAAATTCACAAATCTAAAGCAAATTAATTAGATAAGCCAGTAACGCTTCGTATCAGGCAACTTACTGCTCCCTGAGTGCCAAATCGACTATCCCTAATGGTAATATGGCGCTGCTCCGTAAACAGCTTGTACATATGCACCCAGACGTGGCCTTGTTGTGTGAATTCGCAACTCTCGAAGCATCACCAGCCTTCATGCCTCGGCATGTGATGTTCTTAAGCAACAACGTAATTAGAACTCCATGATATATATATAAGCAACTCACAGATAGATCATCTGGTGCCCCTCCCCGAGCTCGACAAAATTCCTTATATTTTTCGTTCGGGGCATTGAACACATCATCCCCAAACAGAGATGGATCAACCACCTCACCGCCTCCTTTATTATGGCAGCGGAGCCGGAAGTTTCCATCGCCTCCAATGAACATAATATGAATGAGTTCGCTGTAAATCATTCCTATCAACAATTAATCACTTTCAAAAGCAAAACACTTACAAATTGGGATGTTTTTCCCTGTCAGCATCGAGGTTTATCCCAGGCATAGGACATGACACACAGGGGAAAACCAATTCTCCAGGTTTTCGCTTATCTTCAGGATGACGAATGCCTCCTCATTTCCATGTACGTACTATTTGCCATTGATGCTGAACATACTTGAATGGTTTATATATATCCTAATTTTCATGATAATTAGACATCAGCCTATTATAAAAATTCCCATTTACATACCTGTGTACCCTGAAGATCCAGAGCTTCAGTAAGCTGCTGCAGAGTCCCTACAAAATCCCATGGGGTCGTTCTGGCCATGTTGCTGAGTATATGAAAATGTTTTAACAACCTAAACGTGAAAGCTGTTCGTGGCCTATCCATTGATGCAGGGAAAAATCTGCACCTGAATAGCTGACTGGCGAAAGTGCCACCTGCTGCACACCGGCACCATCCTACTAATACTTCATGTACTCCATTTAAATCCACAATCACCAGTTTCTGAGGTCCAAATTCAGTCATTACATGTGGACAAGGCTGTTCTTGATGACCCATTGCAAGAATCAAGCCCATTGTCGATAAGGATCGTCTGGCGAAACATTCACCGGTCCATTCCAGAGGCCTATGGAATGACAGGAATTGATGTTGGGTGCATAGGCATTCCTGGCACTTCAAGCCAGGGAGGTCACAATCAGTGCAGTCGAATTTAGCTTCTCAAACGCAACCTGTAGTTACGCAGATACAACTTGACTCTTATGGTACTTCTTGTGCATACATAGCATCGAGGGCTGCTGCCCGCATTGCTTTGCCTGCATCTCTTTCTTCTGCAACCTCCTCCATGTCTCCAGCTAAACCTTCGATGCCTTCATCCTTCCATACTGTCAGTTGTTGATCCCTTTATTTATAAATGAATATGCACTGGGCTTGGTTCGTCCTGCTGTCATGCATCCATCCCTTTATCATGGCAACTACCTACTACCCAAGGACCAAAGCCGGCTATGTCTGAGCTTTATTCACATCTCTACAGATCTCCTGTCTGAGAGGATGTGGATTTGCCGATGTGTCTTCACCACGAATGACGGCACTGACTCAGAATATCTCTGGGCTTGCAGCAAATCCCTGCAGATTCTCTGTATACAACGATGTTGGTTTCAAAGCCAGATATGTACTGCAATTCACAACCTGCTGCAGGATACGCAGGGATGGATGCTGCAGGATGCATGGGGCCGGTTCATATATTTATTGATCAACACATATCTTGTTCATGGATACGCAGGGATGGATGCTGCAGGATGCATGGGGTATCAATTTTGAGAGTGCTGTGCTCTGCGAATGACGGCAGAGGCCCAGGATATCTGAATCTGCCTCGTATTCCTGCAGGTTCCTTGCCGCGCACGATATCGGCTTTGCAGATGGGTCTTCACCGTGAATGACAGCAATTGCTCAGAATATCTGAGCATGATTCGCATCTCTACAGATCTCCTGTCTGAGAGGATGTGGATTTTCCGATGTGTCTTTACCGCGAATGATGGCACCGACTCAGAATATCTCTGAGCTTGCAGTGAATCCCTGCAGATTCTCTGTATACAACGATGTTAATTTCCAAGGTGGATATGTACTGCAATTGACAAATCTGCTGCAGGATACACAGGGATGGATGCTGCAGGATGCATGAGGCCAGTTCATATATTTATTGATCAACATATCTTATTCATTCCCAGATTTATAGATAGACTATGATGCTGGTTTCGAGGTTGGTCACCACTGCAAATGATGGGAGCAAGTTAGGATATCTGCACTTGCCTCAGATTCCTGCAGATGTCCTGTCTGGTACAATGTCAATTTTGAGGTTGGCTGTGCTCCGCAAATGCCAGCAGAGATCTGAACTTGGCGTGGATGCCCGCGATGTCTACCAAAAGTAACAGAAGGAGGCTCATGATGTCTGAGTGTGGTTTGCATCCCTGCAGAATATCAGTCTGGGACGAAGTCGATTATGTGCTGTAACTAGCACATAATCACATAAAATCAACTAGATCCTGCATGATACAGAGCACTGGTTCATAGCTATATACCTAACTAATATTTATTGGTCAGTGCTCAATATACCTACATAATTACTCAACTTATCTTGTCTCCCTGTGTTCGTCTCATACACTGAATGCTGGTCAAAATTTTCCAAATTGGAAAATGGTTGGGAAAATGGCAGGATTTGGGTGCATTTTCCAGACATTCTCCAGACCTTGGAAAATATATGGAATTTGTTCGGAAAATGACTTCAAAGCTGGAGTATGTCAGAAAAAACTGTGGGAAAAAGTGATATTCCAGGTATTTCCAGGGCTGGAATGTATCTGAAAAATACACCCAAATCCTAAAAATTTCCAGGCCATTTTCCAACCTGGAAATTTTTGATATCCCTACAGATTTATTGTGTAGGCTGCCAATTTCGCAAATGAATTCCCTGCGTGAATGACGGCAGTCAGGAAGGAAATTTGAGCTTACTTCACATGCCTGCAGAATCTCTGTCTGGAACGATGGTGGTTTCGCAGATGAGTCCTCACTGTGAATGACAGCAGCCGCTCAGGATTTCTGAGCTATCTTCTGATTACTGTAGTTTCCCTGGCTGTGGCTATATCGATTTAGAGCATGGGTCATCCCCAGAAATTACGGCCATGGCACAATATCAGTTCGCAGATGGCTCTCTGCCAGGAATGACCACAGATGCACAGGGTATCTGAGCTCTCTTGAATTGCTGCAGATTCCATGTCTGGCACGTGGTGAATTTCGCAACTGGGTACCCACTGTTAATGATGGCTGTAGCACAGAATTTCTGGGCTTGGTTCATATCCCTGCAGGCTTGCTGTCGGATGGCTCTCCACCGCAAATGCTGGCATTTAGTAGAAAATAACATATATATGCTAATTTCAATACAGAAATATGTCTAATTATGAGCTTTTTTCATGTAATTTATTTAATAGAGAAAATATCTGAAATGCCTTGTATCCCTGCAAATACCTTGTCTGGGACGATGGTGATTTAGTGGATGGGTATCCACCATGAGTGACAGGAGCAGTTCAGAGTATCTGAGCTCCCTTCAACACCCTGCAGATTCACTGTCTGATATGATGTGGATGTTGTGGATCGGATGCCACCATGAATGACGGCTGTGGCTCAGGATTTTTGAGTTCTGTTCAAATCCCTACAGATTCATTGTCTGGCAATGTGTGGATTTCACTGATAGCTCTGGGCTGTGAATGATGGCTGTGACGCAGAAAGTCTGACCACTCTACGAATTGCTAAAGGCTTGCTGTCAGGCATTTTAGTAGACAATGATATAACAATTCTAATTTCAATAGGTAATAAATAGGGAAATGTTTAAGAATGATCTTCTTTCATTTAAATTATTTAATAGAGAAGACATCTGAACTTGCCAAGTATTCCTGCAGATTCTCTGTCTTGTATGAGTCATTGTCAGGAGAGTTTCACATTGTGAATGGCAGCACCGACTCAGAATATCTCTGAGCTTGCAGCGAACCCCTGCAAATTCTGTGTATACAACGATGTTAATTTCCAAGGCAGATATGTATTGCAATCCACATATCTGCTGCAGGATAATACGCAGGGATGGATGCTGCAGGATACAGGGGGCTGGTTCATATATTTATTGATCAATATACCTTGTTCATTCCCAGATTTATAGACAGACTATCAGTAGAACTACCTCCACCATGGGCATTCCTGTAGGTAGGTTGTGACATGGGTACTATGCACAGCCCATTCACCCCACAGACCTGCCCGAAGGGCAGAACATGTTGAACCTGTCCTCTAGATATGCCGTGAATCCAATGTAGTTTCAATGTATTGACTGTCCTGCACATTTCCCATCTGTAATGTCTTGCGTGGGCCGCTCATCATAGACAGACCGTCCTGCAGGAGACTCACTGCGAGTCACATGAATTGTACAGGGTATATATACACCACTAGTGCTCTTAGGAGGCTCAGGAGTGGTTGGTGGCTGGGATGCTGTACATGGCAATGCTCAGCAGCCAGCAGAGCTGGCAGTGATCAGTGACAACCGAGTGTATAGTCCTCTGGGTATCACAGGGGATGACAATAATTCTTGGGGACATGACCCTACGGCAACAGAGCAAGCTATCAAGGAGGAAAAGCACAAACAAAAGAACTCTCACTGCCATCGAATAAGACATGAGGCCCAGTATACGACCTGGAAGTCCAAGATTATCCCTGCACTCATAGGACCATACATGAATATGCGTTTTGAGACAAAGTGTGGTCACACATCACCTTCAGTTGAATCCTCTCCACCACTAGGCAGGCAATGTGATCCATGTTCGTGTGGCTGCAAGAAGAAAAGAGTTCCTGTTGATGTAGCCTTCTGGAATCGTGAGTGATCTCTTATAAGTGGTCTTGACATCAGATACTGAGAGTATTATTAGATGTCAAGAAGATATTCATAACCTATTGCCAATGCACACCCGCTTCAGACAAGCTTATCAAGATGGGCTGTTTGGTTGTGCACCAATCAAACCATCCATGGCTTTTGATGTAAATCTCCTTGACCTTATTTCAATGAATATTATGTTCCTTGCACCTAATGTAGTAGGATGGGCTCTGACATTGGAAAGTTTCTGGCAAGAAAGGGGATATTCTTTAGGTCAAAGGGTGCGGCTCACATGAATGATGCTCAGTGGGATATACTGACTAACTTATGTCACAGGAATGTGTGCACAGGCAATTCTCCAACACACTTCATTGGTACACAGTGCTGCTGGAGTCTCAACAGATGTGTAACCGACATCATACATCTCCCAGATCATCCAGCGCCTCCGGTGCCATCACAGCCATCATCAAGGCAGGCTTCTCCTATCAACGATATTGTTATGTCTGTCCATGAAGGATGTGATGGAGGTACACAACAGGTATCCAACCCAGGATGTGCAGCCAAATGAGGATGTGAGGGAGACCAAGACACTGATTCAGGTCTAAAGCAACACAGGCACCAGGTCAATGTGGCTGATGTGACAGCCACAGACAACACACCAAATCAGCAAGAAGCTTCTGCATCAGCTCCAGCTTCATTGCCTGCTGATTTCAATAGCAGCACCCATCAGTTTCCTCAAACATGACCTTCAGTCCACCTGCAGAATTCTTGCCCCGTGCTTTGGGGGTGATCCATCCATGTCACCAGGAAACAAGTATGTCTATTGGGTTTAGAATGAATGTGAAGATGTACTGATGTAGTCCTTATAGCACTCCACATGTGATTGTCTGCATAGATGCCAACTTCACACAGAAATGCTTGAAGCCCAAGTACGATGACCCAGTACTTCAACATCCCCTTTCGCATTTCCACCTGAGGAAGAAATCACGAAAATGGAGTGACATGAAGAAGAGTGTTGCAGTTCCTGAGGCACGAAACCAGCAGCAGCGCTTTTGAGGGAAATGCTCAAAGGCATATTACCGGACGACGTGTTTGATGAATGTGAGAGGTCACTCATTGTGGCACAGGAAGCAACTGCTAAGGCTTCCGGGAAGTATTATGTCGACATGGGCTTGATGGCCCTCATCTGCTGGCATGATCACTTGCTGTGGGTTGTGAACCTAACCACACCAGGAGAGAAGCAGTTTTATACCTTCACACTTATCAACCACTTGATGTGGGAGATCCCAGCCCATTGGAGAGTAGGTTTGCTTTACAATATTGCATGCCAATTAGAAAGAAGTATGGTGAAGGCACGTATCAATGGCTCATACTATTCTGATTGATCGTAAACTGATACTACTGTATTTAGCATGGTATCCTTGCAGAACATTATAAGAGGATGACATTTGGAGTATCCGTGTTCCATGCCTATGGCCACCAATGGCCCTGCCAACTGCTCTACCACCCTTGAAAGTGCACCACCTTTAGACTATCTGACGGTGAAGGCTGCAAGCGATTTTGGAGTTCAATCCAACAACTTATAGCATGTTTGCAAATCTCAGGAGTATGTACTACCCTGCTATATTTCTGAGCCAGTGCTGATATTACTGTCTGCTCGCTGATGGGTTTTGGATAGGCAATTCACTGCCAACAAACAGGATTCTTTCCCATTACTAGGTTTATGGATCAAGTGTAAACTGAAAGCATGTGACAAGAAGGAAAAGAAGGGCAAGAAGATATTGGAGGAACAAGGAATTGACAAAGAGCAGTTACAAATTGAATGGGTTGACCAGGTTAAGGTGCAGACCATCAAACTCATGTGTATGTTCCCTTATTTATAATGTTATGAGTCATTAATTTAATCACCATAACAGGGCAAAAGTGAAGTGCTGGCAATGAGGCCATCAAACGTGTATTGGAGCTGCGACATGAAAGAAATGAATTCCAACAAAGGCTATTGATGTCACAAAGGGAGCTAGAGGCAAGCGATGCAGAGGCCAGCAAGAGTTGTGCGGCTCTTTCAGAAGATGTGTTGGCTTCACACAATGGCCTGGATGTGTTAACTTGCCAGATGCATGCAGCTGAACGTTCCCTGGGCGTAACAGGCCGTAGTAAGCTGGAGAAACTGAAAGGAAATGAGTTTGACTCAGAATGAATACCAAAGCATTAAAGTCTCGCACTCACACAAAGGTGATTGCCCAGAAGTTCGAGCGTAGCTGTCTGGAATGGGTTTATTGACATCAAGTGTCACGTAAGTCATATTACCTTACTGCGTGAAAAGTGACTGATGGTGGGTGTTTAACAGGAGACAAGGATCATTCACAGACTAAAAGTCTTTTAAAACGAGGACTCCAGGCTGTCAGCACACTGGTCAGCAAATTTAATAGAATAGTTAATGAGATGAAGGCAGCAAAAAGAAAAGGACGTGCACCTGTAGGCATGAGACTGCCTGTAGCTCTAGAGACAAAGAAGATATTCCGTTTGGATATAGATGATAATATTTGGGATCAAGATGGCCTACTAGAAGAAGAGGGCCTAGACCCTCCTGGCTGGTTGGCAAACCAGTCCATTTGTGATGCCATACCTGCACTATTAGTATGTGATAGGGTTGTTGAGGAACAAGCCTGTTTGGCAATCAAGGAGCAGGCAATCATGAATTGGCTGAAAGAGGAGAAGAGAACAATATTGGATGCCTTTAACCGAAAAATATGTGAGTACACATTGAATCAATTATAGTCTTAAATTATTAATATTCTATTTAGAAAATCTGGGTCTGGCGTATCAAATACTCATTCATCTACAAGACTTGGTCCATGCCTCTCTCCAGTGGAAACGATCGCTAGATCCCCATGGAACGAAGTCATCCTGTTGGCTGAATACACAGGACTTTATGACAGAAAATGGTGTGCCTGTGATCCAAGATGGAACAATTGCAGATGATGAACCACAGGATCCAGTCGGTGAGGTAGTGCCTAAAGGGGATGGGTATGTTGGCTTGGGTGATGTAATGGAGAAGGACATTGATGATGATAAGTTAACAACGACAGAGTGGAGTGATGGGCCGGATAGCATTGATGATGGGGAACAGGAAGAGATATTGGCTGAGCTGTTGGAACATACTGTGCTTGACATGCCTCATTGTCAGGCCACAGTAGTGATGACTCGTCAGACAATGATGATCAACCGGTATATGATGTGGATGTTGAGGCAGAAAACTTTCAATTCGAGAGTAGTGATGATGAATGGCAAATGGAGGACCTGGAGACAGTGAGTATTGTCTTATGCGAATTGACTGGAGGAGGCTGATGTCAAGTCTAGTGGCCCACTCGACAGCTCAATGGGAGGGATTGTGGGGCATTTGTCTTGGCGGATATGGATTGCTACTTTAGGGCTGGGACAGAGAGCTCGCTGACGCATGCGGATAAGCCGGGATGGCAAACTAGAATCTTAGAGATCCTCGATGGGCTGCCGCTGCTGCGTTACGAAAAGACAAAGCCACCATCCGATGACGGTATGTAGAGATCAGCGATTGAATTAGAAGGGAATAAACCACATTGAGTTGACGATCCTACCTTCTTTAAATCTCGAACTAATTCAATGATATAGCAATAGGTGGGGGGGGGATTGTGCGGGGTTCAAGTGCGGGGTCAGCAATGACCGCGGATCATGAGGCTAGCAAGGGACGCACCTGGATGGGTTTACATTGATGTCAAGGACGATGTGAAGGCTATTGCTGGTTGCGTGCATCATGTCGGTTGAGTTCAGTGGGAATGGCCAGGCGTGTCTCAAACAGGTAAGGTTGAATGGCAAACAAGCAGATGAGTTCAATGTGTCTGAGGGGCCGGATTAAATGGATGAAAGTGCCTGTGCCAAGGAGCTGCATTGAAGTCAGTGGAGTAATATTGAATGTTCAACAATAATATGCAGAGAGGACAGAAACAGAACATGAATTGGTATGTATCATAATGGATTGATACATGACCGGAAATGACAAATAGACAGTAGGCAAGCAATGAGGAGAAGAAATAACTCACTTGGATAGAATGTGCAATGTACAGCATAAGGTTGAGTAAGGTGAGTAAGGTGAGGACTGGTTAGTCGGTCGGTAGTCCGGATTGACCTCAGTGTAGCTACGCCTGAACGCCCTCATACTCCGTGCGCACTCAGATGGTAGGGAATAATATACAGCAGAAATATAGTTATAAGGTGAGCACAGATCAAGGGTCTGGGCTGGTGGACGGTGAGTTGATAGTCCAGGTTGACCTCAGCGCAGCTACACCTGAGCGCCTTCTTTACTCAGTGCGAACTGGGACGGTAGGAGCTGAGTTCACTTGAACCTATGAATTAGGACAAATAGCTCATTGTGGCACCCTTGAATTGCTGGGAGAGCGGAATGAACGGAATGGTCTGGACTGAACCTACTGGTAGCTGCGAGAAGCGGATGGTGCCTCCCTGGAATTCCAAGAGGATCAAGGTAAACAGAATGCGCTGGATTGAACCCATCAGTAAAACGTGCAACGTGCGCTAAACTCCGCATAGTGCTAGGTAGCACTAGGTAGGAATAGGCAATGGCGGATTCACTAATTGAAGCTAGGAGTCGGTATAGAGATTACATAGCCCTACATGCCACTGCCTATCACTCCTAGCACAGGCGCTAAACGGATACTGTGTCAACTTTCCTGATGCCTACGGCTATATAATTACTACGGGGTATCGCAGTGTTGAGTTGGGGTAGGTTAGATTAGCAGAGTTCGCTGCGTTGGGCTGACAGATAAAGGTACAATCAGTTGATTATAGAACATTACACTGACTCGCTGGTTTTAATGTAGCTCACTGTATGTAGGTTCTATGGAGTTGAGGGGGTTAGGACAGGGGACCTTATGGAATATAACAAATACAAAAAGAGGAGAACATTATATTTTACAGATGTTAGATAGAAATAAACAATATGTGCGAATAAAATATTATAACAAAGAAATATTAAGGAAACTGGTTTATATGCTAATCCTAAGCATTGAGATAATTGGTGGGAGCCGGATGTAAGACCAGGGGCTGAATACAGTTCAAGGTAGGTCGCAGGTGGAGGCTGGAACTCAACGGTTAGCATGTCACTGCGTTTGGTGGTGCGTACCATGAGGGGGAAAAGGAGATTGACCTCTGGCGCAGATGTAGAACGAGTTGGGCCTAATGGGCGGGAGGCTAACTCGGACGGGCATGTAGCTATTAGGGACTAGTGCCGGGCAGCCGCTACTGGAGCCTCAGCGAGGGCGTCGTTGAAGATGCACCAACAAGAGTTCACTGAGGACTATTTGCGGGCGATTGTCATGTGATTATTACTCTCATCGCCTACGTCGCATGTCGGAACCTTCAATAATATCTGGCATATTTACCTCTCTATCGCAGGAGGCCACCAATTGACCTTGCCATTATCGTCCTTGGCTGTATTGGCTGTATTGGCCTCACGCTGGCTGCAGCTATTCCTCTGCCCGCGTCTCTGCCATCGATGGGGTACCCCGTTCTCATACCGCGGCCGGTCATTCCGGAGGCTCTGTTTTGGGTAGCTGAATAACCTGGACACTTGTGTGTTTCTTTGCTCATGTCATTGCATTATCCGTTTCATTGCTTTGCTGAGTATATGGCGTCTCCCGAGTCCCACTGACAAGCTTGTCCTCACGAAACTCCAGGATTTACAAGACTCCCAGTTGACATATTCATAAATGAAATTCCATTACCCTCTTCATTCGCAGTACATCTTTGTTGGGATGACAAGATAGGAAGTACTCAAGGAATTGGTGGAACATCGGAAACACCCAATGCCAGTGCGTACGTGAACGGATCCGTAGGACTAAGCTTCCCAAATCCACCCTATACTCGCTTTCGATCAGCGAACATCATAATTCTCTGACTAGTAACTTACAAAGGGACATTCGAGGATGATCAGACCAAGAACTGTCTGACAACTCTGAAGCGACGGAGTTGCGGTAACGTTTCCGTCATTTTTTACTCTTGTTGAACCTTTGAACATATAGCAATTAACTATAAAATGGAGCTAGAAAAATTGAACGAACAAAGAGTATCACTATTATCGTCGTGTCCTCCTCCTCCACTAGAAGTTGTTCCAGGTGCTAACTGAAAGGCAAGTTCAATATTTATTTTTGGATTTCATTGTTCAACAAAACTCACTGTACTATCGGTGTTAACTTCACAGAGAAAGCTGAATACCGCCGAGCAATCTCCAGTGAAGCCGGTAGGGAAGCAAGAGATGGAAGCATTTATATTGAACGCGTTGGACGGCATCGCGATACAGAGAGCGATGACAGTTATGAAAAGCTGTGTCCTTTCACTTGAGTCATTGGCGCAAAATTCATATATTTGGATTACTTACGATATGTCAGTGGGAAAGCGTTTCTCCGGGAGCCATTCTGACTCGGATAGCGGCTGTGGTTCAGATCTTCGTGGGCTTTATAGCGATGTTTACTCCTCCATGAGGGCCCTTCCCTTCTTATGGGAATTTGAAGAATCCAAGAAGATGCGAAACTGGCATGTATCATTCAGGGGCCATGGTAAGTTTGACAGCTTTGATCTTGTCAAATGCATTTGAAATAAAATAGAAATTATTTATAGCATGGGACGTCTTAACGGGCTTGCATAACTCATGGAGTCACATAGATAGTTGTTTCCAATAATGCGAGATGTCCAGAGACTGAAGAGATGGTAAATACCGAACTGACCTTTGAGGCTCGGAAGGAAATTCATCTTCTACCTCATGGAAGTTCCCTTACCGGTGTACCAGTCTATATAAAGACAAAAAGGGAGACTTGTCAAAAACGCTCATCAAAAGGCACCATTTTGGCGATGGAATCTGTCACTAGATGCACGAGATGTTTTGAAATCAAACCATGTGATGTGCTTCTTGACGCTGCCGTCCTGATATCCTGATATCAGTGAGAGATGCCTAGATAAAGTGCAAGCTTCTCTCAACCTCCCGTCCCGAGGCCTTCTCTTATCCAACATTGATGAGCGTCATTTCATTTCTCTTTTTCTTCCATGCCGTTAGCATGGTACTCCATTTCAGTCTTTTGCTTTTCGATTCCGAGCTAATAAACACAACAACAGAGAGCTTTTATGGCAGAAGTATCAGCAGAATCTCTTGTTCTACGGCCTCGCGACTTTATTGGATCTGCAGGAAATAGGTCGACGCTCCCAGCAGAATGGTCGCCTAACCCTTCCTGTCAAGGGTTCGTATATTTCGATTTTAAGTTACAAAAAATGCTAACTTCCTTCGATCTAAGTGTTTGTGACTCCGGTTCCCCTCTCAATTCTCTCTTGCTCGGTCCCTCAACTATCCAACCCACCACAATGACAATCGAATTCTGCGTCTCCTTCTGCGATATGCAAGGATATTCAATGGCTGGATTATTCGGAGCTGAATGTCGTACGAAATTTCTCTTTATGCTTGCCTTCCTGCTTTATTCAACCTACCTCAATCCTTAGAATGCTCCAACGTCTTCAACCCCCTCCGTCCCTGCTTTGATCCTCAACCCATTGGCTGTCAGTTCCGTCAAGACAGCATAGACATGGAATTCGGATCTGGCCAGCCATGTCCTGGAAACGTTCTTGAGTCCTGTGGAAATAGCCTTCCAGATGCGAGTCCTGCACTTCTCAACATCTTTTTCAAAGGCGAGTGTAGCATTCTTTGGAGGGGTGGGGCGAAGTTGACGAGTGGATCGTGGAGGCTTATTGGATTTTATAAGTGAGCTGTTTATTCTTATTGTTGGTTTTATTAGAGTGAGTTGAGATGATTAGTGACACCGTTGGAGCACGTGCATTGCCTCATAACGCCGTTGATCTCCATCCAGGTCTTCCTCGAGGCAACCTCACGCTGGAATCTTGCGTCGCCGCCTGCAGTGCCTCTGGATTTAGTCTGGCTGGCTTGGAATTTGCCGACGAATGCTGTAAGTAAACATGAGATAATCTCTTTTAAATCTTACGAATCTCTCATGACTATTCCATACAGATTGTGGCGACATCCTTGAGAACGAAAGTCAACCCTTGATCCCTGTCTCCAATTGCACGATCCCTCCCAACGCTGGTGCTATGCGGTGCAAGGGCGATCCCAGCAATTTTTGTGGAGGTCCAAACCTGCTGTACTTGTATTCTCTCAACGGGACTGGACTGACTTCTTTAATTCCTTATGGATCTCTGTTTGATGGATTCTGTGATGACTGTGTTGAATTTGGAGTGTATATTTGACTTTGTAACGACTCTGTATCAACAAAGGCAAGCTACTGCGCCGAACGAAATATCTGAAAGTTGAAATAAAAGAATTCAAACGTTGGTAACTGAAGTTAAAAGTTGGTTCTTATGCTACCAGAATCATTCGAGGGCAAATTTGCAACAGGAGTCATTTCCCCTAGGAAAATATTGGTCAAATAAAGTCCTGTGGAACCTTGCATCAGTGATGGTGGAAAAAGTCGTCCAGGCACGTCCGGCCGTCCAGACTGATCCTGGGCTGTCTGGCGCTGTCTAGGCCGTCCAAATTTACTATGAGGTCGTCCCGGGTCACTCCAGACGAAACGCCCATTACTGATGTTTCTAGTAGTGTATAACGCTAACTAGCTGTAACTTGAAGTCACCTCAAGGTACTATCACTTAGTAACTCACGCGGCGCAGAGCTCTCATGCTAAGAACAATGCAGGCAATAAATATTCCATAGATTCATGTCCTCGAATCTCCTGCGAAGGCATCCAAAGTATATGCACTGCCACCTGTTTCTTGAAGAAGTGGCGAAAATGGTTGCCCTTCCAATATTATTTTTGATAGCCTGTCAAATAAACACTATTCCAATCCTTTCATGAAGAGATTTTAGACCTGAGATATCAGGAGGAAGAGTCCTGAAGAATATATAGTATAACTCCAGAGAACTCTTAACAAACACAAAAATGTTTTGAGTCATTCTGTATCCCTACATGGTGCCTGCGTTTTCAATGTGCCATGGGTGAGAGGCTCATCAAGCCTCACATTCTCTGTACTGCCCGCACTAATGTGCCACCAGTGAGGGGTTTGTTGAGCCTCACATTCTCCATCCTGTCCACACTAATGTGCCACAGGTGAGAGGCTTGTCGAGCCTCACGTTCTCTGTCCTTCCTGTACTAATGTGCCACCAGTGAGAGGCTCATTGAGCCTCACATTCTCTGTACTACCTGTACTAATGAGTCTCAGGTGAGAGGCTCATCAAGCCTTGTATTCTCTATTCTGCCTGCACTAATGTGCTACCAGTGAGATATTCATTGAGCCTTGCCTTCTCTGTCCTACCTAGACTAATGTGCCACCAGTGAGAGGTTCATTGAACCTCACATTCTCTGTCTTACTCACACTGATGCATCATGGGCAAGAGGCTCATCAGGCCCCACAATCTCTGTACTGCCTGCACTAATTAGTCATGGGTGAGAGGCTCATAAAGCCTCACATTCGCTGTCCTTCCCACCCTAATGTGTCACCAGTAAGAGGCTCATCAAGCCTTGCATTCTCTGTATTGCCCACACTAATGTGACAGCAGTGAGAGGCTCATTGAGGCTTGCATTCTCTGTTCTGTCTGCACTAATGTGCCACTAGTGAGAGGCCTTCACATTCTCCGTAATGCCCGCACTGATGTGTCACTGGTAGGAAGTTCATCCAGCCTCACATTCTCTGTACTGCCTGACTAATGAGTCATGGGTGAAAGGCTCATCAAGCTACACTAATAAAATTGGAAGACTGCCACAAGCCTCTAATCCTTGATGTATGAGATCATACACTTAATTAATAGTCACAATTGTAGGGGAATAGAGACAACATGATACACTTGGCATGACAATGATTGTCACCCTCTCCTTCTTGAACTCAATGATGTTGAGCACTGGGTTAATGTACCATGGATCCTTCCAGATAACTAAGATAGATTACGTGTGAGCTACCTCAGATTAGTCTAGCTTGTGAATGTTTCTACTAGCATTGAGGGAGAGGCAGAAATCTTTGAGCCAGCAACTTGCCTTATATGACATATTATGAGTTCATATGAGGTGAACAGGGACTTTGGTGAAGTTTCATAATAGTCATTCATAATTAACTGAAACATTAAGTGATGGAATTTTGCTGCCTATATCATCAGTTGAGAAATGTTTGGTGATCTTGAGTTGTGCCAAAGGCTGGGCTGTACTTGTCATTCCATCAGACTATGTTAAGCCCTTAATGGGGATATTTCCTGTCAAGATCTATGCATTGAACATCACCAGCTTCTATACCACTTCGATTTTTTCCAGTGGAGAACTTTACTGCATTCAAGAGTCATTTGAAGGGAACTATACCCTGTTACAAACATCAAGAGATTGTATTACCAAGGCGTCCTCTACTGGTTTGTACAAACTATTATCTGGACTCCATGGCTGACTGGAAGCCTGCCTATGGAAAGGTTTGAAGTCCACCCAACAGACTGCCTTGAATACTTGGGAATGTGAAGCCTTTTTTCTCCATCCTCCTGTCTTTGGTGAATCTCTTTGTCTTTCCTAACCCCTCCAAAAAATGCATGATTTAATAGGAGGACTATGGCTTTCTGCTCTCTCATTGTTGCTGCTCCTGGTGTCAATGCCATTCTCCAGGCTGTTGACAATTGTGCTACAACCATTGATGGTTTGTTCCTTCAATAATTAAAACAATTACAATTGCTAAATTTCAGCTCACAGACATGACCATGCTGAACTTTGCCCTCACTCTCAGACATCTTGAAAATGACATTTACAACAGTGTGTTGCCCAAATTTGATGAACTAACATTCCTTGAATGTGGGCTCCCTGCATGGAGCTGTGGATGTTTTGTCACAAATAATCAGCACAAGCAGACTCATTTTTAGCTTATTGAGACTGCATAGGGCTCATTTGTTATGAAGTCATGCACCTATAACTCTTGAGTAAATTTTATTGTTAGTTAATCACGAATGTAAATTAATTGACCTTCTAGCCCATACACTGATGCCAAGTTTTTCACAGTGTTCAGTCAAGTTCTTCAAGGTGTAGGTATGTAACATGTGTCTATTATACCTTTGGTGAATATAACTGATAATTCTACCAGGAATGTCTGCCTACACTGGAACTGTGCAGTTGATTACTTCCAAAGCCATTCTCACCACTGCTGCATCCATCCTTGCCACTGAGGCTCACCATGCTTCCATTCCACTTCAATTTTTCCTAGTGGATAACTATACTGCAGCATGTTTAAAGCCCTGCTTTCAATGGACCCTTGGATGTTTTGGGAACCCTAAAGTAATGCCACCCACAACCTATGGGCTGGGCCATTGTCTTCTGTTCCCAAGGGTATAAGTTATTCAGCCATGGCTGGTGCTAGGTGTTAAGACCTTTGAATGAGATTACCGTAGCATGTGTGGCAGTTAGATTCAGGTTCAATAACACAGTAATGAGATGTTAGAATGAGGCTACTGTAGGGAACATCTGTGTGAGTGTTGGAACCAGTTCTCATGTGTGAAATTGAAGGGGTTGACCTGTTTTCACACCATTGACAAAAGTCGGAATGAGGTTAGTGATAGTCTTGTTGGAAATAATCAATAGAATAAGGTGATGGAGTCTGGCAAATGAGGAATGAGGTTATGTACCAGTGGATGGGACAGCAAGAGGTGATGAGTATCCAAGTGAGGTTGTGGGTGAATCATGAGAAATGAGGTGATGTCAGTGAGATGGTGGAATTGGAATCAGGTCCTGCAAGCTTCAGTTAATGACCAAAAAGCTATGGTGGTCACATGGCTGGGAATAAGGTAACATGCTTGCTGCATGATAGGGAAATCAGGGCATTCAGCATGGAATCAGTTTTATTCTTAAAGGAAAGGTATGTGGACAGATGCCTTAATAAAGGGGGAAAGAGCACATCTCCACTGAACATTATGAAGAGGTCACCCCCAATGGGCCAATCACTTCCTTGAAGTGTATGTTTGCTTGAGGTGTTGGACCTTGGTAGCAGCCTGTGCTGCAGCCTCAAGTGCATACTGTGCTAGTATCTAGCCACCCCTAGGCATTTGCCTCAATGCCACTAATTAGTGCATTGTGTTCACATGCTTTGCACATGATGATCAGCCAATAAGCTGAACTGGAGTGCTGTGACACCAGGTGTCTGGCCAACTTGCCAAGCACAGTAAGCCAATAAAAATATTCAAGTCCTGATACCTCAAAGCTTAAAATTGCTAGACACCTACATGTCTTGATTCATATCCATAACCATGGATAATGAGCAAAATACTCACATGCAGATGGATTTATCCACTGTCCCCATGAGTGCTATTCAGGCATTCAGCACTGACCTATCCACAAAGTGGGTAATTGAATCTGCTCCTGGATTCATTACAATCAAGCATAAGATGGGTTGCTCCATCTGTGATGTGTTTGTGTCCCACTGTATGGCTGCTAAAAGGTTATATGAAATCCCACTCAATGAGAAGGATATCAGCAATGGCTCATGCCTGGCTAGAACTGGCCAGGTTCCAAGACAATTCTGCTAAAGAATTACTCTTTGAAAATATGGATCTAAAAGAGGAGCTTAGTTATTATGTTGGGAGGGCATGTTATGCCCTCTATTGGAAGGACTTGCAATGGGTGATATGAAATGGATATTGTATTAGTGATACCCCAGTGTTGGATGGAGAAGACAAGGAGGAGATCAAGAATCTCCCAATACAACCTGAGGTAATTCCTCAGAATGTTCCCATTTGGCCCCCTTCCAAGCCTGCCTGTCCAGTGGGCAACAAAATTAAGAACAACTATAGATTCATTCCTGAAGCAGGGATACCTGCTATTAGAGGTCCATACCTCCCTTCCACATCTCAAAGAACGATCATTGCAGATCCTCCCACCTCCATCACTGGAGTTTTACCCAAGCCATTGGGTAAAGTAAAGGCTGGAATGGATCCTGGACCAAAATGTCCATAACTCAGAGATGAGGTGTATTTACCTTGAAGGTAAAGTGTTGCAGCCTCATGAACAGTTGTCAGACCACACTGTGGCTAAGTTCCACATTGATGAATATGCGAGGTCTCTTCCTAACCTCCATTCTAACTTGGAAGTTCACATAAGTGACCCTTCCTGGATGATTGATGTCATCTGCAGCTTAACAAGAATCACTCTGAGATTCCTTGAAAAACCTTCACATAGAAGGTTTATATGTAAATATCAATGATGCCAACATTTGATACTGAATGAACTTAGTAAAACCTAAGCATTGAGGAGCTGAAGTAGAGTTAATGCTTTAACACATCCTCTCCACAGTTGGAAGATGGAACCAGCTAGTTGCTGGTAGGTGGAAGAGGGACAACATTATGTTTCTGTGGCCCCTCTCCTGTGAGGTATCTAATACCTTGTCACAAGAAGATAGAGGTGGGACCATTCACCTACTGGTTAGGCTGTGACATAGGAGTTACACCTGCTTTTGTTCAAGATAAACTCAAACCATATTTCATCTGACATGCAATGAAATTGATATGGAATGAAATCACTCTTCATTCCCAATTAAGGGCAAACAAGATAAAGTTGTTAAAAGGAGCCACCATGAACCAATTTCAGGTTCATGACTCCTTGCTCCTGCTTGTTCAGATGAGCCCATATTATATCCCTCCTACCATCATGGTAGGACAACCATGGATCCGGATGTGTTCCATCCTGAACCAGATCAGAGCCAGCCTGATGCTAGGTCCTCACTTGTGGATTGTCTCAACTATGGAGAAGAAGGCTTCTTCTCCCAACCACCAGTCTATGTTGCTAACTTAAGGAATCACATTAGCTATTCTAATAGTCTGGTCCCTAGGGGTGTTGACTACAAGCTCACTGAGGAGCTCACCCATGAACTCTACATGGATAACCTCGAGTAGACTCCCTGTCTACTCAGTCAAAAAAGGGGAGGGTGTAAGGGATTGCCATTGCCAATCCCTGGTTATTCTCTACTTAAGTCATTATTGACTTATATGGACACATGTATACATCTAAGTTATATATGTATATATATGATTGACTTTGTGTCAATCTTTTCTAAGTTCTTATGGATTCTTATGATGCATATATATGCCCATGTGGTACATAATATTATTACCTAAGTATATAGTAGATTAAGTAACATATGTAGTGTATAATCCTGGGTCAGCAACTAGTGCTGACCAGTTGTCACTTTACCTGTATTATCTAGTTGCTGAATACATACATTGTAAACAGCCACTAGCACAGGTGTGATATACTAACAAAGTAAATATATAGTCTTTACAACACAGCTACATATGATGTCCAACAAAGATAAAATATACCTAAGGATAGTACAAGCTGAGGCAACAGCTGTTGTGAGATCTCTGTCTCTTTATCCTTAACCTTTTGGTACCTGTAGCTTAGAATGGAACTGGTACAATCATATTAGCTAGCAGATCGTAAAAATCATTGAAGTACATACCCTAAAGTCCATTCAGAAGTTTCCATAGTGTCTTAATGCTAGGTTATCTCTCCTGAGAGGTATTTATTGATCAATGAAGACTGTGGTGTCATGACTTGGATGGGGTGTTTGTCTTTAGCTGACAGACCTGGAGGTCAGTATCAGATGAACTCACCAATGGTGAACTGATGGAAAGTGCTGAATAACAAGTCTTAGATCTAGTTCAACAGCATTCAAACATTCTCTCAACAATTTATAATATTACCATTGCTGGATTCCTCCAAAGCGAAGGAGTGATTAGCATTGAGACTATGAAGAGAGGATGGGTGGTAGTGGTACAATACTAAGTTGCAATGCGTCGTCCAACAATCATAACTGTTCAAACCAGCGGAGTTTGTTCTAAATGGTGTAGCAGCAGCTAGTAATGATGGTGGCTTGTTATTCTCCGTAGATGTTTTCTATATCGCTTGTGTAGTTCTACGGAAGTTTTAAACACCGTTGCCCGTTTTCCTGATGCAGAAGAACACAGTGTACGTACCGAGCCATTTCAAAGAGTTGGACCACTCTTTCGACCTCCACAGTAGCTAAGTAGATTTTTATAGGATAACGTTTTGTTTTTCTAGCTAGGTAGAGAGGTATTTAAGGCTACTGCAGTGGTATCACCTGTGCACGCTGGCTGAAGAAGAATGTTCGTGTCATGTCACGGAGCGACGCATCACACTTGAGGACGTCAGAAGGCTTTACTAATATTTATTTTGAGACAACAAAATTACAGCTATGTAATGTGTAATAATCCAGCTAGAAGAGCGTATCATATTAGAAGAGACCCTCAATTGTGTTCTCCGCATCACCAAATGCATCTTCAACGTCATTGACAAGACCACCCCCGCATCCAGCGCAAGATGCCGGCTGAGGACATTATCAGTTTTCATCAACAGAGCTTAGAGAGAAGAAGTACCGGGCTGACTGCGGATTTAACAATGCCGGCGACGCACTTTGCATCCGCACTGACGCCTGGAAATTAAAGTAGCGAAAGTAAGTGATTTATTATAGGTAACAGGACAGTGTTCCTCACTTTTTCCAAGACCGGCACCAGCGGACAGGCAGCCCGCACCGGTAGGTCCAAGGTCAACGGCACAAGCTATTTCATTGTTAGCTCTCTATCCAAAATATAAAGAAGAAAAACGACCCACTCGTGGCATCACAGTCACGAATCATGTGCAAAGACATGGGGCTAGCAAAGACCACGCTGACGAGGGAAAGAAGAACAACGACAGAGAATTGCATTATGTGTAGATGAAGAGTAGATTTAGATGTAAAAAGGGTAGCCGGCTACCGTGAAGTTGCGAGTTGAGTCGAAAGCGAAGGAAGGACTGGTCAGAAAAAGATAGCAGGACCTGTCCTTTATACACTGAAAGTGCATCGCTATCCCTGTTTCGTCTCGTCTCGTCTACTATGGATCTGAAAGGGGTATCATCCAATATCACCCAGCTTCATCCAACGCTAGATGCCAATGACGGTACAGCCTGGCTAATTCTCCCGGGCCGCCTATCCCTGGCTTGTCACTGAAGATATTTCCATATAGAATGTGTCAGTGGGTGGTGTTGATGTTGCGAAAATCATTGTGTGCCATAGCAATCTAAGAATAAAAGTCTGCTCCATTTTTAGATAATCCTCCAGTTTCGGTCCATCCCTGAGCTGAGGTGACTGAGGAGATCTTCGACATAATTTTTCCTATCAAGTAAGCAGTGAGTAGAATTTGGTTGGAAAACAAACAAGAACGCAGTAGATATAATTACTCACCTAAGTTGCACCTAAGCGAAAAAGAAATTTGATATTTTGAGTACGATTTGACGTATACTTATTCCAAACCCTGTAAGTAGCTAGTCCCGAGGGTGATGGTGACTATGACTATTGGAAGAGATAAAGTTTAAGCGGATCAGAGTGAATATCTTTCAAGTGGAGGTAGCCGAGTAACTGCCAGAAAGTGAGACATGCGGTTCCTCAACATCTAACGCTGTCCTACGCTATCAAAACCATGGGTGATAATGGATGATGCACATTTCGGATTTAGATTCAGATCTGTAGCGGGGGTCCGACCACCTCAGCAACGGTGATGGTGCATTCCCAGTCTGTTGTATAAAAGACAGGTCATCTTAGCTTTTTCAAACCAGTCCTTCGTTCACTTTCGACTCACCCTCCAAACTTCACGGTAGCCGGCTACCCTTTTGCACTTAATTTACTCTTATCATATATTCTACGCATAATGCAATTTTCTATTGTTACTCTTATTTCTCTTGCCAGCGTGGTCTTTGCTGGACCTATGTCCTTGCACATGGTTCGTGACTGTGATGCC